>CM068954.1:65901915-65916008 GCA_035128595.1 Eptatretus atami
ACTATATATACATATACATATATATATAATATATATATATATTGTTACAGGCTGTGGAAATTCGCAACCACCATTCAGGCCCGTAGGTGAGGTATTTCTGAAGTACATGTATAGTTAGCCCAAACCCATTGTTTAGAGGGAATTAATGTGATTCATTCGGGCTGCGATCCTTCGAGATAGCCGTTTTTCTGTCCTTTCTTTAATTTGAACAACAACCACCAACCACAACGCCGCTTCTCAACAACCGCGCCACCCCCCCCACCATCCACGCAGCCACATCTTCGCCCCCTCGCCGTTCAACAGGCTCCGTGCGGGTACGATCTCCGCAGAGCTAGCAGGAGGATGCGCACGTTTTCCGGCCTGTTTTTCCCGTCTGGCTTCTCCGCGCTTGGTGCGAGGGAAGAGGGGGAAGGGCAGCTCGCCGCGATTGGTGGATGGACAGTGTGAGGCGGTCGGGGTGAGGGAACGCCCCTTTTCCAGAACCCTCTCGAAGGAGGGTGGAGCCGAAAACGGGGCGGAGCAACAGGGCGGGGCGGGGGGTATAAGAGTCGGAGACGCAGGAGGCATTCTCGCTCTCTTGGTCGGTGCTCTTGGTTCGGTGTTCTCAGTCTCTCTCTCTTGGTTCGGTGTTCTCAGTCGGTGCTCTTGGTTCGGTGTTCTCAGTCGGTGCTCTTGGTTCGGTGTCTCTTGGTCTCGGTGTACTCGGTCCGTGGGGTCGAGGGCCAGCACGAGCAGGCACGAGGCACGCCGGAGAGACCTCGCCGACCACGCTCGAGCACGGAGTCACGGCCAAGCGGGACCACGTCGGCGGACGGTCGCCAAGGACTCGACACGACAGGGAAGTCGCGACTTCCATTTCTTTTGGTTTTGTGTGAACGTGAGTGTGTGGCGCCGTGTCTTATAAGTAAAACTGTATAAGTGTTGCCGAGTGTTCGCGTTAGCCGTAGTATCTCTGCGTCATTGTTCTTTGTTGTAACTACTTTATGTGCATTCTTGCTGTAAATACATGCTGTATATGTGTGCTATCTGTGTGCGTGTAATAAATGCTTGCTTGTTGAATTGTTTCCCCGTTTCGCTGCGTCCTTTCCTTTGTTTGGTCTTCATCTTGCTTCACGTAAGGGGTGAGTGGGCACGAGACGCCCGAGAATTAATTGGAACCGTCAAGGTCGACGATAACTCCGCTCGGTTATCCCTGTAGCACGACGAGCCGCTTAAGCGGTTCGTGTCCAAAGTCGACCTGTGGCGTGGTCCAACCCTCGGTAGTTACCCGTGCGAGTACTTAGGTATATCGACTTTCGGCGATTCACCCTACCTCGCACGGGTAGAATGCGGACTGGGTTGTGGTGAGGTTAAACCCCCACCCGTGACTGGCTCCCGGCGTTAGTCCGAGAGGGTCACGACTGAATTGTCCGTCCGGTGGGCGAGGCGGTCGCGATTCGAGTCACGTGGCCGATCGCACGCCGGCGGGCGCGAATTCGCAACACTGGTGTCAGGAGTGGGATAACAAACCCTCCTGTCTCCAGCTAAATTCACAGGGAATCGGTCCAGGGGTGAGAGGAGCGACCCCCGATTCCCTCCAAATTACGAGCGAGCTAAATTAACCCCGTTACGTGAAATAAGATGGCGTCTCAAGGCGACGCGGTGCCGGGGGTAGAAATGTGTATGTGTTTGAATGTAGAATCCATGGCCCAGGATGGAAACCCCGAGCAGGACATTGGTGTGCAGGAACAGTTTCCCCCCCAACCAAACCCAGGGCCCAAATGGGTGCGGCGGCGGCCGCGGTGTATAACACCTCCCCTCCCCCTCTCCACCAAGGCCCCCCGATCCTGGCCGAATCGGCTCAGCCGAGTGCATCCGACATGGCCCAGCTATTCGCCATGCTGGCACAAATGATTCTCTACTCTTTTTTCGTATTCAGTCCGATTAACACCAGCCTGGACGGACAGCCGAACAGTTTTCACTTGGAGGCGAACAGCCGAGAGAGATCCTTGGAGATTATGGCACGCGTGGGATGGAGGGCGGCAAGGGCACATACCAGACGGAAGCACACGGGTTTATCCTTGAAACCACAACGAAAAAAACAAACACAAGTAATTTCAACAAATAATGGTTTAATGAACATAAATCAAAGATTTATAATGAAAATAACGAGTGAAAATGAAATGTGAGGCAACACGAAATCCTAATTTGAGACGTCTCCATTCGGTCACAAAAACAGACAAAGGGAAAGGTAAAAATAAAATAAAATCCCCCTTTTATGCCAGCACTCAGCTTGTGTCCAGAGATGACCTTTTAGGAGCATCACAGTCGTCGAACCGCATAGCCACCACGCAGGAAAACTCACCAAGTCACTCTCTGTGGTCACGTACGTGAGGTGTGGCACGGACCGTCTTCAACACCAGGAATCGTGAACCGCCGTACAGTTTCTTCTCACGACTCACTCCAACCACTCACTCGAAGTTCCAGGTCCACACCTTTCTCCTTGATCATACAACAAGGCGATTGCTGAGGCTCCGAGACAAGGTCAAGAGATGCGCTCTTTTCCTTCTCTCCTCCTCAAAGCGGAGAAATTTCACGACCCAGTCGAACAGTCAATGGCTTGCGTCTTGCTCCAGCACACAAACAAATTCACCCAGCACGAGCAACGAGAATCGTGCTGATATTTCGTCGTGTCGAGAGGGACCAGAGCCTCATGCTTTTCTTCCAATCGCCCTCTTGTCTCTCTAACCCCTTCTTCCTCTCTCTCTCCTCCTCAAACGTGCAAACTTCACGACTCAGCTGAACAGGCAATGGCCAGCATCCTGTTCCAGCACACGAGCAAATTCACACAGCACGAACAACGAGAATCGAGCAGTCTTCTTGACCGTGTCGAGAAGCCAGAGAGGTCCTATGTGTTCTGACCGCCATCTCCACACTATCATCCCCTCTTACGTCACACCGACCAATCATCAGCCTCAGGGGCGTGGCCTGCCGGTAGGAAGCTGGGAAGGTGGGGTTTTTGCCTGTTTGGAAATGTTCGGCTCTATTGTTGTTGTAGTTGTTGGCATAAAAACGTGGTTCTTTTATTGCCGCCTTTGTAAATGCAAAAACGTAGGAAAAGGTCACAGGGGGCAATCACTACTGGGAGAACGAGCCTTAAACCCTCCCTAGTTAACACAGCACCACCCCCAATGTAGTGACACAACAGTTTTCCTGACTTAATTGACATCGAGATGTCTCCTGCTCGTCCACGGACCATGCTATGCTATACAATCCTATCTTTACTATGAAATTCCTCCATCTACCCCACAAACATAACAGTATGTTACAGTACTGTGCAAATGTTTGGGTTATTTTCACTTTTGTGGTGCTATTCCCCATTAAACATTTGTTAAGATTTAAGTGTGCAATATATAATAATAACAATAATTATTCAAATTTCTGTGAAAGTCAATTATTTAATATCACAGTTACCTTAAGTATAGTGTGTAGGATAAATAAGGAAGTTGAAAAAGTTTGATTTTTGCTAAACATATTACATTATCATGTGCTAGTATTATCCAAAAAAAATATATGCAGCAAACAGTTTGTGGATTTTTGTACAGTAAATAATAATAAATTATTGAAATAATCAACAACAGTTACATTAAATGTACATTGCAAGAAACCACAATAAAATGTGCAGGGAATACGTTCCTGAAAAATGCTGTGAATGTCGTGGCATTGTTTAAATTTTTTTTTAAAAGAAACTTTTAACATGGTCTTGGCTCGTGGAAGAGCGATTACACAAAACAAATCAGGACAACATAAAAAAGGGAACAGCAGGAGAAAGGGGAAACAACAACAGCAGGGTGGAGGGAGAAAGTCGAAGATGGACAAACAAGGGATGCAGGTAACTGAGGGGTAAAGGAGAATGCAAAGGGTGGACAATATGGATACATAAGCAAAATTGTTTAACTAGTTTATGATTTTGTCAAGATCTGAGGAGAGCGAAGAGGCTGCTGCCTGTCTGTCAGAAGGATGAGGGATCTCACGGCAGAGAGTGGAGTCATCAGCAAAGAGATAGAGTATTTTCCAGTCAGTGAGATCATTGATGAATATTAGGAATAATATGGGGCCAAGGACACTGCCTTGGGAGAGCCACACATTGACTGAAAGGGCAGGAGTTAGTTATCCAAGAGTGGAGTTGGCCTTGGATTCCATAGGCAGACAGTTTGGAGAGCAAGGCAGAATGCCAGACGAAATCAAAATCTTGAGATGTGTCCAGGGAGATGAACCTGATCTCATGTCTGATATTGAGGGCCTCCACCATTGTTTGGAGAGTAGAAGCAGCATGTCCAAGGTAGAGTGACCAGGTCTGAATCTGAATTTATCTGAGATGAGGCTATTGGAGAAAAGGAATGATTTTATGTTAACTGCAATGATGGATTCCATGACCTTGCTGATGATTGGAAGTACAGTAAGCTAATTGGCCTAGAGTTAAGGGGATCCGTTTTTGCACATTTTAATGTGTGATGTTATTTGGCTGATTTCCAATTTCCCAGGTGGATAGAGGAGACCAGTCCTGAAGTGTTAAAAAAAAAACTGCCAAAAAACGAAGCACGAATGTCGAAGCAGGTCACACTTTATGACCTGCGAATGGTGAATCTGTGAATAGCGGGGTCCGACAGTATGTGAAATTAGTTTTCATCAGCTTGTTCACTTGCTTGAAAGTCTATGAGTGGGTTCAGAATGGTGCCAAGGAAGCAACTTTCAACAGAACAGCATGTGAAGATCCAAACTCTGCAAGAAGGGCACTGTGGTTTTATATCAAGAAAATAGCAGAAAAGCTGAATATCACCTACAATGGTATGATGTACACTTTGCAACATCTGAAATAAACTGGCTCAGTACAAGACAAGAAAAGGCCAGGAAGACCCAGAAGAACCTCCCCAAGGCAAGCCAAGCACTTGAAGTTGCTAAGCTTATGTGACGCAAGAAAATCGAGTAAGCAGCTGACAAATGAAATGAAACATACCTAAACATTAACATCTCATCCAGCACTGAACAGAAGGTTGATTGCATCAAGTCTCCACGGCAGAGTTGCAAGAAAGAAACCACTACTGAGACCACAGAATAAGGTGAAAAGATTGAAATTTGCAAGAAAACACGTATATTGGGAAACTGAATAATGGAATCAGGTACTCTGGTCTTATGGGATTTTTTGGATCCAAGAGATGTTAGTTCATACACTGAAGACCTGGAGAACATTACAATATGCAATGTTTGTAGCCTGTCATGAAACAAATGGGTTGTATCTCACAGGGGTTGGCTCTGTGACTGGGTTGTATCTCAACTTTTGGTTTTAGAAAACTTGTTAAAAATCAATGGGGTGCTAACGAAGGAGATGTACAAGCAGATACTGCAGCACCATGCAATTCTTCCGAGAAATTGTTGAATCTGAAGACGATTAATTTTCCAACAAGATAATGATCCAAAACACACAATATTGTAAAACAGTATTTGGAGAACAAGGTTACAGCTGGTGTTCTTCAAGTGAGAATGGGCATCTCAGAGTTTGGACCTGAATCCTATCAAGGCCACGTGGAATTACCTGGAAACAGGGAAGAACAAGAGGAAGCCCACTCACCTTGCAGAACTCACCTTAATCTAATACAGGATATTGAACAAAATATTCCAGGAAGAATGCTTCAGTCGTATACAAGAAGCATGGGTAAAAGAGTGATGACATTCAATAAGGCAGAAGGCAGACACACAAAGTATTGACTGAAACTGTAAAATAACACTTGTTATTTTACTGAAGCAGTTTGTTTCACACATATAAATTATCACTGATAATTTTATGAATTTATCCAAAGTAAGAACATCTTTGGACTAACCCAAACTTTTGCACAGTATTGTATAGTGCCTTCAGAAAGTATTCACACCACTTGACTTTTGTCACATTTTGTTGTGTACAGCCTGAATTTAAAATGGATTAAATTTAATTTTTTGGCACTGATCAACACAAAATACCCCATAATGAGAAATTGAAAACATGTTTTCAGAAATTCTTGCAAATGAATGAAAAATGAAAAGCTGAAATGTCTTGCATCAATAAGTATTGTTACGGATCCGGGGATCAAGTTTCACCATGAGGGGAAACACTCGAGTTCCTCTCGAACACCCAGTCCTGAGTTCACCAGGCACAAATAACTTTGGGCTCCGGCGGGTTGTTAAGCAACCACGAGTGCCAATTTGTACTGCCACTTCGGTAGGGTTACACTACTTCACGTGATACCTTACGTGTGGACGGCCACACTGGGGGGGGGGGTCTCGTGCCCTCGATGCGTACTCAAATTAACTCAACGGATCAGGTGCAGCCGAGCGGAGCTGCGAGTATGCACCGGCTAACAAGAGCAAATTACGTGGGGCAGAACTTCCTGGCGAACTACATACGGACTATGCTGGACCAACAGGGAAAAGACGTGATGAGCTGAATACATTTATAACAAGCAGGTTTAATTATAACAAGGGAAATGCAAATATTTACAAAAGAAACAAGACCGTGCAGACCTATACCGATATAATGAACTTACACTCTTAACTTATACAAGACAGGTGCCATCAGAAACATAACCCGAGGAAAGTTAGTTGAATCGGAATAACACAACAAAATTTGAAAAAGTCAAGGGGTGTGAATACTTTCTGAAGACACTGTCTATTTTTGGAGGGGTGGAGGGTGGGCAAAGGTGGTTTTAGGGTGAAGAATATACAACAATGACCACACACTATCCATTGACAAGACCCGCTCACAGACACCAAACTCAGCACAGATTACGCAAATCACCCATCCATAAGCTACTTACAAGTCCTGCCAATATCCCGAGACCCCTCTATCTCCAAAGTAAGCCTGGTGTTGGCTTAGTGGTTAGGGTGGCTGGCTTGGGATCCTAGGGTCCTGAGTTCGAGCCCCGTTCGCCACTGAATTAACACCAAGGGGTTGACTCAGCCTGTCATCTTTACGAGGTCGGCAAAATGAGTACCAATGTACTGGTCCCGGTGTACGCCCCGGTTAGAATAGGTGTACCATATCCCTGTGTGTCGTAAGAGGCGACCAGGGTTGGCGTCAGGAAGGACATCCGGCCATTAAAAAAAAAAATTGCTTCAAGAAGGGAACCATGATTGCATGGAGCCCGCAAAAAGCTAACCCCTGCTCAGCAGGGAAAAATGGCTGTAAAAAGGCTGTCTTCCTCTATCTCGAGAATGTGTTGAGTTACCTATCTCATTCCAATTTAAACGTATCTACTGTTTCTGCTGCTCTACATTTCCAGGGAGACAATTCCATGCATGAACTACTCTGAGTGAAAGACCACCACCTTACTACCGTCTTAACTCTTTACTCTCAGGCTATGGCCCCTGGTCCTATCACTATCTATTTTGCTGAAGTACTCTTCTGCACTTATTTTATCTATTCACTTCATCATCATAAACATCTCCATCAAATCGCCTTGTAACTGCGTCCTTTCTAATGTGTAAAGTCCTGTCTCCTTCAGCCACTTCTAATAGATGAGTCTAGCTAGACCCGGAATCAATCTAGTTGCCCTACACAACTAGATGGATTCTAGGCAGATGCACCACAACTATATGCACCCTCTATAGGGCAGCTATGCCCTTCTCCAGATGTGGTGACCAAAACTGCACACAATATTCTTGATGAAGCCTCTCTAAATTCCTGTACAGTGTTAAAACTACATCCTTTGATTTATAATTTACCCCCCTAGAAATACAACCCAAAAACCTGTTTGCTTCACCTACGGCTGCCTGGCACTGTCCTGTCTGCTTACCCTTGGGTAATGGGTAAGGAGAAGAGGGTACTTACATTGGTGCTTGCGGGTTGGTGATGGAGACAGTAAGAAGAGAAGAAGATGTAACACTGCTCTCACCCATTTGCCTATGTGGCAATTAATGCAAGGGAGATTAAAAACATGACCTTTTAGCTTACACACAGAAACATCATATCATGGACATCAAAATGGGTTACTTGTTTCGTTGTTTTGCAGAAGGTCGTCGCTTCTGCTTCAAACTTGGAACTGCAGTTTGGGTCTGTGAACACGAGAGGATGAAGAGAAAATGTGTTGAGTTTATATTAAATACAAACAACGATTGTAACAGAGCAAACCAATTTATTTACCCGAAAGTGTGTTACCTCTGAATCTTGGTAAAGTTCTCATGGGAAAGTTTGGATAAAACAAATTGAGAATCGGCTTTTTATTCAAGTGTTTGAACCATTCAAATGAGCTGGCAGGATGGCCCAGACCCTAAATGTGTGCACACTCATCTCTAAGCTCTCAGCCCAGCTATAAACTGTCATCCTGGTGTTTCACAGGCAGGGTGATTCCTCAATGTATGTGCCGTCCCTCGGATGGACATTAAACAGGTGTCATATCTACCAGCTTTTGTTGCTGGATGTTTAGGATTCCACGGTGACTTTCGCGAAGAGTTGGCGAGCTATCGCCAGCACCATTGCCAAATTCCAAATTCCTGCTCTAACCCACAGGGGGCAGTGCATTAGTGGCACAGCAGCACCCTGAGCCAATGATGCTACCCAAAAACCTTGTGCTGCATACAGGAGGTGGCGGCAGCCATTCAAATGTCATACTAATGGTCGTTTTTACACCTGCTGCTTGTGGTATGGCATCAACATCCAGAAGTGCATTTCACACAGAAGCCCCTTTTGTGATTTCACGATTGTAGGAAAGTCATTTAAGCAAAGTCCAGGTGGCAATGTAACTTGGGGGTTTTCTGGAGGGTGGCTGTTGCGACAACTTCCAGTTATGTGCACCTGCCTTTGAATTTATATTCATCTATAAACTGTCATCCTGGTGTTTTGCATGCAGGGCAAGGCATCAATGTGTTGTTCACAGCAAGACACCTTGTGCGTAATAAATATAATTACTGCTTTTTGTAATTACGCTGTGGGAATTTATGTTTGTGGAGTAGAACACAACACAAAAGCAGACAATAGAGTGAATATTTCATTTTAACACAAGACTTTTGAAATGACGTAATCCAACTCAGAATGCTCGATTTGCATGCACAGAAACCCCGAGAAACGGTGGTGTTCGGGGCACCATAAATTATATCGCATGCGCGACATAAGGATTGTTATCTAAAATGGCTCGCAAAGCTTCTAAGAGAAGCCAAAAATACTTCAAAATGTACTTGAGAGAAATTGGCTATGTCTCTGCCCAAGAAAAGACTTGGAGCAGTGCAATCTCCCGACCATGTAGACTGGGACAAGGCCCGAGTGGACGGGCGGGTGCTACACAAACCCTCCATAGATCGCTACTACTGAGTGGACTTTGAACCTTGTCAGAGTGCCTCCTGTGAACATGGCAGGCAGGCTCAGTGATTTGTTTAATGGAAGTCTACAATTGGAAAGATGATGCTGTGCGTCATTACCAAGTAACTGCAAACAATTCTGCGGCCAAGGACATCGCGACGTGAAAATACACAAAGCTTGTGCCAGCTATCTTTATGTGGAGCTGGATGTATCAGGTAGACTTCCTTGAGGAAGTCTGGTTTGGGTGCTTCTGAACACCAATGGGAAGGACATATCTGAGGCTTGTGAATGTAAAGAGTAAGTTTTAAATTATGACATTCACTATTAATTATGTTAGGAGGGTGGGGGTGGCGGTGTGGGATATGGGAGCTAAAGGAGCTGTGAGGACTGTTATAGGTTTGTTTGGATCTCGACTCGCAGATAAATTATACAAGATTTTTGCATCTATTATTAAAAGTTGGTGTGTGTGTGTATGTGTGTGTGTGTGTGTGTGTGTGTGTGTGTGTGTGTTTTATTAAATCCAATGTGACCACTCATTTGTATTAACAGGAAATGAACGATAGGAAGTAAACACCTCTCAATCTCATCCACGGATATTTCTCCCATTTCCTATATTTCTGAGAATGCAATTTGCATCATGTCTGGTGTTGGCTTAATGGTTAGGGTGGTGGACTTGGGATCCCAGGGTCCTGAGTTCAAATCCTGTTCTGCCGTTGAATTAATACCAGTTGGGGTTGACTCAGCCTGTCAATCTTCTGAGGTCGGCAAAATGAGTACCAGCTTGCTGGGATGATTGAGCCATTCGAGTATCCTGTGTCAGAGTGGTGACCCGTCCAGGATTGTGCCCAATAGCCCAGGAGACTACTTCAGCAGCACCGACGCTCTATTCAGAGTATGGTCCCAATGAATGGATGGATGGATGGAATTTGCATCAAAGAACACAGCAATTATAGTTCGCCTAACCATCTTGTAACTGCCACTCCTTCATTTAAATGCTGAAATTTACGTTAAAAAGACTATTTGAATTGCAGATGTCACGATAGTAATGGCAGGTTAAAAGCGCTCGGACGAGCATAAAGGGGTCATTGAAAACGCCCCACAGCACATGCATGAAAGGCCTCGTTTAGCATTCATACGTCATTTCAAAAGTCACGTATTTGGATCTAACCTCAACTTTTTTTCTGTACTTCACTATTCTCCATTTTTTTTTCTATGTCAGATTCAGTTTTACATTCTAAGTCAGCTGTTCACCGAATACCTCAGGTATTTCCCCATCCATACTTACAATCTTTTCTCCCACATATTAACCCATTCCCATGTACTCCCTTTTTCCAGGTTATTGTGACCCCCACCTACCCCCCTCCCCAACTCCACCTCACCTCTTTTCATTTGTTAGTTTTTGTTTGCTTTTCTGTTTTTTGCTGAACTGTATTTCATTCAGCTTGTTCACTCCCATATGTCCTTCCCTCCACCCCTCCCTTTGACCTCACTCTGACTTCTACTCTGCTGTTGGTGTTTCCCTTTTCTATTTTGTTCCCATCCATTCTGTTCTAGCTCTTCCATGAACCTCGATCACGTATAAAATAAATAAAGTCACCGATTCCAAGAGTACCCTCCGTTTTCAAAGATCGCGGAAAATCACTGGCTCTATGTTTGGAAGCTGCTCAAGAGGGGATTTCAACCATGGAAAAATAAATACTGTTTTCTTTGATAAGCTCTTCAGCACAACTTCAAATTACAAAGGACAGAATCAAAACAAGCAAAGCCAAATGGTAAATAACCATGTAAAAAAAAAATAAATAAAACGTTGAAACTCGCCGACCTGTAGTCCCCGACGCAAGTTCAGGAGAGCTCTCCGTGCTTCCCGCTGCCTTATCCTTACAGCCTGTCGGAATGAACTGGGGAAGGACAGAGGAATATTCACAAGGTTGTTTTACCTAATCTAGCATTTAATCATCATATAGCAAATGCTGGAACTGCTTTAAATGTACAAGTAAATGAACTAATATGTGGGAAAAAAAAGATGATTCATAATTGTCATCTAGCTCTACTCAGAAATGCCACCTGCTGGAAATGAGGAGCAGGATAAGGCAGTACATTTCTACAAGTAAGATATATTTTGGAACGATGTCCAAATGCTCCATCACCTTCTTCACTCTGGATCTGACATTGCTCCAGCTTGAGGAGAAAGATAAAACATACTTGAAAAAAAGCTAGACTTACTATTTGGTAAAGCTGACGTTTCGGCGAGAATCCACTCACCTTGGTCACAGATGTAAAAGTGAAGAAGCAGCCGGCGGTTCTCAAGCTTTTTCTTCACTTTAACATCTTCCGTGACCAAGGTGAGTGGATTCTCGCCGAAACGTCGGCTTTACCGAAGAGCAAGTCCAGATTTTTTTCAATTATAAACTTTATCTGTTTTAATTTGACTGGATGAATAATAACAACCTGCATCAATATTAAAAAGCATACTTGGTGACAGTGATTTTGCACAATCTATGCAAATGAAGGAATCCCAAGGGTGCTCTTTTGCCCCGCATCTACTCTATAATACCTGGTGTCAAAAGGCAAAGATATTGGAAGTACTTGATAACTGACGTTGGTTTTGTTAGGTTTGAAAGCTGCATGGGGGCATTTCCTTGCTGCATTGTTTAATGGAGATTGCTCCAACATTCAGGGGGAACCTCCCTCTGCAAAATGACACACTTCCAACAGGAAGTTATTTTAAAAACAAAACAAAAAATTGTGTCGAGGCTAATGGAGGAGCTATAACACAGAACAGACCAGGACATGACAATGAAAAGAACAGTAGAAAGAGAGAGAGGGCACAGGAAGGCACCAACAGGTTGAGGGGCAAAACAGAGGAAGACTTGGAGAAATAGATGTGGGGAAGAATGAGGGCAGGAGGACAAAGCGGGTGAAAAAGATGGATACAGCCACAAACTCTCAATCACAGAAGTGGATAAAAAAATTTTTGTTAAAGGAAAGCCAGAAGGTTGTGGGCTTAGGGAGGGTCAATGGGGGTAGAAAAAAAATCATGATTATAGTTTGCGGATGAACTGAGATGGTGGTGAACAGCCATCTTTAAGACCTGTAGGAAAGTATGAGATTGAAGAGACTGAGGAAGTTGATTCCACAAGCAGGAAATAAAAAAAGAGGAACAAATAAGTGGAGGTGAGCAGAGAAACTGGATTTTGGGAGTTTCACTGAAATGGAGTTACTGACAGACTACGTGCACCCTACCAGGGGGTGGGGGTGTAGGGGAGGGGACAGAGCACAGAAAGGGCAGAGAGTGCAAGAAGAGAAAAAAGAGTTAGTAGAAGACAGAGAGACCACTGCGATGGGAGATTGTCAGGCTCAGAGTTTCAGCTTCATCGTGGGAGATTCCAGTGCTTGTTAGGTCAGCTCGTTGACCTAATATTGTTATGGATCCGGCGGTGGTGGGATCCGCACCCTACTCTTGACAGCCAAATGTTGAAGATTCGGCGTCACTTAACAGCACTGCCGTCTCAGGGGTTATAACGCCGGCCGGTTCGGCACAGGCCTCGGGTCACACGCCTCGGATCGCGATACCAACGTACACCTAGGCCTTACCAGCTGGGGAAATAGACCCCGGCTACAGACTGGGTTTGTAGCTGGGGAAATAGACCCCGGCTACAGACTGGGTTTGTCAGAGACCGAGCGAAGTCTGCCAGTCGGTAGCCCATTTGGTTTTAAATACAAATCGAGTGGATTGTTCCTCAGCGCGGCATGAATAAATTGAAGGCGGCAACTTTCATATGAATCAGCCAGATTTATTGGGGACACATCGGGGAAACACAACACAAGCAAAACATTCACGAACGTTATCATTCATCTTTAACCCGCTCTTAACTAGGGAGCTATGGATACGGGTTTCGAGGGGGCCTAGGAAATAAACCTTAGACAACATGCAGACAAGACCGGAGTACTTGGTAGTGCCTCATGGACGAGAGGAAAAGTGTCGAAGGCACGAATGCGGCTCGTGAGAACCGATGTCAACGGATTCGAGCGCCCAAACTCGAGCACGCCACGTGGCAAAATGGCGCTCGTACTCCTATTCTCGGCACCGCTTGCGCACCAGCGTGGCAAGATCGCGCGCGTTCTCTTATCGGCACCGCTTGCGCACGCAGCCTCGGCGCGTCCAGCCCCCGTAAGGTCGACGTCACAAGACAGTCAGATCGATGGTGGGTTCCGGCTGGTTTCTTACAAGGTCCAGTATACAAATCCAGGCCTGGTCTGTTCACCAGGTCTGGTCTGTTCACCAGACCAGGCCAAATCGGGGTGTTGGGCTCCGCAGGCGGATCGATGGGATTACAAAACGTGTCGAGCCGTGCAGTGAGTAAGGACAGTCAGAGGCTCCGTGACTGGATTCCGGATGAACCTGTCGATCACCTCCTCATAAAGTCAATCGCCGACTCACACAAGCGTTCCCAGACCGACAAAGCAGCAGTTCCTTTTACAGCAGATCGCAGACTCGACACTAGCCGTTTCTTCCTTGCCTTCCCGGCGCTCGCTCTTCTGGAACGCCTCCGGGGATACGTGATTGGTCCATCCCTCCAGTCCGCAGCCGCTCTCCACCAATGGGCTGCCGACACGTTCGGCGAGCCGACACTCAGGGCGCCGGGTCGGGGCTAGCTAAGAGGGGGGCAGGAAGAAGAAGGAGCCGCCTCTCGGTACACCACCACTGTATGAACAATGGACAGCCTGCTACACCTCCCGCCACACTTGTAACGTCCAATTACCAAACAACCTGGCTAAACATGCATTT
>CM068954.1:65924046-65936844 GCA_035128595.1 Eptatretus atami
TACCTCACCTACGGGACCTGAATGGTGGTTTGCGAATTTCCACAGCCGTAACAGTATTTATTTCACGGCTATAAACGCAGGTTTGAAAATTGTATAATGATGTTGGGAATGATTCCTAGAATATGGAGATTTTTGCTTCGAGCGGCCCTCACTCATTTATTTTAAATTCAATTTGAATTCTGTTTCACTTTCCGTAGTCGCTAAGGTTGATTAACACTCGGTTGCATCAAGTTTTGTATCCAGGCTGACTGTCAAACCCGCTCGGATGTATTATTTTTGTAATGCGGTGATGTTGGATGATTTCCAAGCAGATGGAAGATGACCCAGGGTAGATGACAGAGTGACAGAACAGAAAGATTGTGCAAGAGCAGCAGAGCAGGTTTTTAGGACACGCGAGCAGTCGAGGATTGGCAGAAATCTCTCCACCTTCTCAGGTGAAAAAGACAGTCCAGGAGCAGTTGCGTGTAGGGTGGGTAGGGTGGGTACAGAGAGCAAGGAGTTGGGGACACAACATTTGGAAGCAGTGTCTGAAAAGGGCAAGCTTGTGCAAGGCGTCTCAATCAATTTTGACTCATGAGATGGTGTTGGAAGATGCGGTCAAGGAAACATACCCGTTCCGTTCACTCATGTGTTATCAGTTTTTCTGTCTGAAAACATCACAATCAAACTAGAAGGGCACTCGGTAGAGCGCATACCTCCGCCCCATAATGCCTGATCCATGAGAACATATTGGTCCCAAAAACATTTTTTAAATATCATGCTATACATCGTTTTTGGCCCTATCTCTCAATGGTGAAGAATCACTTAAAAATTCTAGTAGCCAGATCCGGAATTGGATCTTCACCAAAATAAAATCAATACGTCGTGGTCTCATACCCAACCTGTCCACCAAGTTTCATCCGAATCTATCCAAAACTTTTTGAGATATTGTGCTATATATCGGTTTAGCCCTATCTCTCAATGGTGAAAAATCACTTTAAAATTATCAGATCCGGATCCGGATCTTCACCAAAATCTAATCAGTTCGTCCTTGTCACACACCGAACCTGTCCACAAAATTTCATTCCAATCCGTCCACAACTTTTTGAGATATCCTGTACACAGACAAACAAACAGACAGAGACAGACAGACAGACAGAAAGGGGTGAAAACATAACTTCCTTCACCTTTGGTGGCGGAGGTAAAAAGAAAGGAAAAAAAAAAGAAACAAAACAATGGCAATGTCACTAAGCAAGGATACAACTCACTTCAGATTGTATTCATAGAAACAACTTGTCAATATTTTTAAACCACATGTCTGAGTACCTAAAGAGATCTAAACACCCCACCTGGTGGTAGAAGTGGTGAGATCCTGCTGCGATTCCTGTCCAGATCCCAGTCTCCTGGACTCCAAACGAACTCTCGGCCGTATTCCGGCTGCCATGTGGCCAGGCATCATGCCCTGTAGCAAAAAGCAGCCACAAAAAAGGAGGAAGTCATTCTCTCTAATGCAGTTTGCCGAGCTTAGTAGGGAATTGAAAGCCCTTTGGCACCCCCTGGATTTTCTGCAGCATTGTGGGTTTCTCAGAAGGCTGCTCCATAATAATAATAATAATAATTATAATAATAATGCAACACAAGAGGAAGAACGCCACTCGGTAGAGCGCACATCTCCACCAGGCTGAACAGTTTACATTTTGTATCCCACCGATAGGCAGGATCCGGATCCGGTGACAGATCTTCACCAAAATCTAATCAATTCATCCTTGTCACACACCCAACCTACTCCACTAAGTTCCGTCCAAATACATCCATAACTTTTTGAGATATTGTGCTATACAGTACAGTATATAGTTTTTGGCCCTATCTCTCAATGATGAAGAATAATTTTTGTTTTTTTATTCTTACATCCAGATCCGGAACTTCACCAAAATCTAATCAATTAATTATTGTCACACACCCAACCTGTCCACCGAATTTCGACCGAATCTGTTGATCATTTTTTGAGATATCCTGCTCACAGACAGACACAGAGATAGAAGTGAAAACATAACCCCCGTCCATCTTCAGTGGCATCGGTAATAAAAAGGGAAGGACAGTTTGATCGTTTTGACCAACAGAGGAATCCCCAGGCAGGCAATGCGAAGTGAGTAAATCTCTGCTGGTAGAACATCAAAATGGCAAAGGCCAGTAGTGGCCATGGATATTGGAAAACCCTCATGCAAGGAAAACTTTGCATGCATGCCAGATGGCACATGCGCATACGTATGTACATGGGTGGAAGTGATGTCACAATTTACAAAAATTTAGAACAACCAAAAATCTCTTCCAAAGAAGTGACAGTTAGATGCAGTTTTTGTTGTTGCTGTATAGTCCCGGACAGACCCGTGACACGGAGACAGCCAATCAATCTCCCAGGAGCACCGAGAAGTTAGGTTAGATATGGAAGCATGCGCCGGAGCAGCGTGCCGCTGCGTCCACTTTTCATCGATACTTCAGTTGCCTCTGTCTGGCCATCCCCCAGGCAGATGCCAGGCCCATCCCCATCTCCTTGAGATGCCGGTCAACCTGCTGCAACCACGAGGCACATGGTCGGCCCATTGGCCTCCTCCACTCATGAGACTCCCTCGCTGAGAGAATCTGGTGAGCAGGATCAGCATCAGGAAATCGAGTCACATGTCCATACAGCCGCAGCTGACGCTCACTGACTCTACAGGTAACAAATCTCATTTGAATCTCTCTCAGCAACCGCTCGTTGGACAAAAAGTCTGACCAGCGATAGCCCAGGATTCTTCGAAGAGACCTGGTACCAAAGGAGTTAAATCTTCGTCTCAGATCCTTTGTCAGAGTCCAAGTCTAACATCAGTAGAGCAAGACTGGAACCACCAAGGACTTGAAGACTCGGACTTTCATCGTCCTGCATAGGAAAACACCCAGATCCCCCACATTCAAGATGGTGTACCCCCGCCTTTGTGAAGTCAAGTGCACAAGAGGGGGCACACACACACACAAACACGCACACACACACACGCACGCACGCACGCACGCACAATGCTTGTCCATGGGGATCAATCGGCACTCTAACTGTGACTGGGCTGCCCTGACGAATCAAGACAGCAGGTTAGAGTGGGGAAGATTTGGTCCCCGACTTTAGTCTTGGGGGAGAGGGTGGGGGGAGGGGGGAGTACAACCACCATGAATAGGCACCCCCAACAGTTGCAGTTGGTGCAGTTGAAATATTTTCTTGTCAATCAGTGCTTCGAGAGATGCAATGAAACTTTTTGGAGTTTGTGTAATCATAAAGTTTGAGCAATTATCATCGTGTCTTGGTGCAAGACTTCACATTTATCTCAGTCACTCAAACATCTGGCAAATTGCTGTCATGTGACATCTTGTGAAGTGCTGATGGAATGCTCATATTATGTATGAATTACACAGATGCAAGGTGACATAGAAATCAAATTAAGATTTCATCAATAATTACATTGTCCAAAAGGTAAGATCTCCAGATAAGTTGAGAGTGTTTAGCAATTTTAAATAGTGAGGCTCAGTAAAAGAGAGTAAACCTTTCTGCTGAAATTAAAGTTTCACCTCGTAAAGGATTCTCCCTTTCCTGCCATTCCTAATCGTAGATATAATATTGCTTTGTTTTAACGAAATAAAAATATATAAAACAATGATTCGACAATTGGTGTAATTAATCAACATGTACATCAATCATTGCAAAACCATTGTGCAAATCCTGTTTAAAACAATAGTTTGGAACTTTCTGACGAGGCTTTGATAAGCTGTGGGCCTTTTAAATAAGGCTTTGACTGTTTTTCAATTTAGTCTCTCCATATGATCTTTTCAATTTAGTCATGCTGTTTGTTTAATAACAACAGGTGGGTTGACTCAGCCTGTCATCCTTCCGAGGTTGACAAAACGAGAACCAGCTTACTAGAAACAGGGGGCACGGCATCAGCGGCACAGCCACACTCCCAACAATGATGCAACCAACAGCCACAGGCTGCACACGAAATGATGACAGCAATATGTCATTGCTGGTAGAACACAACACACCGACTGTAAACGTTCCTTTTCAGATAAATGGGCAGTTTGCTCTTTATGACATTACTTCCCCAAATGCTGCCCACCCTGCTCTGGTATGTCTCTTCACTTCTTCAGTGAAACACACACATTTTTAAGAATTGGCCTAAGTTTATGTAATTGCATATTCACCTCCACCACCGATGTTGGATGGTGGTTATGTTTTCACCCCTGTCTGTCTGTATGTCTGTCTGTCTGTGAACAGGATATCTCAAAAAAGTTGTGGACAGATTCGGACGAAACTTGGTGGGCAGATTGTGTATGTAAAATGAAGAATCGATTCGATTTTGGTGAAGATCAAAATTCGGATCCAGGTCCAGAATTTTTAAAGTGATTCTTCACCATTGAGTGGTAGGGCGAAAAGGATATATATAGCACAATATCTGAAAAAGTTATGGACCGATTCAGACAAAACTTGGTGGACGAGTTGTGATTAAGTGACAAGAACAAGACAATTAAATTTTAGTTCAGGACTGAATCCAGATCCGGCCTATCAGTGGGATACAAAACGTAAACTGATCAGCTTGGCGGAGGTATGCACTCTACCGAGGTGCCCTTCTAGTTCTCCAACTTAACAATGATCAATTTGAATTTTTTGCTTTTATTACGTAATAGTTGAACATCGTTTTTGTCTTCCTCATCGAGTAAGTTCCATCAGAGCAGACTGGTTTTGGTCATTTTATGCCAATACCAGCGTCGCCCATCGTTGGGCGATCAAATAGTCAGAGCGAGGGCTCCCTCGCTCACCTGCATTGGCAAAGGTGGCGAGTGTGAAAACCCCCTCAACATGACATGTCACAGTGACCAATACAGGCTAAAATTATCAACTCACTGTGCAGAATGCGAGCGCAGTGGTATAGCTGCATGATTTAAAGAGAAAAATGGGAAAGTGGCATTTCCTCACTCCGAGCCTCCGCTTGAGGGCTGTAGAGCCACTGGCAACTCCACGTCGCCACGGTGTGCCGGCTCTCACAGCTCGCCCTCCTCGAGCAAGCCCCCATATTGATCCTCCCATTCCTACTCCCCCAACACCTCTTCCTCTGCCTGTCATAATCGGAGCTCCTGATGCAGCAGGAGGAAAACCTGCAAAGATTTACAAGTGTTCACCCAAATACAAGCACACAACAGAGTTAATGAGATCCAAATTGAAAGTGGAATAAAATGACTGAAGGTGAGGAAATGGTGGAGTTGGGAAACAATGAATAGTGCATATGGCCACATTAATTTGCTTTGATGATGCTTAATGTTTGAGGGGAGGAGAGGGAGTATTTTGGATGAATAAAGAGAGAAGAAACGTAGCAGATATAAAGATGTTGATTATTGAGAATATTACATACTTGTCTGAGAACCCGGCACTGCACGGGAAAAGAACTACGTATGGGTTCCAGCACATTTGTGCATTGGAAATGTATCGAGTTATTGCCCTCAGGGTGGTGAGCTTTTCCTGGCGGGGGTTTCGGGACGTGTTGGAAATTGAAAGGCTATGGAGTTATTGGCTTCATGGTGGTTACCTTTTGCCTGTGGGTTGGCGGCAGCACTGCCCGACCCCACATCCCAATATACCAGTACACTTTACAGTGGCCCTTGGCGGCCTCAAAACGTATGTCAAGGTCAACGCGTGGTAGCTTAAAACCTTCCCTGGATTTTGAAATACCTACATCCAAAATTTGGGGCCTTTTGGTGCTTCGGTTCGGCTGTGAAAGAGTAACAAACAAACACTTGAAATTATTTACAAGATATATATCACATACTATAATGCACTTTGCACACGTTCATTTTCATCTTGATACAAAATCGAGGCTGATGGAACAGGTTACTGAGGGTAAAATGCAATGAAATGACAGTGGGACTAAATGCTCTCAATTGACAAACTCCTTTACCAAGCAAATCTGAATCACATCCTACCAGGTCCTAGCAAACGTCAAATGACGATACAGCACTCAGCGGTTCAAGGTTCAACAATTGCCAAGTCCTGGCAAACATCAAATCAGAATGCAACACCAATTGGTTCATGTTTGTTCAGAAATTACCATAATTGGATCCACTTCCGAGAAAGGGGTCTATTGATCCTAAAAGCCTTGAAAAGCAACTATTATATGCTCTCAAACAGATCTGAGCCCAAGACATCAGGAAGGGGATAATAAATGACAAACAAACTTGCACAAATGACATAAAAAATTTGGAGTATAATGGTTATTCTGCATGGAAATGGGAGCAAGCTCACAAAAATGGAACCTTTCTGGGAAACGGGACAAAGCTGGTACCTCAACCTCCCCCATTATCTACCATTTCTACCTTCCAATGGGAAAATGTGCTAAACAAACATGGCCCTTTCGGTAGTTATTGTATGCTGCCAACTTCCTTCACAATCAAAGAATTTGTGAGCCCACAGGTTACTATTTTCTAAGCATGTCAATTTTTTTTTTTTCTTTTCAACAACATTGATACCAGAGGTGGCAAGATATTTTTCCAAAAGGAATAATTTCAAGTTTGTGTGCATAATAGACATGTTCCACAGTATACACCTTACCTCTTTTCTTCATCGGTCCTCGCAGGACAGCCCTTGCTCCTGAAGCATTACGCTGAAATCCATTTGGACCCATTGCTCCCACCTGGAGCTCTCTCGCTGCCCTAGCCCCACGCTGGAGCCCTCTCACTCCCATCACCCCACGCTGGAGCCCTCTCACCTGCACGCCCGCCACGCTGGACCCCTCTCGCCCTCCTAGAACCTCGTTGCAACCCCATAGCTCCTTGCCGTGACCCAACAGCACCCATTGTCCCTCGATACGATCCTCTGGCTCCCACAGCCCCTCTAACCCCCTCACATTCAGAAACCCCCTTTGCACCCCTCTCGTTCCTGCAGCCCCCTTTGGGACTTTCTTCTCCCACAGTCTCTGGCTGTGCCCTCTTTGCTTGCTGTATCCTCTCGTGATTTCTCTTGCTCTAAAATTTCCTCTCTGACTTCTCTTGCCACCTTGTCGGTTCAGCTTTATGATATCATCTGCAAAATACAACAGAAATGTTATTCTGCAGCATGCAGCACATAAGATATATATATATATATATATATAATATATATATATATATATAATATATATATAATATATATATATATATATATTTGCGGATTTGGAAAGCTATCGCACTCAACATTCGGTTCCTTAGATTAGTTTATATCGGTAAGTATATGTTTTATAGATAGCTCCCGTCCCTGGTCTAATGGGTAAATCAAATGTAAATGCGCTATGATTGTATTAGAGTTTCAACAATGCCACAACGGCCCATTCTGGAACTGGAATGTTCAACATGGAACTAGCGCTGCTGCTTCTTCAGGCGCACGCGTGGCGGAGTCTAACACAGACATGCCGTCCCTCCGTGGCCAATCGGTGGGGAGCCGGAGTCTTCTGCGCTCCGCCTCCGACCCAGCACCGTTGCCATTAAACACCGGTCTGAGTGAAGCCGTAGGCGGAGCACAAACGCCCCCCACTGGAGACTCCGCCCAAGGGATGGAGTGCTCCGCCCACCACGCGCCTGTCCAATCGGAGCGGACGAGGAGTCACATGGGGCCTCCCGTCCAATGGGAGGGCGAGTGGGGAGGAGAGAAGCGTTCGTTGAACGGAGGGGGCCGTATAAGGTGTGTCCTGAGGAGATTTTGGGGTCGGCTCTCTAGGAGTTGTTCTGGTTCTTTCCTGTTTCTCTCTCCCCCGCTTCTCTTTGCCTGGCTCATCACCTTGGCTTCTGCAACGACCTCGTCCCGGCTCCAGAGCTTTGTTCGTCGCTTCTGCCTGGCTGGTATGGCGACACCAGTCCCAAGACCAGGGGACGTCCAGCCGCGTGCTCATGGCCAGGTAGCCAGCCACGCCTGGCTCCAGCCGGTCTGTCCTCGGCTGGAGAGTCGCAATAAAGGCCTTGAGGTCCACTTCTGTCTGGGTGTGCGTGTGTCTGTTTGTGGCGCCAGTCTGACAGTAGTGAATTGTATAAGTGTTTTCCTGTACATACGTGCATTGCTTGATATTCGGTATAGCTCTCTCTTGCGTGCTCCCATATCCATATTGTAAATAAATATCCCCAATTGTTGAATGTACTCAGCTCGTCGTGTCATTTCTCCATTGACTGGTGTGTGTCGTGCGTGTGGGAAAGTGAGCAGTCATTGCCGCTATAACGGAGTAACAGGATAATCGGGCCGGCGGAATTCGGCGATTATAAAACCCTCGGCATCGCACACGGAACGGGCTCGCTTAAGCGGCTCGCTTCCTACGAGTTCCGTCGAGGGTGAAATACCCCGGTAGCTAGATCACGTAGGTAATTAGGTAAATTGAAGTTGGCAATTAACCCTACCCACGTGGTCTCCCCATTGGCGTATTTCGGTCCAAAATAACCAGGACCAGTCAACCCGGACTTCTCCGGGCCGACGATCTGTAATTCCGGGGATCGAGCCGAGACGGCCCCACTGCTCCATCGAGGGTCGTGCTCGTGGCGACGTGCCGGCGAAACCACCAACAATATATATATATATATGTACATACAGTACATACACATATCTTGGCTTATGAGGATCAACAGCCAAAGGAAGCAGGTTTATAAACTACCAAATGGTATCGCGCAGCGGTGATGCACATACAGAAGGAATAACACAACAAAGAGGCACGTGTAGAAAAGACTGTGGATGTGCATGGGTGAGTGTATGAGGTCATGATGGGCAGCGCATTTAAAAGAGTGAAGTGAGGAAGGCGAGACAGTGGACACAGGGAGGCGATTCCACAATCGAGAGAATACGGGGGCAAACAAATGAAGACTGGTCACAAGCCAGGACCTGGGGAGGGGGAGTGGGGAGGGAAGAGAACCTAAAAGCATCATTCCATCATGAGGTTTCAACCCAATAGGATCGATACCCACTAACTTAAATACCAATCCTCAGTCCAGGTTCAAGAAGTTTCCAACACACACTACTTACTACTCTCCCTGATCATTTCATTCGCCGGAATCATGGTCATGGTCACATCATTGACATTGCAGACACGTCCAGGCGTGTGTGCCTTCTTTATATGAAACTGTTATTGGAGACGCGTCCAGATTTAGCCACAGGCACGGAAGGGGAGGGGGGGGTCAACTGCGTGCACCCCATAAACAGCGGTGTGAGGCAGCTCGTGGACTCAAGGTGGCATCGGTCTTCACGTATGGACAAAGGACCATGAGATCAGGTCCAAAGGGCTCGTGCACAAGATGATGGGCTCCAAACTTACAAACCCATCAGCACTGCACTGTACTGTACTGTTCTGCACTGTACTGCACCGTACTGTATTTTATTGCACTGTACTGCACTGTACTGCATTGCACTGTACTGCACTGTACTGTACTGCCAACATGAATAGTCTTTCTTGCTCCATGCATTAATATACACCCTTCTATCCCCAATACTTCGCTGTGTGGTGACGACACCGGGATTGTGAGGTCTTCGAGAAATAATAAAAAATAAAAAATTCCTGTGTAAATATTAGAGATGGAGGTAAATGTTAGAAATAGTATAAATGATGTGAATAACAAGTTACTGCATTTTCGCGATAAGTAAATGTCACAATGCACACGTGACGTTTTATACACGGTGTTTACCGTCGCACAATGAAATCGGTTTAAACCCGCTTGGAAAGT
This sequence comes from Eptatretus atami, assembly GCA_035128595.1. Lineage (NCBI taxonomy): Eukaryota > Metazoa > Chordata > Myxini > Myxiniformes > Myxinidae > Eptatretus > Eptatretus atami. Next base: position 65,933,764 of record CM068954.1, read on the forward strand.
TTAAACACGTTCGGAGATCGAAATTGGAGAGTCTGTTCTATAATCCTCTCACCGAGCGACATGTCGATCTTCTCCATGACGGCTCCCTCCTCGGTCGAAGCCATAACGATAACAGATCGAGCACAGAAACGGAGAGAAAGGACGAATAATCCCCCGAAAAAAACACACGGAGCGTCACAAAACCGCTTTCTTTCACTGCACTAGGCCGACGTGAACACGTCATCACGCAATGTGACGTGAACACGTCATCACGCAATGTGACGTGAACACGTCATCACGCAATGTGACGTGAACACGTCATCACGCAATGTGACGTGACCGCGCTGGTTTCTCCCGTTCTCTACCGTTCATTTTATTGTTATTTTATTCAGATTCTTATTATTGTTATTATTCTTCATGCAGTACTTTTTCACAAGGAAAAACAAATGGATTTGACGCAAGAGGAGGACACTCGGCCCTTCATGCCTGAACTGCAGTACACCGACTCCAGAAACCATCACCCATCCACGACCACGCAAACTCGACCGACAAGACCCGCCAATATCCCCGTATCGTTCGATCTCCATCCAATATAATATTGTTAGGCTGTGGAAATTCGCAAACATCATAAAGGTCCCATAGGTGAGGTATTTCTAAAGTACATGTGTAGTTAGCTCCAAACCCGTTGTATAGAGGAATTAATGTGATTCATTCGGGCTGCGATACTTTGAGTTAGGTGTTTTTCTGTTCTGCTTTATTTTCGAACCAACCACACTTCAACGTCAACAACGCCAACCAACAACAACAGCGCTAACCACGCCACCACTCTAACAACGCCAGCCCCGCCACCCTCACAACCACGCCACCATCTCAACCACGCTACCCACAGCAACGAACGCCATCCTCAGCGGTCTACGTACGACGGTTGCGCGTTGAAGGCCGTCGAACGGCTTCGCCTCGCCCCCACAAGACGCAGTGGGAGGAACGAGAGGAACGCCCCCTTCTGGAAGCGCCTCGAAGGAAGGTGGAGCCGAGAACGGGCGTGGCGCCGGGCGTATAAGAGGCGGAGGCGGCTGAGGTTTCTCTCTCTCTTCGTCGTCGATGCTTCTGCCTCTCTTCGTCGTCGATGCTTTCTGCCTCTTTCGTCGTCGTGCTTCTGTCTCTCTCTTCTTCGTTGATTCGTCTTCTGCTTGGAGTTCTTTCTTCTCTGCTCGCTTCTCTGAGTCGGCGTTCTGGCTCCTGGTTCGGCGTGTGCTCTCTCAGTGTCGCAGAAGGCGTCGAGAGGCCGTAGCGGGCAGGCCGCGAGGCGCGCCGGAGAGGCCTCGCCGACCACGCTCGAGCGGGAGTCACGGCAGGAGGACGGTCGCCGAGGACTCAACACCCAGGAAGTCGCCACTTCTTTCTTCATTCTTTTTGGGTTCTGTTGAACGTGTGTGTGGCGCCGTGTCTCGTGAAGTAGAATTGTGTAAGTGGTCCGTGTGTCGCGTAATCGGTCGTAGCTCTGCGTCTTTTGTTCTATGTGATATATGTGCATTTCTTTGCTAATTGTGACTGTAAATACATCTGTGTTTACGTGTGCTTTGTGTCCGTCTGTGTAAATAAATGCGTCCTTGTTGAATTCTTCCCCCGTGTCGCTGCGTCCTTCCTTCGTTGGGTCTCCATCTTGTTTCACGTAAAGGGTTCGTCGTGGGCCGGGCCGCCCGATAATTAATCTGAACCGTCAAGGCCGACGATAACACCGCTCGGTATTCCCGTTAGCCCGGAACGAGCCGCTTAAGCGGATCGTGTCCGAAGTCGCCTGTGGCGAGGTACAATCCCTCGGTAGGGTTACCCGTGCGGGTACTTAGGTATATCGACTTTCGGCGATTCACCCTATTCCGCGCGGGTAGAATGCGGACTGGGTTGTGTGAGGCCGAAAGTCCACCGTGACTGGATCCGCGGCGTTAGCCGGGAGGGTCACGACTGAATTGTCCGTCCGGTGGGCGAGGGTCGCGATTCGAGTACGTGGCGAATCGCACGCCGACGGGCGCGAATTCGCAACACTGGTGTACAGGAGTGTGATTCAAATACCCCTCCCGTCTCCAAGCTAAATTCATAGGGAATCGGTCCAGGGTGGAAAAAGCGACCCCCGATTCCTCTAAATTACGAGCGAACTAAATTTAACCCCTTACGTGGGATAAGATGGCGTCTCAAGGCGAGCGGGTGCCGGGGTAGAAATGTATATGTGTAGTAATGTAGGATCCATGGCCCGGGATGTACTACTTGTTGTAATGTTGAATCACGAGGGAGCTCACCCTCAACTCTGAGCACGGAACTTTGCCGCAAACTGGTCGCATAATGGCGGCGCGATCGCCCTCAGCGCAGCACGGAGCGAGCGGCTAATTATGGCTCTGCGAATGGCGCAACACGAAGCGAGCGCTCCCAGCAGCCATCGCTTCAAGCCACGTGGTTATGGCAGGTGAAGCAGGCGGACATTAGCGGGCTTCAAAAACAGTTGGAAGAGAAAAATGTGAACATGATGGGGAGTTGGAACAATTGAAGGAAGAGATAAGAACAGGCAATCAGGAAAGGGAAAGCCTAAATGGAAGATAAAAAGAGGAGAGAAACAGCTGGAGGAAAGGACGGAAAGAATTGCTGGAAAAGTCTGAACAGTTCAAAGAACTGCAGGCAGAATTGAGGGAGGAAGGAGAAAGAAAACAAAGCTAGAAAAGGAAAAACGCAAACAAGATGAGGAATTGGAACTACTGAAGCAAGAGGTAAGGGAAAGTCACTTTGAAATAGAAATCCTGGAAGGGAGATAAGAATTGGAAAGGAATGCAGAAAAACTAAAGAAATACAGCAAAAAAGGGACGAATTAGGGAGGGAAGCAGTGGAAAGAAGAGATGAAATGAGTGAAGAAGCATGCAAATTGAGGGAGAATTAGAAACAAAAACTTCTGAGTTACAAACGAGCTGAGGATGGTGAGAGAAGAAGAACGACAGCAGAGAATGAAACGTTAAGGAACCACACGGTAAAGATCGACAGCTGGAAGCAAAGGCCAGATTAAAGAATGAGATGCAAGAAAGAGTAATGATGGAGAAACGAATGAGAAGGAAGAAGGAA
>CM068954.1:65972777-65989216 GCA_035128595.1 Eptatretus atami
TAAAGTTTGTCATAAGGAAGAAGCCTATTGTTTTTGAAGTCAAAAGGTCAAAAGGTCAACATAGGCCAAAGGTCAACAACTTTGGTGGGATTTTTAAAATCCTCAAATTTAATCTGATTGACATGAAATTCGAAGAGTGTTTATATTTCAGGTCACTGAATTCAACTAGCCAATTAGTTTTGAGGTCAACCTTGACCAAAAGGTCAACATAGGCCCAAGGTCATCAACTAAGGTGGTGTTTCTAAAATCCTCAATTTTCATCCGATTGACTTGAAATTTGAAGAGGATGTATATTTCAGGTCACTGAATTCAACCACCAATTATTTTTGAGGTCAACATAGACCAAAAGGTCAACCTCGGCCGAATTTCTAAAATTGTCAATTTTCATCTGATTCACTTGAAATTTGAAGAAGAGTTGCATATTTGGTCATTGAATTGAACCACCAATTATTTTTGTGGTCAAATTTGTTTTATGGATTTTGCAAGTATCGTGCTCTACACGACGTCTTCTTCTTGTTTGTTTGTTTGTTTGTTTGTGTGCAAGATATCTCAAAAAGTTGGGGACAGATCCGGATGAAATTTTGTGCAGGTTGGGTGTGTGACATGGACGAACTGATTAGATTCTGGTGAAGATCTGGATGCAGATCCGACTACGAGAATTATTTAAGTGAAAAAATTTTCGTAGAAAAAAAAGTGAAAAAATGAAAAGATTCCTCACCATTGAGAGAAAGGACCAAAAATGATATTTAGCACAATATCTCAAAAAGTTGCGGACGGATTCGGACGAAACTTGGTGGACATGTTGAGGGTGTGACAAGGAAGAATTGATTCAATTTTGATGAAGATCCCAATCCGGATCCAGATCTGATAATTTTTAAAGTAATTATTCACCATTAATTGGGCTAAACTAATATATAGCACAATATCTCAAAATGTGGATGGATTCAGATGAAACTTGGTGGACAGGTTGGGACAGGTGTGGCAAGGACGAATTGATTCGATTTTGGTGAAGATCCGAATCCGGATCTGGATAGGAGAATTATTTAATTTTGAAAGTGATTCTTCACCATTGAGAAATTATTAGGGCCAAAAACGATATAGTAATTTATAGCATGATACTTCAAAAATGTAATGGGCCCGATATGTTCTCGTGGATCAGGCATTGCGTGTCGGAGGTATGTACTCCACCGAGTGTCCTTCTGGTTTCCCTTCTTAATCAAAGTGCTGCTGGCAAGAAAGAATTACAAAGAAGGTGTAATCTTCTTGTTCCATATGCTCTCTGCAGTGATGCAGCACAAAGCTGCAGGATAGCATCATTGGCTGAGGACGTGGCTGTGCCGCTGATGCAGTGCCGTCTTGTGGGTCAGGGCAGGACTTTGGAATTTGTTCATGGTGCCGGAGATCGCTCGCCTACTCTTTGCGAAGGACACCTTGAAATCTTTAACGTACACCAACTCATGCCAGAAGACTGGACATCCCGTTTCACGTCCATCCGGACACACATTGATGAACCACCGGGATGACAGTTTATAGCTGGGTCGGGATTCGAACCCACGGGTGTGTTCCATTACCAATCAGCTTGCGATCGCTTGCCAAGCCAGCCGTTCCTGATCAACCGTTTCGTTGGAGTGCTTGCTCGAGTGCTTAGGCCACTTGGTGAGCGCTCTACAAGCTGCTTGGTCATGGAACACACCCACAGCTAAACAGCTTGGAGGGGAGTGTGCGTACCTGGAGGAGTCTCGCCCGTCCTATCAGCGCTGACGTATCATGAATCGAATCGATCCAGGTTACTCACGTTTCTCACAAAGTGACATCGTAAACACATTCACCATCCAAATGGCTGTGTGAGCTACAGTGAAGAATTACAACACTGTACAGGTGCAGGTACAGGTGCAGGTACAGGTACAGGTACAGGTACAGGTACAGGTACAGGGGTACAAGGTGCAGGTACAGGTACTGGTAGGCAGGTGCAGGTACAGGTGCAGGTACAAGGTGCAGGTACAGGTATCAGGTACAGGTACAGGTGCAGTACACAGGTGTGGCAGGTACAGGTACAGGTACAGGTTACAGGTGCAGGTACAGGATGCAGGTACAGGTACAGGTGCAAGGTACAGGTGCAGGTACAGGTACAGGTACAGGTTGCAGGTACAGGTGCAGGTACAGGTACAGGTGCAGGTACAGGTCGCAGGTACAGGTACGGTAAGGTAATGTGGCTACAGGTGCAGGTACAGGTGCAGGTACAGGTACAGGTGCAGGACATTGACAATCGATTTCATCAAGATCCAATCAGCTGGTCCACATTTCTTGACAACGAGAAAGTTTACACTGAAAGAAGTTGTGGTTTCTTGATATTCGATGCATGATAGTTAAAGATAGGGCAATTGTCATGGGAGGTTATAAAGTTGTTAATTCGTTTGGCAATTTGCAAATCGGTGAAACCGAATTAAGCGAAGCGTCATATTAATAACATTAATAATAATAACAGTAATAATAATAATAATAATAACTCCATTCCTTTCGCGCCATAAAGGCACAAAGGGCTGCTGGGGCAGTTTCATTGGCAAGGAGTACAGTCCTGGATGGTTAGTTAGTGCACCAGTACACTGACACTCATTGCACCAACTTCGGAAGGATGACGGGTTGAGTCAACCCCAGCTGGTTTTGATTCAACGGCTGACAGAGGCTCGAACTCAGGAACCCTAATGTCCCAAGCCAGCCACCTTCAGCACGAAGCCAACACCACAGACTCTCAGCGAAGAGTAATTGTAACTAATTTCCATACCCTGATCTCCCATAATGGAGTTAAGCAATTTGTAGTTGGGTTCGATTATAACGACTCAAAAACATAAATTAATTTAGATGAACATCGTTATAATGGGGTTGAGAAATGTGAGAAGCGAAAGCAGCGGTGGCCCTGATCGGCGGCTCGGCTCGGCTCGGCTCGGCTCGGCTCGGCTCGGCTCGGCTCGACTCGGCTCGACTCGGGAGTGGAATTCGTATGAGAGGCACGTGGGGTTCACGTGCTCGCTGTCATCCCGGAGGAGTCGGCGCGTGTTAACACGTGCGGCGTTATGAGATGACTTGGCGGAGAGCGGTCTCGGACGTGAGGACGTCGCGCGTGACGTCACGCGTGACGTCACGCGCCCCGTTTTAGTGGCGCGCGGCGTGCGGCGCATGCGCAGTTCGGCTTGAGCGAATCGATCCCCACAGGCTTTGGCCGTTCACGATCACAAGGGCTTCAAATTTAACGCGCAAATTACGGTTAAAAGGCGCTTCGGCTGTTCGGCATCGCACGTCGCACCTGTCCCGTGTGCTTGGCATTTCCCTCTGCTCTCCGAAGCGTGGTAAGCACACGGTAAAGAAAATGAAATTTACTCTCTCACACGTATTCTCCATGGTTGAAGGTGTGGCTGATTTGTGAGAACTTTACAACAGGTAATCCGTCGGCGTCGGCTTTTGTTTATGTAAAATAAATAAATAAATAAATAAATAACCAATTGCATACTAACAGTTAATAACTACATCGTTCAAATAATTGTATACATTTTTTTTCATATTTCAGCGCCGTTTGTAACGCCACATTACACGGTTGTTGTATTTGCATCGATTTTAAACCAATCACTCGGCGTCCCTGATCGATAAGTGATATCTCGACGCGCTTGATAATAATAATAATAATAATATCCATGATTTGAGGGTGCTCGTTGTTCGAGTCGTGCAATGATCGATCCGTATAACGGACGATGATCGCAGACATTGTGATATACCTGTCTGTGCGTCAAAGCAGGTAATTACGAGCAGGTAACCGGCCGGGCTCGAATACCATCCCAGTAATCCGATTCGTGGGAGAGCTGGTCCATGAAATATGCAATAGGAAGTTCGGAGCAAGGACAAGGACAAGGTGGCCACACCTGTACAAAATATAATTTGGATAATTGTTCGATTTTTTTTTGTCATGGGGTGGACATACACAAAAGCTATTATTATTATTATTATTATTATTATTATCAACAAGCAAGGAGGCGACGATGGTTCACGGGCATTATTGAGGAAGCCCTACCGTAAAAACATATCTCTTCCGTCAAAATTGACCAGATCAAATCGGATTTTTTTTATATGTTGTACTTATGGACATTACGCACAGCTTCTAGGAAATGAAATTGCGAGAAAAAAAATCGAGAAAAATAAATAAAAAGTTCAAGTGGACGTGGCTCCACCCACAAGGGGCGTGGGACGCCCCTCATACATAAAGACACAACTAGACCATGATATCTAGCTTGTGTCCAAGTTTCATCAAGATCGCATCAAAAGTCACGGAGCTCTGCTCTGGAGAGAGTCACAAACAAACAAACAAACAGACAGACAGACACAACGAAAATAGTGGTCACTGCTGGTGTCCGCGAACCAATATTTCCACACTGGTGTGGTTAGTTGTCCAGCATGACGGTTGAAAAGCAATGACAATTGGAGACTTGAATAGGTCAAAACGTCGTTGTCGTAGTCTTCTTTTTTCCTTATTCTTTTTTGACTCAAAACTGAACTTTTTTTTACTTTGCTTGATCATCGTTTGGATGATTGTGTGTGACTCGCATCCATCCCTTGTCTTGCTAGGATTGAGAAACCCGACGCTTACAAGTTACAACACGTGTATCATGAAAGGGGGTTAATCGGGCCGCGTCTGATTTGGTGCAAACATCTACAAATCGCAGAAGATGCCAAAGATATTGTTTCAGGGAGGAGGCACCCTATCTTTGTGATATCTCTGTTTATTATACATAATGCCACGTTTGCATACGTACTTTGAATTGTATGCATGTGATTAATGTCATTGCGACAAGTCGTAGTATAGGAGACCATAGTGTCCCAGAAATTGGTGTTTCCTTCACCCCCATTTTCTTGCTGTGACTCGACCTCCAATTTAATAACTATTTCCAATATGCTCCCACCGGAGCTGGGATCATCGCTCCTGGGTCGATGTGGGCCAATTTTGGGCTTGCGGAGGTCCTGGCAATGCCTCAGGAGATTATGCGGCTCAGGATGTTGTTGGGGTACAATTTAGCTGAGTTGGTGCACCGGATATATATATATATATTTCTCTATCATGGCAACACGGGATGAGCATTAGCTTCATGAAGAGCACCTGAGTCGAGGAATCGCAAACGAGCTTGTCCCATATCTCCTGGAATGCCACAGTGCTAACAATGTGGTTGCCAGTTCTACCAACACTTTTCCAGTCCTTCCTTTGTCCCTGCTCTCTGTTTATTTGCTTATTCTTCCAACATTCCCAGACCTTCCTTTGCTTCATATATTTTTTGTGGGCATCGTGGGGTGCAAGGTTTTATTATTATTATTTTTATTTTTTTTTTAACGACTTTTAATAAAATCCGCATTTAATGTTTGTCTTTGGTCGAGGCTCCAGTAAGATTACCACCTTCTATCCTTTGTGTAAAGTATTTATTGAATATAACTTTGCATATTATTACCATTTTGCATATTCAATTAAACTTGAATCATGATGGGATGTTTCCTTGTTTTTGCCATTGAGGGTGTCAGTTGGCAGAAACAGTTAGGGTTATGGGTGCCTGGTGTTTGCTTAATGGTTAGGGTGGTGGGCTTTGGATCCTAGGGTCCCGAGTTCAAATCCCGTTCAGCTGTTGAATTGATACCAAGTGGGGTTAACTCGGCCTGTCATCCTTCCGAGGTCGGCAAAATGAGTGCCAGCATGCTGGTATACTGTGTCGGAGTGGCGACCCGTCCAGGATTGTGCCCAATAGCCAAGGAGACTGCTTAAGCAGCGCTAACGCTCTGCACAGAGTATGGTCCCAATCTCCTCCTCCTATGTGTGCCCCGGTATATTTGTGTTGACAGTTCGATTATAGACCTACAAAAAGGCAGCAACTCTCAAATCCAGAGACAGTTAGCTTGGACCCACAGACAGAGTTGAGTGCATAGCCATGGAGCACAGAATAGCCAGGATGCCTTGCCAGTGACAGAGGAAATGCAGAGAGCCTCGCCAGAGTCACAGAGACCCAGGGGTGACGTTGTACCAGGAGTAGGGTCTGAAGCCATGCCACCACTTTGGCATCTCCAGACCAGCCTGCACCATGCCTCACAGCTCTTCACAGGGAAGACGACACACAAACGTTCACACTTGTGTCAATTCCCCTGTGCGTCCGATGTTCCAGATCGAGTCTGCCTGTGCTAAATTTTATTATTAAGAATAGCCATAAACTGTTTGGCCTGTTTTGCATGCCATCCAGTTGTCTTTGCATTTGTATTGTCGTTTTTCGCATACTGTGCCCCCATCTCCATTATTTATTAAATTTGTCACTTTTTAAACTACTTGCTGTGTATTTTGAGCAGAAGCAAAATTCCTGTAAACCACATGCTGAAACAGCCACACGGTCAAATTAATAAAAACATAAGCACACCACACTGCAACATCGCCGTGCTTGTGCAAAATGCTTCTACTCTGTCTTGGGAGTTCATCTCCGGCAGTCTCCCATCGCCCATTGGGGAGCTGAGTCAATTAAAATATTTATTTGGCCATTATTAACAGAAGTTGACCCGATTTTTCAGATGGGGGGGGGGGGGGGGAGGAAACTGGCTTTTAATGACAGGATATTAACTATTCATTAAATTGGGCATGCCGCAAACTGCTGTAGAAAACATACTGAGCGAGAACACAAGTGGGAACAATGAGTCAACGATATGGATCTCCAAAATGCTGACAAGGGACCAAAACACAAAAACAGCAAATATGTACTTTTTTTTTATTATTATTTTTTTAATGCTAGGCTCATAGGAGAGTGACATCGATTTGTAAATAAAAGGACGATGTCTGTCGTTCACTCGCACTCGCACTCTCTCCACTTCGCTGACACTTATAATAGTCTTGCAATTCTGCTTTCAACAATTCCATTTACTTGCAACTCCTCCATTGATTTTACTTGGCCCAGTCAAATAGGCTTTTCACAGTGTTCGCCATGCTGGATGATGTCACGGCATTCTAGTGGGCAGCACTTCTGGCACCATTCCATTCATTGTTCTCTGGTGTTCCTGTCATATCAAATCCTTTATCCTATCACCCATCCTTGACAGATATTTCCACAAATTAAGAATGTAACGGATAAACCGGGAAAGATGGAAAATACTGTATATCGGTGAGTGGTGTGCACGCACAATCCACTTCCTCTACCTCTGAAGACAAAGACGTATACCAAACCATCAGGAAGTAAAAGGAAGCATTCACATGAAGAGCATACATTGTAGGAGGGATAATAACAATAATAATGAGAGAAAATTGCTTTGCAATACATGTCCTAATGGTAATGCAGAAGAAACCCGACAACCCACCATGTTTGGGTCTATTCGGCAAAATAAAAGGAAAATCAATTTTCATTTACTGATGTATCTTGTATACTAGAAGCCAATAAACACAATTTGGATAACAAACTGGAGATAAACTAGAAGCGAATACTTCGATATCACGTGGCTGGGGGCAGTAAAAGTCGAGGTTAAGAATGATGAAACAATTTTGCAGTTATAAAATTTAAATGTAGACACGGTGAATTAGCATGCATGATGGGAAGAGTTGACGTTGGACAAATTTCTATTTATCGCCCTCGGATCAAAGGGACGTACGCGGCCATAAGTGTGACAGAAGACGTGACAGAATAGCCAATTATATAACGGCACGATGTCGCCGCGCTGTAAAAATAGTTTGCTTAAAAGCACGCTCCAGCCGATACCAGAATCAAAATGAAGAGGAAGAGCCTTTATAACCCACCATTTTTTTCCCCCCATTTGTTGCTAGCCTTTGCCTATTTCATATTAAAAACAATCCGATGTACATACATGAAGCAAAAACATTCTTGTGGCTTATGTACATATATAATACATTGTTATATACCTGGGGTCATTCTGATTGCACTGGCCATGGACTAACACCCAGGCCTGAGGCCTGAGGCCTGCCGATCTGTGCTGGTTCAGGAAATGGTGGCACATGATTTTATCGGGGTGGAGTCAGGCCAGATGTCCAACCAATGGGTGTAAAGCGGTGGGGTGGAGTCAGGGCAGCTAAACACTGACTCAGTGACCCACGTAAAATGTGTGGTATTTTCTAAGTTTGAAAAGGGCATAACTTGGGGGGGGGGGGGGAGAAAACAAAAAAAAAAAAAACGATGAAACACCATGAAACTTGAACTTGTTCTGTAACTTATAATAAAGTTATGTACCAAGTTCAGTTGAAAATATTAAAGGGTATGGGCGTGGGTGAAGTCTGAAAAACCACAGGTGGGGTGGACGGACGGACGGAGGGAGGGAGAGCAAACCTATAAATCTCCTGTGCTGAAACTGGAATTGGACATCATATTGGATGAAATCTGGAAACTCACAGCAGCAAGACAAGCGCATGCATGGAAATTATGAAAATGTTGCAAGAGGAACACGAGTGTGGGCAGCTTTAAAAACATCAAAATATATTGGCCCGAAGTGCAGTGTCACAACATTGGAATAATGAGCAGTTCGGGATTTGCAATAATAAGCACTGGCTCAGAGAGACATGTATGGAGGATCGAGTATAGGTTCTTAGCCAGGTTGTGATTCGGGATGAAATTTGTGAACCTTTCCTGTGAATTTGAATCAAAACTGCGAGCATGGTCTGGAAGTACTAGACCTCACCTTCAGCATAAAAAAATTCCAAGTGAATGCCTCTGCTAAGTAAGTCCTTCATCTTTTTTGGAATGACAGCAGGTGTGCAGTTTTCCTCTGTCAAAGATGAGTCGCACAACATGTTGGAATAAAATATTATCACAGTTGTGAGTTCAACAATGGGTGCACTGCCCATGGGTAAGGGATGAAACTATCTCCACATCCACAGGATTAGGTCAGGTTAGATATGGGAGCATGTGCCGGAGCAGCGCGTTGCTGTGTCCACTTTTTGCTGGTACTCCAGGGGCCTCCGGCTGGCCATCCCCCAGCTGATGCCTGGCACATCCCCATCTTGAGATGCTGATCAACCTGCTGCAATGAGGCACTTTGTCGGCCCATTGGCCTGGTACAGCCGCTCAAAGTAACTGGCCTAGCGGGCCCTCACATCGGACTCCTCTGTCAAGAGCCCACCACCCTCCACAATAACTGCAGTACACCGAGGGACGAGCTTGGAGGAACGCAATGTGCGAATTCCCCTGTAAGCAGGGCAAGAATCACTTGACTACAGGTGGTGTTCTCGCCCCTCACAGATTCCTCACACATAGGCCTCTTTATCCACCCTCAGTGCATGTACAGTTTTATGCCTCAACTCCCTGAGCAGCTCAGCTCTGCCATTAAGTGTGGCCCTGTGACTCAAGTGGATGGTATGCAGTGTCCCTTGAAAAACAAAATTATTCTTCGCCCTCTGGTGAGTTCCAAGACGTCCATCGGCACCATCAAGGATGGTGGTCTTGAAGGCACTCCACAACTTCAGGATTCTGCAAAGCACCCAGACCCCCCCCCCAATTCCCCATTCAGCCTGTATGGAAACCCATCAGCTACCCTCTCATCCTTGAGATTGCCAACATCTAGCCTTGGCTGGGATGGTACCGTTCTCCCGGATTTAAGCTGCAACTTCCGAGTTGCTACAACAATCCTGTGATCAGTATTGAGGGACTGAGCACTCCGGTAGACCATGCAGTTCTGGATCATCCTCCAGGGATCATCAACTAGCACATGGTCAATCTGCAGTCTGCACAACCAGCACATGTGGGTGCTGAAACCATGAACCAGCCACACTAAGCCCATGACTTCTTTCAAAGTTGAGGAACTTGGTGCTATTCTGGTTCACAGTTCCAGATCCATGGGAACAACACACGTCTCATAACCAACCCTATCGGTTCCAGTCGATGCATTGAAATCCCCCAAGATGAGAAGAGTATCTCGCCTGTGGCACTGATCAACCACAGACTCGAGCGTAGCATAGAATGCGTCTTTCACGGTGAGATCGCTCACCTCGGTCGGAGCATATACAGAGACGAGGGAAACGACATCCAAGGAGTGATGAAGCCTTCATCTCAGAATACGCTTGTTGACCGGTGTTACCTCAATTATCATTGGAGTCAGCTTATTGCACATAGCCACAGCAAGTCCTTTGTCATGGTAAACATCAGGGCAACCACACCAATAGTAGGTGTAACCAGCCACCATGATCTTGCCACTATCCAGTCTCCGAACCTCAGAGTGCTGCAATACTGATGTTCAATCGCTTGAGCTCTGATTATAACAGACAGGTGATCATCCTGTCTTGGGGATAGGACATTCCTGGAACCCACCTGAAGGGACTGCCTCAGGTTAACCCAAGGAGACCGCCGTCTGGTGGACGACACCTCAGCACCACTCCGACATACACAACCGCAATCCAACCCGGGACGGTTACCTTGTGTTTTTCCTGATATCAACAGAGTGGGGACCCCCAAGGCTTTGCCCCAATCCTGTCATCTGGTGAGCTGCTCTGTGGAGGGCAGCTGCTCAGGAGGTACTCCCATGGAGTGGGTTTTCAGTTTTCTTTGCGTTTTTGGTGTGTTTTGCAGAGTGGAGTGTTTTACGGTGGCCGGAGTGCAAATCCTGCCACCAACCTCCTAAAAAAAAAAAAGTAACCCAACTGCAGGAGGACGTCCACAGACAGTTGGGCACTAGAATGGATGGCTGTTGGCTGACAAGGAGCTCCTCTGCTCTTTGACAGGTTTTGTTTTTAATCCTGCTGGTTGTCCATATCATACACTCTCCTCACCAGAAAACCTGGTGGGGGAGATGGTTTAGTCGCCGACCATGAAACAGGTTAGGTGAGGTTTACATGGTACCTGTAGCAAGTCACAGATCTGATCCTGCATGATCTGACATCACCCGGTTAATTTGGCGTGAATTGTCATTTCAGAATACATGACCTCGGCAAATTTGCTGACGAGGTTGGACAGAGCCTGTCGGCGATCTGCTTTTAAAATGCTTTTGCGCAAACCCAATCTGTCCGTCTTATGAGTTAATATGCTAATTTTGCTTAGAACGATGGAGATTCCTCCCGATCACCACACAAGTTCTCATTAACAAGAAAGGGTTTATAAAAAAATGGGGGAGTAAGAAGAGCAATACAACACAGCGGTGATCGCAAACTGTAATGAATGAATCATAAACCAAAGCGTCACCGGGCCCACTGGCTTAACATGTACCCCTTAGCTCTTTCATTCGGGGAAACTAAGGATTGAGAAAGGAGAGATGACTAGATTGAGAGGGAGAAAACCTGCTCCGTATGTAATGCGCATGCACATGGTGTGTGTCTCTTTGTTCGGGTTTAGTGGGCTGGTTCAGGCTTGATCACGCTGCACCCTGTGTGTGGGTACCAGCCAAGTTCACAGCATACCAACTCCACAAAGGAGGACCCAGGATAAACGAAGCACAAACCCAGGCAGGGGTAACACCTCGAGAGATGGAGACTCAAAGTCTGCATCAGACCACCTACTGCATTCCATCAGTCGAGACGCCCAACAGAAGATTTATGGGCTGCACTGATTGGTTGGCAAGCCGGGGACATTCCAAACCACGGATGGTCTGATGGCGTTGACCCCGGCTGATGTCCATATGTGTGAATGTCTCTGGCACGTCATGGGTTTTCACGCTGATCGCACAATCTCGCTCTTGGGCCATGCCAATTGGTTGTAACTCAAGAAGAAATGTCATATACCGACAGATAACGGAGGAGGTTCAATAATGTAAGGAGGAGGGAGATGAGGCACAGACACACTTGAGTGGGGGGATGAGATATTTCCAAACAAGTGCTTGACATTTTATTGTTTACAGGAATTGCATTGCACTTATTCTAACATGAACAATGAAATAGCTATTCCAATGCTTCCCCCATTTACTGCCTCGACCACATCCGTAGCATAGTCTTTGATCTTTCGTTAAATCACCTTTAGGCCACAGTTTGTTGGTGTTGTGTAAATAACTGAAATTGCCCTTTTGGGTGAATACTGCGCCACGAGGCTTTTGAAACTGGCAGTCTTTTGTTCTGTTCTTGGCTAAACAATGTGCAATTGTGTCGGCTAAAATATTTATGACACTAGCTCCTGGGGCAGTGGAAACTCAGAGTGGTCGTTTTTCTTGCAAATGATCCATTCTTTATTATGACATGATGTTCTAATGTTGCTTTCAGTCATCCCTTGCCAGTTATCCCTCAATACCCCTGAGTAGGTGAAAAGCATCATAATGAGCCAATAAGAGAGCCTGGTATATATTACCGGATTGTACATTTTCCTTTAAGGCACGATCCAAATGTCCTTTTACCCCCTCCCCATCCCCCCATGTAATACATTTCTCCTGCATTGAAATTTGTTCCATTTGTTGTATACAGTGCTGTAATATGACATTTGCATTGCCGTTTTAATTTATAACACAAACCTATCTCGTGAATGCAACTGCCAAAGAACACTGGTTTGAGAGGAGACGCTCTCTAACAGATGCTGTCATTGTTTAATTTAGCCTGGTGTTGGCTTCGTGGTTATGGTGTCCGGCTTGGAATCTTCGGATCCTGAGTTTGAGCTCCATTTTACTCTGAATTAACACCAGGTGGGGTTGACTCAGCCTGTCATTCTTTCCGAGGTCGGCGAAATGGGTCTCAGTGTACTGGTTTATCGGGGCACAGCATCAGCGGCATAGTCGTGCCCCAACAAAATGATTGCCACCTGGCAGCCAAGCTGCCATACACAAGAAGAAGATCGTTTAATTGGGATGTGCTCATTATCGCAAGAAGCTGCTCCATCATACTCACCTACCTGTAACAAGATTCGGGCCATCCTGTAAATTTGGCTGCACGATGATCAGCAAAACGGTTTACCGTACAAATGTAAAGTATCTAAAATTGAGCTTATCCAAACCTAACATGTCCATCTTGTGCAATTCACCCACCCACCCCCTCCATGCCACCACCCCTTCCATGCCACCACCCCTTCCCACCACTGGCTGGCTTAATTAGCTGAACTATAGACAACATCTACATTGCCATGTGACTTCCTTTCACAAGCACACACTGGGATTCACTAGAAAAGCTCGGTCTTGTGAGAAGGCAACATTCAGGCTGGGTTTTCTGTTGACTGCTTTCCAATAATTGTGTACTCATTGTCTCTATTTGAAGTGGATGGAAAACATGGTGGGCTTCTGTGGGGGCAACAAAGTCGTTTTATGTTTATTATTGGTGCAGCAAAAGAAAACCCAACAAAGTGTACAGTTTGATCGACCTGTCAAAGTCCTTCTGCTAGTCTGGATACAAGGCAGCTTCATGTGCATTTAAGGTAACATGATGCAGTCGTGTGACAATTTGTCGTAATATGATGCGATATGTAATGCTAAACTGCCTTTCATCTTCTGACAGAAGCTTGCATTGTAGGGTGAGCTCTTGTTTCGTCTTTGATCGATCCATTTCTTCACCTGCTTTGGCTTGGAGTCGTACTCTCACCAATCTCTCTCTTTTGTACAGCCCTGTATCCTGATTGCTTTCTGTGCTTTTACTACCATCAGTCTGTTTTCTTCATCCCTTTGCTTTTAGGAGTGGCAGGAAATGTTCAGTTGGTAGTGTGCTTGCCAATGGTCTCGTACATGAATTTGATCCTTGACGAGCTCATATTTGGCTAAAAACTGCCATTCTGCTTCAGGCACTGTATCTTGTGGTTGTAGAAGCCGGCACTGTATCTCGACACACCGTCCTCCAGGTGGGGATTTATTGTCAGTTTGAGCTTCCTATGTGGACATGACTCTTTTCAGAGTGTGAAGATGTGGGGCACCCCAGCCATAATCGCATTAACTGACTAATTGGCATGATGAGTGTAAAGGGTGTGGATATGGCGAAAGCCATATCCACATCCTTGGAACTAAGCCAAATGAGCTTTACTTGTATGTTGATTACCTTTTGATCTCTCCCGCAGTGCAAATGACAAATACAGCTCACATTTCACGAGATGATCTTGAAGATCTCAAGGAAGCTTTCAAAAAGATTGGTACAGCCAACCCTCCCTTGTATCCTCAGATGCACAGTCAAATCTTGTTATTAAGGAACACTCATGATGTTGTTATTGTATGGCACTTTCAATGGACAATCCCGTTTTGATGAACAAATGTAGAGTCTACAAGAACAACAACATTGAAATGTACAATTTTTTTTTTTAATCCAATTTATATATGCTGAGGCTTTGCTGATGAATTATGTAAAATGCTTTTATCACGAGTTAAAGTACAGCTTGCTACTATGAACAAGTGGGAACTGGAGGTAAAATGTAGGGTCGTCTTTGATATGCAGCACGTGGGTGTGGGTGGTATCACTTGCTGGGGGTGCAGCTGTGCTGCTGATGCAGTGCCCCCTGTAAGTTAGGACAGGAATTTAACCAGGATGCTGGTGATAGTCTACTCTTCGCAAAAGACGTCGTGGGATCTTTAACATCTAAGTAATGCTGGCAGACGAGACACCCGGTTTATTGTCCATTCAATGGATGACACACATCGATAAATCGTCCTTCCTGCGAAACACCAGGATGACAGTTTATAGCTGGACCGAGATTTGAAATCGGGCGAGACGGCTCGGTCAAGTGTGCATACCTTTGTGAATGCCAAACAGGCTGCTGGTGAATATGGCATGGTGTGGATTTAAAATTTTTAAGACCCACCCCATGGTATGTTGTGCTTCTATGTCCTGAAACCCTGGGGCCACTGTTTTAAAAAAAATGTAAATTTATTTATTTATTTTTTGCATTTTGGGGGGAAGAGGAGCATCATCTCAGGATAACAAACTCTCATGTACTCGTATCCTTACTCATATTTGTGCCTCCGTTTCAGCTACTAATGTCATCAACAGCCCTCTTTAATTCCAACCCTGACCATTTTCACCCTTCTGCCACTTGACGTAAGATTAATTTGGAAACTTCACAGCACCGGTTGCATTAAATGGCTGAGAGAGGAGAGGACAAATCACTTTTATAACTCTTGATTGTGGTTACTTCAAGCCAGATTATGTTTTGGATTTTCAAAGGCTGGATGAGGTCCAAAGTATTTGTATTAATTTTGGCTCGAAAGACTAGGGTGGAGTGCTTTGCATTTTATAATGGGTATAGTCTTTTGAGTTTGTTTACGGCTTGGTGGTTGCTGTTGTTTCTATCCCTACTCCACCCAACCCCCTTCTCCCAGGAAAAAGACTTTATTATGCTAGACTATGGTCTATGATCTAACCATTTTATTTTTTATTTTTGTGTGGAAGTGTGGAGGAGGAGAGGAAGTGGTGAGTTTGTTTGAGTACCCTAAAATCTGTCTGAATGTCTGTTTCTGCTTGTCCTTGGTTAGACCTCGATGGCAGTGGATATATCAATGACTATGAGTTGCAGGACCTCCTGCGGGAGGCTCGTATACCTCTGCCGGGATACCGGGTGCGGGAGATATTGGAGCAGTTCATGGTCGTGGCGGATTCAGACAAAGACTGCCGCATCAGTTTTGATGAGTTCATCGGAGTGAGTGAGGATCAAATAATGGAGATTGAGATCAAGGGATTTGTGCAATAACTAGGGGAGGCTTGGAAAGAGGTTCACTCTAATCAAAAGGAGACTGTGTTTTGGATAAAGACAATTACACATGGAACATGAGCTGAGAATTTGTCTTGAATAATGTTGGAATTTGGAGAAAAAAAAAATCTTCCGCTCCCTCCAGATATTTCATGAACTGAAGAACAGTGAAGTGAGTAAGAGTTTCCGACAGGCCATCAACAAGAAACAGGGAATTTGTGCTGTTGGTGGCATGTCAGCTGTATCTACGGCGGGAACCCAACATTCATACTCTGGTAACCTCACTGTTGGGTTTTCGATTTCTTTTGTGGAAATCCATATTTTAAAGATGCCAAGTTGTCACGAATCAACAGGGTGCTGCCTCGTTTGTTGTTGCAGAGGAAGAGAAGGTTGCTTTTGTGAATTGGATCAACAGGATGCTCGAAAATGACCCTGACTGCAGTCATTTGCTGCCGATGAATCCTGCCTCGGATGATCTCTTCCGTATCGTTCAGGATGGTATCATATTGTGGTCGGCACACTTCTTTTTCTTCCTCAATTTGTTGTTACTGCAAAAATGCACTTGTACCGCTACACTACTTGTGCTTACAAGGTTATGCTACCTTTTGGCAAACTAAGCATCCATGCAGCTACGTTTTGAAATGGACGGTTGCCTTTTAAATTATTTTCAGCAAATGCACCAACAAAAGGAAAACTGCTTTAATCTGACTGCTGAAAAGCACCTCCTATTTAATGCTTTCTTCGTCTCTACAAACCAGAATGGATCAGGACATAGCAAAAAAGAAAGGGGTGGGGAAGGGAGGGACAAAATAGATACAGATGAGGGATGTGACAAAGAATGAGATTGAAGAAACTGAGGAAGTTGGTTCCATT
>CM068954.1:66033640-66076672 GCA_035128595.1 Eptatretus atami
AACACAAGAGATTAAATCGGCCTTTTAAACAGATCTGTGACATAAAAATAAATCCGCTTTGATACCTCGTTGGCACCACTCAATACAGAAACGGTCCTCGACTTAGCTTCAAGCAAAGGCACAAATATAATGGAAAACGCAATTCAAAGCATCACCGAGCTAGCTGCAAGTCAGCATTTCCCTCAAAAATTCAACGTATATATTTGAATAATTAATGAAGGGAAAACAAAAAATAATTTGTCAGCTCACAGAGTCGGAGCAAAAATAAATATTATTTATATATCAGCAGATATGTCATGGTTCAGAGCAAAAGTCACAAATAAGTCCAGGGTTCAAATCAGCACTCTCATTGTGGGCTGTCATGGGCAAGCCCGTTTTCAGACCCTTGGCCATTCAAACAAGCAAAATACAGTCATAACCATCTTTTGGTTTCACTTTCCACCAGGTCCTCCGGAAAGGGCATAGTCACGTGCACCAATCTTCCTTGCCATTGAAATGCATACCTGCAGAACACGTGGCGGTAATCCAATGGTGATCCCACTATTGTATTTCCCTCAATGTAAGGAGATTCAAACAAACTTCAGAGAGACATCCTGTTTCAATTTACAAATAGCAATAGTCTAACAGTTCGATGGAAACATCGCGTGTCATCTCACCATGCCATCTATCTCAAGTTCTTTCCTAGCATTAAAGTAAGGAAGAGAAGATGAGGTGGTACATACTTTTGGCGTTGTTAAGACAATCCTCCCCGACAAGTCTCCAAGAACGGATGAGGTCTAACGAATCGAGTGGGCTGTATTCACGTTCAATCAATCAGTACCGCTCACTGCTGGAGATAGTCTTATCCTGTATTAAATTTCAAGATAGCAAGTATTGAATGGTCATGAAAAACACTGCAAAGTTATTAATTATTAAATAAACTTCAAAATGGGATTTTTTTGTTTTGAGGAAAAACAAAATAAGGAGAATGTGTGTGATTGTGAGAGTGGAAAAGAGGATGTGAATGTAGTTGTGGAGATAAGAGGAAGAAGGCTTGGAACAATATTGTAAAAAGGGAAGGAAGGTAGTGGCATGTATGGGATAATTTATTTTGTGGGGGGAGGGGGGGGGGGAGTTTGGGAAACAATCCTTCTACCATATATCCACCATATACTAAACAGATGGCCTCTTGGAAGCCACAAACCTTGAAGCTGTAATAGAGGTGGTTTCCAGCCTGCAATAGTGTCTGGTTCACCAGCTAACGATCGTTTCCTCTGTCACCTGCTGACCTCGTCCTCCAACACCTTGTGGTTGTACTGGTGCAAGCTCAGGAAAAGTCAGAAGAGCAATTAGACAAGCTAAAGTGCAACAACATAACAACATGATTCAACTTGGAAGATAGAGACTGTTTTTTTTATGCACTGATTACAAATGTACTTCCGCATCAGTTGCCAGACAAGAGCGAGCGTCAGTGTGGGTTCCCTCTGCCAAAGTCTTGCCTTCCGATGCCACAGAAGAAGTTGCAATTTTTTTCCCAGCTGCACTGCATAATTGCAAATTCTCTAGCTGTGGGAAGGGAAAAAAAAAAAAAAAAAAGACATGAAAGTAGACGAAGGTTAATGTCAAGAAAATATTGAATTTACAATGAAAAGTGATCAGATCATGTCTAAGAGTAGAATTTACATTAGTGTGTGCAAATGTAGAAGAATGTACCCAATTCAAAGAGAGCGACTGTTGTGGGAGGCACCTTCTTCATGTTTCCTCCCAGTTGGGGCTATGGGGGCTTGTTAACTCTGGACCAGTCAACAGGAACACAATTCCGCTTTCAATAGTTGAATGATCACAGTGCGTCCAGTAAGGTCACTGCATCCCACCAGAGAGTCAACCAAAAGGGGTTGTATGTGAGAGAAAGAGAAGGAGAAAGAGAAAAGGATGAGCAAAGCGTTAAAGCAGGACCAAAACTCTTCTGCTTTCTGCCTTTGCCACTCTGAATACAAACAGGAAATCTTACAGCACCTGTACAAGTGATTCACCATACTGGGAGCGACTCCAAGAAATTCATCCAATTCCTGAAAAGTCTTTCTCAGCTGGATCCCATTACCATCTGCATACAAGTTACAAAGGCTGTTTAGTAATGGCAAAAGGATGGCCAACAATGAGTATTTAAAAAGATTTATGGTGAAAGCAGTTCACTCACTCTCCAAAGATTCCAATCCACATTCTTCATGAGCACCGAAGAGACTGGATACTTGTTGAAAATGTTAGCAACAAATTGCCAAAATTGAGCGGAGTTACCAACTGACTACATCTGCTGCCGTTACAAATCACGCAACAGATTGGTCAGCCTGTTCCCCCCCCCCCCCCCCAACATTGCTCGCACGGACAGATCATCGGTTTGCTGATGAAGAGGACCAGGAAAGTGTGTGTTAGATTACATGCTGCATAATCCTTAACTAAACAAAATCTAAAAGTATGAGAACAGAAGAGTGTGCGGAACAGAGGACATCTTTGATGGAAAAGGCAAGGATATTTTGGACAATTTTATTGGGGATTTGTTACAGAGAGCAACAACTAAAACAAGAGTAAGTGGATGCTCACGTGAAATCTGTGAAATCATGTCCACACGTGGTTCTTGTTACATCTCGAGCCATCAGTGCAACCTGCTTAGCAGGTGGAGTATGCCGAGAGTCCTTGATGGAGAAGAATTACAGGAGTTAAGGGAGAGTGAAAAAAGCTTAAAAGGAGGAACAAAAGCAACAAAAAATTAGTAATTTAAAAAAAAAATGGGAAACATTTGATGAAAGAATCCAGTGAAAGGAAGCAACACCACCTGGACATCTGAGTAAGGTTGGAGATTGGACTCCAGCCTGCATTCTCCAGGTGGTGGTTTAACCCACCGCAGCAGTAGCTCTTCTGGAGAGAGCTTCATGAGCTCTTCAAATTCCTCTTGACCATTGGAGCAGTTAATTAATGCTGGAGGGGTATATGGCAGGGAAGATACAAAATTTTAAATTCGCTTCAAAAAATGGCAAAGGGAAAGGGATGCAATGAAACTAGAACAATACTCGGTAGACGCACATCTCCCCAGGGCTGGAACAGTTTACATTTTGTATCCGACGCCTTTACGCAGGATCCAGATTCCGGTTACAGATCTTCAAACAAAATCTAATCAATTTCATCCTTGTCACACACCAACCTTCCACCAAGTTCCATCCAAAACTTGTTGAGAGATGTTGTGCTATAACAGTTTATAGTTATATAGTTTTTGGCCCCCATCTCTCAATGATGATGAATCAATTTAAAAATAAAATAAAATAATTCTCAGATCTGGATCTTCACCAAAATCGAATCAATTTAGTCTTTTGTCACACACCCAACCGTCTCAGTTCATCAATCCTCAAAACTTTTTGAGATTTCCCTGCTCACAGCTAAACAAACAGACGACAGGGCAAACAGGGCTGAAATTTGTTACGAATCTGGCAGCCATGTTGCAACACAACAAGCCAGGTTCCTATAGATCAGTTTATATCGGTAAGTACGTGTTTCTAGTAGGGTCCCGTCCATTATGTTTAATGGGTGATAATGTCGTGCGCTGCCGAGTTATTTTTGATGTCAGGGTTTCCTTTTAACATTTTTACATCACTTTCACAACAACAACACTCTGCTCGCAGCACTCTTCACCGCGCTCGGATGTTTTAACATGAGCATGGCGTCCCTCTTTGCCAAATCTGCAAGGAGCGGGGTCTCACCCGCCCGTTCCGCAAAACCATCGCCATTACGCACTGGTGGAGGTGAGGAGGTTAGCGGAGTCAAACGCTTCCGATTGGGACTCCGCCCAGAAGGGTGTGGAGTTTGCCCCGCCTACCAGTGTGCCTGTCCAATGGGAGACGGCCATGGAATCGCGGATGTGTTCCGAACCAATCAGAGGCGAGTGGCCAGGAGAAGAAAGCCCCCTCCCTCCTGAAGAAAGAGATGTGGTTGGCGGACGAGTAGGAGAGTTTTGGCATCCATGTGTCTCGAAGCACGTCTGTTCTGGTCTCGGCGACTGCATCCACGCTTCGGATGTGTTTTAGTTCTGGCGAATTGCAGTGGAGCGGTGATTTTTGATCAAGGGAGATCACCTCGTCTCGGCCTCCTCTGATTTGGCGCCCCTGGTCTGTCTTTGGCGACCGGAGTCGGGAAGGGGGGACGACCAGCCGCGCACTCGCGGGTGTGTGTGCCATACCGAACAAAGACCGGCGGGTCATTTTTCTTTGGGTGTGCGTGTCTGTTGTGCGGGCCTGTCTTTGTCAAGTTAGCATTTAGTGCTTGCGTTATTGTACATTTGGAATATATTCGGGTTTGTAATTGCTCTTTGTCTCCCTTCCCGGTTTTGCCAATTATTATTGAAAATAAATACCCCTATTGTTGAATGTAACCAGCCGTTTCTGTGCTCTTTCATTGGCTTAGCACTTAGCCTGTGGGAAATGGGGAAAACCGGTAAATTGTGCATTTTGGACCGACGGACCTCGTAACCATCCGCTCGGGTTTCGCACGGTTTCGAGCACGGAAGGCTCATTCTCGCTCGAGCTCCGTCCGAGGTGCTGAATCCTCCGGTAGCTTTGCCGCGTGGATTACTAGGTATATTGAAATTGGCAATTAACCCATCCACTGCGGTCGAATATATTTGGCGATTCACGGTCCGTAAGGACCCGTGCTTTCGGAGTTCTCTGAGAAGCACGATCTAGATTCCGGGTGTCGGTGGAAGCCGACTTCTACTGCTCCCACCACCGTTCGTGCTCACCGCCGACAACCCGGCCCCAAAAATATAACTCCTTCCACTTTGCTGGTGAAGTTAAAAAAATTATGGAATCCATGGTTCTTACTCAATTATTTCCTTCAATTACTTCTGAGCTAAAGTTTTGGTTTAAAGCTAGTTTACCAATTAACCATTTAGGAGTTTATATCGGAAAATATGACCACTTTATTTGCCAGAACAGAGGAAAACTAGAAGGGCACTCGGTAGAGCGCATACCTTCTGCCACAACAATGCCTGATCCACTGAAAATATCCGGCCCCAATAATTTTTTTAAAATGATCAGGCTATACATCATTTTTTGGCCATCCTTTCAATTGGTGAAGAATCACTTTAAAAATTAATTGAACCACCAAAATCGAATTGGTTCATCCTTGTCAACCACCCAACATGTCCACAAATTTTTCATCTGGGATCCAGTCCACAACTTTTTGAGATATCCTTGCACACAAACATTACAAAACAAATAAACAAAGCAGTCATAGACTTGCTACTTATTGAATCGTCACTGACCTTGACCTTGTCTAATAAAAGCTGTCTCTAGAGAAGTAGCGACGCAAACCAGAATTCTACGATGATTCTATTACAAACCATCCAAATCGAATTGTTTGACCTCACTTGTGACCTTGACCTTTGACCAATTTTTGGACAAAAATCTAATCAGCGCTAAGCATTCACCCTCCTAATCACTGGTTAATTTGACATTTGGTAGCTTTGCGGTTCCGTTCTCGATTACCGCGGAATTAAGTTAACGTTAAAAAGTCACACTCGACGCCCCCCCCCCCCCCCCCCCAACTCGAAAGACGCCGGGGCGAGCGCGATGATGCTCAGGCGCGCACACGCAAAACCTATACGTGACTCAACGACGCAATTCTGCTCGAGGCGCGCTGCGCCAGTGACGAGCCGTGACGCGGCGGGTGAAATATCTTTTATACAATCTTAAAACGTCTCCAAAAACATCCGATTTTTACTCAGAATTTCGACAAACTGAGTGTGAAGCTTTCCTAAGCAATCGCAAAAACCGAGACAAAATAAATCGAAAGTTAAAACGAAACTCGTAACGTCACCGAAGCAAAAATACTCCATTTCTTCCAAGGAATTTTACGGAATTATTTAATATTATTTTTCAAAGTCATAAAACCTAATGTTCGCCCCACAAACAATCTTACACCATCCGACGGCTTAGCGAGTCAGGCATGCGACGGATAAGCTTTATTGGGATGGAAAATGACTTTTAAACACCATCCTTAGCGAAGAACACACGCGGCCTACAAACTTGGCAGGCGTTCTGCACCATGGGCTGCTAAACACTGAAATTTTCAAACAGCCGTAACTGCGAATTGACACACAAATTCCGTCCGAACTTTACCTCGATCTTCCAACCACGGCTCCGTCAACAATACCTGGTAACTTTTCTCGGAGTTATCATGTTTGGATTGTATTGGACCTCACTGTTGACCTTGACTTTGACTGAATTTTGCCAAAATCTTAATCAGCGCTAGGACCATCACCTCCTGAATCACGTATGGTGTAATTTGACATTGGTAGCTTCTTCCGTTCTCGAGTTATCGTGCCTAAAACAAACAAACAAAGAGCAGTCATAGACTGGTACTTACCAAAAATCGTCACTTGACTTCTGACCTTGTCTTAATAAAAGCTGTCTCTAGAGAAGGTAGCGACGCAAACCCAGAAGTTTCTAGATGATTCTGTTTACCAAACCATCAAAAATCGAAGTTTGACCTTCACCGTGACCTTTGACCTTTGGACGATTTGACCCAAATTCTTAATCAGCGGCTAGCCATCACCTTCCTGAATCACGTTGGTGTTAATTTGACCATTGTAGCTTCTTTCTGTTCTCGAGTTTACCGCGGCATTAAAACGTAACGTAAAGTCACACTCGACGGCCCCCCCAACTCGACAAGGACGCGGGGCGAGCGCGATGACCTCGCGCGGCACACGGCAAAACTTTAGTGACTCAACGATGCGTCTGCTCGACGCGCTGCGCCACGTGACGAAACCGGTGGATGCGGGGTGAAATATTTTTATTACAATCTTTAAAATGTTCCCTTACACCGGAATTCTTACAGAAACCTTGCAGAGCGTGTCCCAAAACCCCAAAGATGCAAACATTGATTCATGCAGACCCTAAACAATAAACGGTCCCTCAAGGAGACCGTTTTTGGGTTCTCCCGTGCCTGCACGACCGCGGCAATTCACCGGCACCCACATTCCACCCTACGCACTCGAATGTATTTCTCTCGATAAAAGTGAATTTCAGGTCGATTTCGCTCTTATTTCAGTGTCGATTCAAACCTTATGCAGTCGAAAGTGGAAAACATAATTGAATTTGAAGTTAAAATCAGCACGGGAACCGTTGTTTGAGGTCTCTTGGCGCACCACGAGGGGACAAAACCATTCGGCTACCCATTTCACCACGCCGCCCCTCGCGGAGGAACACGACACCCGACCAAAGTCTCATAAAACATCAGATTTTTTACCAGAATGCGAAAAACGGAGTTGTTAAGTACTTAACCATTACCAAAAGTGAAGACCAGAATTTGAAATTGACTTTAAAACGATGCGCGCAAGGCCGGTTGTTACATCCCCCTCATTAGCATAATCCTCAAGTTTTAAGCCTCAGCTACTTCACCCAACATAAATCGCATTAAACATCCGATTTTTTACCAGGAATTTCGACAACCGAGTTTTAGCGTCCTAAGCGATCGCAAACCGAAGACTAAATTTAAATCGAAGTTAAGACGAACTCATAACGTCGACGGAAGCAAAAATTACTCCATTTATCCACAGGAATTCACGGAATTATTTTAATCAGTCATAAAACCCTAATGTTCGGCCATCCAACAAACAATTTTTACACCATCCGACGCCTTAGCGAGTCAGAAATGCGACGATAAGTTTAATTGGGAAATAGAAAAATGACTTTTAAACACCATCTTGTATCTCGAAACACAACGCGGCCTCAAACTAGCAGGCATTCTGCCGCCATGGGCGCCAACACTGAAATTTTTAAAAACAGCCGTAACTTACGAATTGACTACAATTCCGCGACTTACCTCGATCTTATCCAAACTCACCGCTTCGATCACAATACCTGTGGTAATTTCTCGAGTTATCATTGTTTTGGATTTTGACCTCACTGTGACCTTGACTTTGACCAAAATCTAATCAGCGCTAGGCCATCACCCTCCTGAATCGGACGTGCTGTAATTGACATGGGTAGCTTTCTTCTTCTCGAGTTATCGTGCCTACAAAAAAAAAAAACAAGCAGTCATAGATGGTACTTTAACGAAATCGTCAACTTGACCTCTGACTTTGTCTAATAAAAGCTGTCTCAGAGAAGGTAGGCGACGCAAAACCAGAAGTTTTCTTATGATTGGATTTCTGCACCAAACCATCAAAATCGTTAAGTCGACCGAAGCAAAATTCCATTTCTCCACGCAATTATTTTATCAAATCACAAAACCGCATATATTGGCCATCCACCAAAATCTTTACATAATCCGACGGCTTAGCGAGTCAGGCATGCGTACGATACTGTTATTGGATATAAAAATGACATTTAACACCATCTTTATCGAAAACACCGTCAGCGCGCACACGCGGAAAACTTTTACGCTACTAACGATGCGTATTGACTCGAGCGCACGCATTCACGTGACGACCCGTGACGCGCGAGTGAAATTATTTTTATACAATCTTAAAACGTCTCCAAAACATCGATTTTTACCAGAATTTCGGACAACGAGTTTTAAGCGTCCTAGCGATCGCAAAAACCGAAGACAAAATTAAAAATCGAAGTTTAAAACGAACTCGTAACATCGAGCGAGCAAAAATTCCCATTTCTCCACGCAATTTTCAATATTATTTTATCAAAGTCACAAACCGTAATATTCGGCCATCACCAACAATCTTTACATAATCCGACGGCTCGCGAGTCAGGCATGCGACGAATAACCTTTATTGGTATAAAAAATGACTTTTAAAACCATCTTTATCGAAAAACACCGTCAGCGACACACTGGAAACCTTAACGTGACTCAACGACGCGGTCTGCTCCGAGCGCACTGCATCATGGGACGACCGGTGACGCGTCGAGTGAAATATATTTTTATACAATCTTAAAACGTCTCCACAAACATTCCGATTTTTACCGAGAATTTCGACAACCGAGTTTTTAAGCGTCCTAAGCGATCGCAAAAAATCGAAGACAAAATTTGAAATCGAAGTTAAAACAACTCGTAACATCGAGCGAAGCAAAAAATACTCCATTTCTCCACATTAATTTACGGAATTATGTTTGACCTCACTGTGACCTTGACCTTTGACCGATTTTGACCAAAATCTACTCAGCGCTTAGCACTAGCTGCTGAATCACGTGTGTAATTTGACCTTGGTAGCTTCTTCCGTTCTAGAGTTTATCATTTGTGATGTTTACCTCACTGACCTTGACCTTTGACCGATTTTGACGAAAATCTAATCAGCACTAACCATCACACCTCGCTGAATCACTGGGTGAATTTGACATTGGTGCTTCTTCCGTCTCGAGTTATCATGCCTACAACACACAAACAAGCAGTCATAGACTGGTACTTACGAAATCGTCAACTTGACCTCTGACCTTGTCTAATAAAAGCTGTTCTCTAGAGAAGGTAGCGAGCAAACCAGAAGTTTCTACGTGATTCATGTACAAACATCAAAATCGAATGTTTGACCTCACCGTGACCTTGACCGTTGACCGATTTTGATCCAAAATCTAATCAGCACTAGCCATACCTCCGCTGCGTGCACAGTGATCGTTGATACTTCTTCTTTCGTTCGAGTTACTTGTAACCATCATAAATCGGAGTAGTTGACCTCACCGTGACCTTGACCGTTGACCGATTTTGACCAAAATCTAATCAGCACTGCATTCCCTCCTAATAGATGTGAGGTGTAATTGACATTGGTAGCTTCCCGTTCTCGAGTTATCGTGCCTACAAACAACAAACATACAAACAAACAAACAATAAACAATGTCACCCGTAGGGTGATCCGTATCTTGCCAAAGTAGTACCAACGTGTTGACTTCTTTTAAGGTCACACTGAGGTGACAGAGCTGCTATCCACAGGAGCGACTCCTTGAGAATATCTGCCTACGAGAGATTCGATGAGAATCGTTCTACAGAGTAACCATGAAAAAATATGCGTTTGCCTCATAACGTCACCAAATCACGTCATAATGTCTCAAGCTTGATATATCTAGTAAAGCACTCATCGAGGTGTTCAATTTGATACGGTAACTAAGCGTCTGCATTCTAATAATATGAAAATTTGACCTTGGGGCGCTCAAATTTTAACCTTAGGCGTTAACCATGAAGGTCAAGGCCAATCGCCACCAAAAATTAATCAGCTGAATGCCAGACCATGAACTATATTCCCATGAAGTTTGAAGACGATCCGATCAAAATTACTCAAAAATAAGGGTTTCGTCGACTCCCTTGATTTGCGACAAAGTGACCTTGACCTTTGACCTTGACCTTCAAAATTTTATGCGCTGAAAGGGACCTCTATAGGCCTCTGATATGCGAAGTTACAAAAATCAATGAAACTGTGCTCTGCACGATGATTTTTACGTGTGATTACAGATAAAAAAAAAAACAAAAAAAAAAAAAAACACATGAAGGTCAAGGGCCAATCGCACCAAAAATTATCAGCTGAGCGCCAGACCATGAACACTATATTCCATGAAGTTTGAAGACGATCCG
This sequence comes from Eptatretus atami, assembly GCA_035128595.1. NCBI lineage: Eukaryota > Metazoa > Chordata > Myxini > Myxiniformes > Myxinidae > Eptatretus > Eptatretus atami. The sequence continues at coordinate 66,044,180 of CM068954.1, forward strand.
ATCAAAATTACTCAAAAAATGAGGGTTTTTTGTCGATTACACTGATTTGCGAAAAGTGACCTTGACTTTGACTTGACCTTCAAAATTTATGGCCTGAAAGGACCTCCATAGGCCTCTGTATCTGCGAAGTTACAAAAATTTCAATGAAAACTGTGGTCTGCAGAATTTTTTTTCGTGATTACAGAACAAACAACAAACAAACAAACAAAAAAAAAATAATAATAAAAAAAAACATACAGACTGACTAACATATCTTGCAAAAACTTTCGTTTGGCAAGATAACAAAAAACACAAACGGAAGGCATCAATATACTTACGAAATCTTTAGATTTCGTAAGTAACAAACAGAACGGTATTTCATCAATATACTTACGAAATCTTTAGATTTCGTAAGTAACAAACAAGCAGTCATAGACTGGTACTTAGGAATCGTCAACTGACTCTGACCTTGTCTATAAAAAGCTGTCTCTAGAGAAGGTAGCGACACAAACCAGAAGTTTCAACGATGATTCTGTACCAAACCATCATAAATCGAATGGTTGACCTCACATGTGACCTTGACCTTTGACCGATTTTTTGACCAAAATCTAATCAGCGCTAGCCATCACCCTCCTGATCACGTGGTGTAATTTGACATTTGGTAGCTTCTTCCATTCGCGAGGTATAATTTTTTTTTTATGTTTGACCTCACTGTGACCTTGACCTAGACAGATTTTGACCAAAATCTAATCAGCGCTAGCCATCACCCTCCGTGAATCACGTGGTCTAATTTGACATTGGTAGCTTCTCTCCGTTCTCGAGTTATAACTTTTTTTGGATGTTTGACCTCACTGTGACCTGACCTTTGACCGATTTTGACAAAATCTAAGCAGCACTAGCCATCACCCTCCTGAATCAGGGGGTGTAATTTGACATTGGTTAGCTTCTTCCGTTCTCGAGTTATCGTGCCTACAAACAAACATACAACAAACAAACAACAAAACAAACAATAACAATGTCACCCGTAGGTGATCTATCTTGCCAAAAGGTGACCACGTGTGACTTCTTAAGGTCACACTGAGGTGAACGAGCTTGCTATCCACCAGGAGCGACTCCTTGAGAATATCTGCTACGAGAGATTCCGATAGAGAATCGTTCTACAGAGTAACATGAAAAAAATGCGTTTGCCTCATAACGTCACCAAATCACGTCATAATGTCTCAAGCTTGATATATCTAGAAAGCACTCAGTCGAGGTGTTCAATTTGAGCTACTACACGATATGGTTCCTAAAACTTGAAATTTGACCTTGGGGTCAAATATGTTTGACCTTAGGCGTAACACATGAAGGTGAAGGCCAATCGCCACCAAAAATTAAACAGCTGAGCGCCAGACCATGAACTATATTCCCATGAAGTTTGAAGACGATCCGATCAAAATTACTCCAAAATAAGGTTTCGTCGACTCCCCTGATTTGCGACAAAGTGACCTTGACCTTTGACCTTGACCTTCAAAATTTTATGCGCTGAAAGGGACCTCTTATAGGCCTCTGATATGCGAAGTTACAAATTTCCAATGAAACTGTGCTCTGCAGAAGTGATTTTATACGTGATTACAGATTTTAAAAAAAAAAAAAAACACAACAAAAAAAAACAACATGAAGGTCACGGCCAATCGCCACACAAATTAATCAGCTGAGCGCCAGACATGAACTATCTTCCCATGAAGTTGAGACGATTCGATCAAAATTACTCAAAATAAGGGTTTTGTCGATTTCCCTGATTTGCACAGTGACCTTGACCTTTGACCTTGACCTTTCAAATTTTATGGCCTGAAAGGGACCTCCATAGGCCTCTGATATGCAAGTTACAAAATTTCCAATGAAAATGTGGCTGCAGAATTTTTTTTCATGATTACAGACAAACAAACAAACAAACAAAAAAAATAAAATATAAAAAAAACATACAGACTGACTAACATATCTTGCAAAAACTTCGTTTTGGCAAGATACAACAAACACAGAAATGGTAGTCATCAAATACTTACGAAATCTTTAGATTTCGTAAGTAACAAACAAGCAGTCAAGACTGGTACTTACGAATCGTCAACTTGACTCTGACCTTGTCTAATAAAGCTGTCTCTCGAGGTCCGACGCAAACCAGAAGTTTATACGATGATTCTGTACCAACCATCAAAATCGAATGTTTTGGATGTTTGACCTCAATGTGACTTGACCTTTGACCGATTTTGACAAATCTAATCAGGCACTAGCCATCACCCTCCTGAATCACGTGGTGTAATTTGACTTGGTAGCTTCTTCCGTTCTCGAGTTATCTGACCAAACCATCAAAATCGAATATTTGACCTCACTGTGACCTTGACCTTTGACCGATTTTGACCAAAATCTAATCAGCACTAGCCATCACCCTCCTGAAGCACGTGGTGCAATTTGACATTGGTAGCTTCTTCCGCTCTCGTTTATCGTGCCTACAAACAAACAAACACAAAACAAGCAGTCATAGACTGGTACTTACGAATCGTCAACTTGACTCTGACTTGTCTAATAAAAGCATGAATCAGTCAGAAGCCCAAGGGAGCTTGAATTCTGAATTCATTGTGGTCTACGATTTTACACTGTGGTTTGCAGATAATGAGTCCCAGACAAAAACTGATTTCTTATAAAAATTCATTTTTTTTTTTAAGTGATTCAGTACCAGCAGGAATTCCAGATAATAGGTGTATTACTTTCAGAGAATCTGATAAAAGACTTATTATTTATATATATATCAGTTATTCATCACTGTTCCAGAATTTCGACAACCGAGTTTTAAGCGTCCTAAGCGATGCAAAAACCGAAGACAAAATTAAGAATCGAAGTTAAAACGAACTCGTAACGTCGAGCGAAGCAAAAATCTCCATTCTCCATGCAAAACCTTAATGTCACTCAACGACGCGTCTGCTCGAGCGCACTGCATCATGGGGACGACCCGTGATGTCTGCTCGAGCGGCAATGCATCATGGGACGACCCGTGAGGCGTCTGCTCGAGCGCAATGCATCAGGGACGACCTTGACGCTTCGAGTGAAATATTTTTTATACAATCTTAAACGTCTCCAAAACATCCGATTTTTACCAGAATTTCGACAACCGAGTTTTAAGCGTCCTAAGCGATCGCAAAAACGAAGACAAAATTAAAATCGAAGTTAAAACGAACTCGTAACGTGGAGGCGTAAGCAAAAAATCTCAATTTCTCCATTGCAAAACCTTAATGTCACTCAACGACGCGTCTGCTCGAGCGCAATGCATCATGGGACGACCGTGACGGTCTGCTCGAGCGCAATGCATCATGGGACGACCCCGTGACGTCTGCTCGAGCGCCAATGCATCATGGGACGACCCTTGACGCTTCGAGTGAATATTTTTATTTCAATATATCTTAAAGTCTCTCCCCATAATAATCCGAGATTAGACGCAAGGTCTTTAGAGCTCGAACGATCGCACTAAAAACCGAAGACAAATATAAATCGAGTTCTAACACCGTATCTGCGTGAGCGAAGCAAAATACTCACATTTCTCCACGTTAATTTACGCGAATGTATTTCTACCCTCGACTTGACCTCGTGCCTTTGACCGATTTTGCCAAAAATCTAAAGCTTCTAGCCATCACCTCCTGATCACGTGGTGTAATTTGACAGGTGGTGCTTCTTCCGTTCTCGAGTTATCGTGCCTAAACAAACAAACAACAAACAAACAAACATACAAACAAACAAACAAACAAACAAACAAACAAACAGAAACGGAAGGCATCAATATATTTACAAATCTTTAGATTTCGTTAATAAAAACATACAAACAAACAAAACAAACGAAACGGAAGCATCAATTACTTACAAAATCTTTAGATTTCGCTAGTAACAAACAGAAATGGAAGTCATCAATATACTTACGAAATCTTTAGATTTCGTAAAAGTACAAAACAAACACACAGAAACGGAAGTGTCAATATACTTACGAAATTTTAGATTTCGTAAGTAACAAGCAGTCATAGGACTGGTACTTACGAATCGTCAACGTGACCTCTATCTTGCATCATATGACTGTATGTTTAAAGTGCTTCTCTAGATAAGAACAATGTGCGCAATACTCAACAAGTGTCTACGATATATACTCTGACAAACCATCAAAATCGAATATTTGACCTCACTGTGACCTTGACTTTGACCGATTTTGACAAAATCTAATCAGCGCTAGCCATCACCCTCGTGGAATCTCAGTCTCGTGAAGTAGTCTCTTTCACAGTCTCTTCACGAGGCTGTGATTCATGACATTGGTAGCTTTCTTCACGTGTAATTTGACATTGGTAGCTTCTTCTTCTTTCTTCTTCTTCTTCTTGACACTGGTGTAATTTGCATTGGTAGCTTCTTCCGTTCTCGGTTATAACTGTTTTTTGGATGTTTGACCTCACTTGTGACCTTGACTTTGACCGATTTTGACAAAATATAATCAGCGCCAAGCCATCACCCTCTGAATCACGTGGTGTAATTTGCATAGGTAGCTTCTTCCGTTCTCGAGTTATCGTGCTACAACAAACACACACACAAACAAACAAACACACAAAACAGAGGACGGAAGTCATCAATATACTTAAGAAATCTTTAGATTTCGTATATAAACAAGCAGTCATAGACTCGGACTTACGAAATCGTCAACTTGACTCTGACTTTCTAATAAAAGTGCGGTCTCTAGAGAAGGTAGCGACGCAACCAGAAGTTTCTACGATGATTCTGTACCAACCATCAAAAATCAGAATGTTTGACCTCACTGTGACCTTGACCTTTGACAGATTTTGACCAAAATCTAATCAGCGCTAGCAATCACCCTCCTGAATCACGTGGTGTATTTGACATTGGTAGCTTCTTCCGTTCTCGAGTTATCGTGCCTACAAACAAACAACAAAAAAGAATTTAAAAAAAAAATATCCTCCAAAATTTCCCACATCGATAAATCCTCACCTCATTGCGAGAAATCTCCAGTCTGCGAGCAGGCCGATCTTGATAGCCTGCCACAGAAGTCCCAGAATAGGTGTGGTCGGGCCCTCTCGAAGGTCCCTGCACAATATTCACGACATGGCAACCAATGCCGATGCGGAGTTCAGTGCCAGGTTCAGGTTTTCCTGCGTTCAACACAAACCATGAGGGATGGCATGATCGTAGACCGGTCTTGACCATCAAGAATCGGGATTCTCTCCCCATTCCCTGTTGGCACTGGCATCAGAATGGAAGTTTTAGTCAAACAAATGTGATTTGGTCTGGATCAAACCAGGATGGAATCTCAAGTGAGCATGCTCATAATAAAGTTATCTTGTCCTGCTTGTCTTGCATCCTCACATCTTGAATTACCATCTCTTCTTATCAAAATGCTTAAATGGGACAAAACCAATGTAAGTAGATGATAAATGGCGTTTCTGGGACGCCCATTTTAAATGAATGGGGGAAAAGGGAAAAACTTTTGACCCAAGCCCAAAAGCCCAAAATAGGAGACTCATTTTCTCCCACCTATCCCTTCCCTCCCATACAAGCAAATGTAAAATTGACTCATTTCTCCCCACCTATCCCTTCCCTCCCATACAAGCAAATGTAAAATTGAACTATGAAAGATTGAGACTTACTGATTAAAGCACTTCTTTCACTTTCATATTTTTATTCACTCAAAGAGCGAACCAACGAATATATTGTCCATGTTCTACTTCAAAGAATAACTTGGAACTTGTTCTTGGTTTAAGTGTCTTTGTTGAGCAGAAATGAAATGATAAACTCTCTTTATGCTCTTATTTGACACCTCCTGGGCCACACCCACTTTATAGCACACCCACTTTTCATAAGCCATGTCCACTTTCCCTAAGCCCTGCCTCTTTTCCTAAGCCCCCACCTCTTTGTGAGGACCACCTACTCTTAATCATTTCCAGTTAATCTCTGACTCACAAGGCTGCCCAGGGAATTTCCAAAGGAAACCACACCACCAGTCTTTCTATATAAAGGCTTGAAACCTAGTCAGTTGAGGATTCCTGTGTTTGGGGTTCACAGATCTAAGAACGTCCCCCTGACACACATTATATATATATATTTTAATTCAACCTCGTCGGACATACACATGCCCTTATACACCATCGGACTTGGTCCTCGAGTGTCCATAAAGGGTATAGTAGAGGGAGTGAAGCCGCAACTGTTGCTCCCATGATATTATCTGCTTAGTTTTGTCTTTTGTAATTCCTGTGAATAAAATGACCTAAAATCTCTTCCTCCTTTAAATGACATAATTTGTAAGTCAAGGAACTGTACTGACATCAACATTTTTTAAAAAGTTCATTTGTCCATCGCTTGGTATAACCTTTTTCAAAATGAATTCTCACACTTATATTCTTACTATATCACCAACTTTGAACTTAGGCTTTCACATTAATCGCCTTTTCATATTTTTATTTTGTAAATGTTTGATGGCTTAGTTTTCGTTGAGGTATGAATCGTGTCATTGTACTTATCTACAATTTCCTGAATTAAAGATAACCATTGTTGAGGACCGAGTTGAGTGGTATTTTTATATAGTCTCTCTTTAACGTGCGATTAAAATGCTCAATAACAACACTTTTCCTTCTTTAAAGGTGCTGTTATAATGTAATGTTGTTATTTTTCAGAAAATTCATAAATATTTTGTTGTAGAACTCTGTACCCTCATCAGTCACAATTTTTTAGGTTTTCTCTGCTTTTATTGAATATCTGTTGGAAAGCAACATAACAGTATTACTGTTTTGTTTTTCAAAGGGACACCCACGCATATCTACTCCTCAATCAAATAACGGTTAAAGCATACTGTACCCCTTATCATTATTGAGCTCAATTAAATCAGCAGGCCAGATATAATCAACTTCCTTGCAATAAACCTTCCTTCTAATGAACTTTGTGATTATTGGTTTATGTATTCATCAGCTAATTGCTCTTCAATCTAATAACATCATTAGAGCCTATAAGTTTTTTGAATTTCCAACCCAAGTTCAATTAGCACTGATCATCTTCTTCACGATGAACCTATAACTTTTTCTCTCAAGGTTGTATTTTGTATCAGAGACACGTTATTAATGTTATACACATTTCTCTATCGGCTTCATGTTTTTTCTTCCAACGTTGTGCTATTTCCCTAATCAATATCGTGCTCATGCACACTTCATCAAACCCTATTGATAGGTTTGCTCCACGGTTAGGATTGTCAGCCTCATCTAATCTTTTTATTCAAGTTTGTTCCTGGACCACAGAAAGAATACGCTGGTAGATGCAATCCCCTGGTATTCAGTTGTTGTAAATTTACTTCCTGATAACTTTTGTATATCTCCCCCTCGTTTGTGTTTGGTGATATTCACTCTTTTTTTGAGTCATTCCTCATGTACCTTTTTGTATAACCCTATTATTTTTACTTTAACATAAGAGATATTTTTACTCTTGGTTTTCTTTTACATTTTAGAGAATAACTCATTTATTTATGAGAAAAATTCCGACAGAGTGCAAAAAACCTTTTTAGTTTTCCAACATGCACATTTGAATCTTAATTTTTAAAACATAAAGAATCTTAGAAATGTCTTCACTCTCTCCTCCATTTTATAAAAAAAAAATGTAAAACTTTTAATCAAAGTCAATTACCCATCATCATCAATAATATATCTTTTCCTTCTTTTCTTCTTTATCTCCACTTTCTCGTTTAAATCTTCTCCCTGAAACCGATGTTAATAGTCTTAACGCATATATTCTAATAGACTTGCCAATTATTGTTCCTCCTCGGTGCGTGAGATTTATATTATTTTCTGTAATACCTTTGATCTTTTATAATTTCACTGGTTTCCATATTTATAATATTTATTTATTCTCTCTCTCTTCTCCCTCTCCTCTTTCCTCTCTTCTCTCCTCTCCTCCCCTCTTCGTCTCAGTTTCTTCAACTCCTTCCTCATCCTTACCATCCTTGAACCACTTTCACCCATAGAATATCATACACTATATTCATCTGGATTCTGCGATTCTCTTGAATCCACAATTATTTTTCTTATAATAGGAAACCAATAAGATTTGTTGATGATTTCTAAAAGAGTTTTATATTTCATCACCTTTAGAAGTTCATTTTTATCAAATGCGCTATTTTGTGGGTTTTTATCATCAGTATAAGGCTAGTTCTTAATTGAAAAATGCCCGTGTGTATGTTCCAATTCAAAAGGAATGTAAAATCGAACACCCCTTTTCTTGTCGGTATCCTTGAATGCAAAAATTATAATTTTCTTGAAGCCTTCTTGCTGTCATTTATGTATCAGAATTTATGATGGATTAATATGATGAACGTAATACCACCCATCTTCCTGTTGTTAAAGCAGTTTGTATAATTATCCAATTTCCTTCCTTCTTTGTCATATAAACTATTGCTTCACCATCATATAATTTCCCATTCCCAAAATCGTGTATTTGTTGTTGCTAATTGTGCTTCCACATATCTCCCGATTCTTACCAAGAGGATAATATTCTTCTTTACGAGACTGATAAAAAAATTGTGTAGGTCTTCTAGGTTGAATGAAAAAGAACAATTATATCCGAAATCACACATAATATACCTCCATTTCTCTATTCTCATATTAACTATTCTTCCTTCTTTATAAAATTTAATACTAAGCAGATAATTGAATTTAATAAGAAAAGGTGTAGATTTGTTGAACCAGGTGGTGTGGTTGGAAATTCTACTCCTTTTACGAAACGTGCCGTTTTATTTAAGGATATATATTGTGATAAATCATTTAATCTCACCAAGTCATATCTGTGCAATCGGGCTTGGATATTTATGAATTTATAAACATTTTTCATATTAATTTTTTTGCTATACTATATTTCTGTCGTTCAGCCTGTGCCTTTGTGTAATAATTTGATAAATCAATATCCAGTTTCTTGGGATACACAAAAAGATAGAACCAGCTTTACCAACATAAGTCATTTATATTAGATTAAAAATAATGTCATTAAAAAATTTATTTTTGTTGAGTTGAAAATATGTTGCAAATCTGGCAGCCATGAGCACTCAACATTCAGGTCCCAAAGCTCAGTTATTTAATTAAGTAAATGTGGATAGATAGCTCCCTTTCCCCTATGTCTAATGGGAATTAAGTGTACGTGCGCTACGAAGTTATTTATAGATAGGATTTTTACCCCAACCACAACCCTCTGCTTGCGGCATTGTCCGCTCCCTCGCCGGCATGTACATGGGCGGAATTCCATGCCCCAGCGGTGTGGATTTCGCAGCAAATATGGTCACGAAGCATTTCGCTCTGGCTTGCCAAAATATGGGCACGGAGCGCTTCATTCTGGCTTTGCGCCAAATAAGGGTATGCGTCATTTTCCGCTCACATGGGTGACGCGAGGACCAAAGCCGGGCGGTCCTTCTCAAAAGGCGGAGCCGCGACACGCCGTCCAACCAATGGGAGCAGGTGCGGGGAACAGACCGCGTCCCAAAAACGACGGAAAAGATTGATTGATTGCGTCCCGTCTGCTTGAGCGCGCTTCTGTCTGGGTCTCGGCTGACTGCATCCCACGCATCCGAGACTTCTCGTCTGGCGCATTACAACAAGCAGTCGACCATCTCATCATGGGAATCACTCGTCTCGCCTCCTCTGGGTTCGGCTGCCCTGGTCCGTTCTTTGGCGCCTGGTGCTCCGGAAGGTGCGGACGTTCAGCCGCGCGAACGCGGCCAGGTAGCCAGCACGTTCTCTTCCCTCCCGAGCTGAAGGGGCAATAAAGACCTCAAGGTCCATCTCTTTCTGGGGTATTTGTTGTGTGCGTGTGTGTGTCTGTGGGCCCTGTCTCCAAGTAGAATTGTTTAAGAATTGCTTGTACATTTGATTCCCTTCTTTATTCGGATAACTCTGCCCTTACGTGCTCCTCTCGTCCCCCGATTTATTGTATATAAATAATTCCCCTCTTCCCTCTCCCCTCTTGTTGAATGTCCCAGCTCGTTCCCTGTCATTTCTTTTATTGGCTTAGCACGGGCGTGTTGAGAAATAGCGAAGCAGTAAATTGTTCATTTTGGACCGACAGGCCTCGGTAACCATCCGCTCGGGTTACACACGGTTCGAGCATGGTAACGGCTCATTCCGCTCGAGGTCTGTCGAGGTGTGAATTCCCCGGTAGCTTTGCCGCGTGGGTACTTAGGTATATTGAAGTTTGGCAATTAACCCCACCCCATGCGGTCGAAATTATTGGCGATTCATGGTCCTGTAAGGGACCCATGCCTTCCGGACTTATCCGAGGGTCACGACCTAAATTCCAGTGTGTTGTGGAGCCGACTCTACTGCTCCTCTAGCAGTCGTGCTCGCCACCGATACCCGGGCCCACAACACATAAACACATGTAGACATAATGACCACAATACTTGGAATTTAATTCTTGGACTTTAAATGTTTGATAAACACCATTCTGTAAGAATTTTATTACTTCAACAGGTGGTGGAAGACCAAAACTATCAAATAATATTTTCTTGACAATTAAAAATACAAACCCAATGAGAACCGTTCCCATTATTATCTTCTAAGTTCATAAAGATATTCTTCGTATGTTGACACATTTGTTAATTAATCTCTCATACAAATAACCACATTATGAATTTTTAATTTCTTACAATATTTGATAAGTTCTAAATTTGATGTTGTATTCTTTCCAAATTCTTTAAACCACTCATCAATGCTCATTTATTTATTAGAAAGATATACATCCTTCTTTAGTTAGTTTTACCCTGCTTGTGCTGAAGAAAAGGATATCTCCAACTAACAATCTCGCTTTATCAGCAGACTTTCAAGTTTTTCAGCAAAATCTACAATTACACCACTTCCACTAATTTGTTTCTCCAACTCTTTGTTATGTCTTTCCAACTCTTTTTGAGCCCAGAGTTGAGCCTTCCTTTCGTTGACAGTTTCACCGCTGCTGAAATACCACCAGTCAATGCTCCAGCCGGCACTTAAACCAGCAAATAAAGGAATTAGAAATGGGAGAAATCCTCCACTCATCTCTCTTATTGAATATTTCTTTAACATTGGTTTTGACATTTTAATTTTAAGTGAGCCAGTATCGTTCAAGATTTTCACCTGTTCTCTTGTGAGCAAAACATCAATCTTACTGCTCCTTTTCTCTGAATTGTATCAACGTTAATCTACAAGCTTTTTGATTTTTGAATACAAGATGATAATTTATGAAGATTGATTTGATTAACATATACCCCAGTTGGCACTTTACTACTCATATTATTTATCAAAAAAATGTGAGACTAATCATAACACCATTATCTGTAATTTTCTTCCAAAGCAAACAAAATGTATCAACTTCTTCACTCTCTCCTCTTTCAATGTATAGGGAAGTTCCACTCGATTAAGACTTTATAGTTTCCTTTTGAGCACTCAGGTCAATCGCTAATTGTATACAGACTTTTAATGCTGTCATATCCAAAATGAGTTCTTTATTTCCATTGCTTTCACACACCTTTTGGTAAGGACTTGTATGCTTCAGCATAATAATATTTTATTTCCCAATTAATTTCCAATCTATCTCATGGATAAAATGTTCCATCGAGAGAAAACGCGAGACTTGTTTCACACTCAGCATTATAACTCATGCATAATTATTCTTATCAGTGGCAGTATCACCATCCTGTTTTTTTTTTTTTTAACGAGCCACAGATATCGTGACTTTTCCTTCCAGAAACACCCAAATTCCACGTGTAAGTGGTTTGGTTCAGTTTAACGTGTTGGCATCTTCTTTTAAGGTATGTACTTTCGGCTGGTGTTCGCAATACACCATAAAGGGTCCTTAGATCTTAGTTAGACGATAAGAATTGTGTAGTTAGATTTCCCCACCGTTGTTTAGAGGGAATTTCGTGTTCACAGGGCTGTGATTCCTTTAGTTAGCCCTTTTTCTTTTCTCTGTCATTATTTTGACCAATCATCCCCCAACAACCAAATCCCCACCGACCAACAACGCTCCAACACACAAAAACACCCGAAACAACTACACCAAACCCAGCCAACCTAACCTTTCACCTTCCCACAACCCACCCACGCCACAACTCCCTTCACCCCATTTCATCTAACGACGCCCAAGCCACTTCCCGGAGCACCAGGCGCCAAAGAACGGACCAGGGCAGCCGAACCCAGAGGAGGCGAGACGAGGTGATTTCCCATGATGAGATGGTCGACTGCTTGTTGTAATGCGCCAGACGAGAAGTCTCGGATGCGTGGGATGCAGTCAGCCGCAGACCCAGACAGAAGCGCGCTCAAGCAGACGGGACGCAATCATCAATCTTTTCCGTCGTTTTTGGGACGCGGTCTGTTCCCCCGTCACCTGCTCCCATTGGGTGGACGGCGTGTCGCGGCTCCGCCTTTTTGAGAAGGACCGCCCCGGCTTTGGTCCTCGCGTCACCCATTGAGCGGAAAATGACGCATACCCTTATTTGGCGCAAAGCCAGAATGAAGCGCTCCGTGCCCATATTTTGGCCAAGCCAGAGCGAAATGCTTCGTGACCATATTTGCTGCGAAATCCACACCGCCTGGGGCATGGAATTCCGCCCATGTACATGCCGGCGAGGGAGCGGACAATGCCGCAAGCAGAGGGTTGTGGTTGGGGTAAAAATCCTATCTATAAAATAACTTCGTAGCGCACGTACACTTAATTCCCATTAGACATAGGGGAAAGGGAGCTATCTATCCACATTTACTTAATTAAATAACTGAGCTTTGGGGACCTGAATGTTGAGTGCTCATGGCTGCCAGATTTGCAACATTATTTCAACTCAACAAAAATAAATTTTTTAATGACATTATTTTTAATCTAATATAAATGACTTATGTTGGTAAAGCTGGTTCTATCTTTTTGTGTATCCCAAGAACTGGATATTGATTTATCAAATTATTACACAAAGGCACAGGCTGAACGACAGAAATATAGTATAGCAAAAAATATTAATATGAAAAATGTTTATAAATTCATAAATTATCCAAGCCCGATTGACACGAATGACTTGGTGAGATTAAATGATTTATCACAATATATATCCTTAAATAAAACGGCACGTTTCGTAAAAGGAGTAGAATTTCCAACCACACCACCTGGTTCAACAAATCGTACACCTTTTCTTATTAAATTCAATTATCTGCTTAGTATTAAATTTTATAAAGAAGGAAGAATAGTTAATATGAGAATAGAGAAATGGAGGTATATTATGTGTGATTTCGGATATAATTGTTCTTTTTCATTCAACCTAGAAGACCTACACAATTTTTTATCAGTCTCGTAAAGAAGAATATTATCCTCTTGGTAAGAATCGGGAGATATGTGGAAGCACAATTAGCAAACAACAAATACACGATTTTGGGAATGGGAAATTATATGATGGTGAAGCAATAGTTTATATGACAAAGAAGGAAGGAAATTGGATAATTATACAAACTGCTTTAACAACAGGAAGATGGGGTGGTATTACGTGTCATCATATTAATCCATCATAAATTCTGATACATAAATGACAGCAAGAAGGCTTCAAGAAAATTATAATTTTTGCATTCAAGGATACCGACAAGAAAAGGGTGTTCGATTTTACATTCCTTTTGAATTGGAACATACACACGGGCATTTTTCAATTAAGAACTAGCCTTATACTGATGTTAAAAAACCCACAAATAGCGATTTGATAAAAATGAACTTCTAAAGGTGATGAAATATAAAACTCTTTTAGAAATCATCAACAAATCTTATTGGTTTCCTATTAATAAGAAAAATAATTGTGGATTCAAGAGAATCGGCAGAATCCAGATGAATATAGTGTATGATATTCTATGGGTGGAAATGTCAAGATGTAAGGGATGAGGAGGAGTTGAAGAAACTTGAGACGAAGAGGGAGAGGAGAGGAGAGAAGAGAGGAAAGAGGAGAGGGAGAAGAGAGAGAGAATAAATAAAATAAAATATGGAAACCATGAAATATAAAAGATCAAAGGTATTACAGCAAAATAAATATAAATCTCAACGCGACCGAGGAGAGAACAATAATTGGCAAGTCTATTAGAATATATGCGTTAAGACTATTAACATCGGTTCGGGAGAAGATTAAGACGGAGAAAGTGGATAATAAAGAGAAAGAAGGAAAAATTATATTTTGATTGATGTGTATTGACTTTGATAAAGTTTTACATTTTTTTTTAAATAATGGAGAGAGAGAGTGAAGACATTTCTAAGGATTCTTTAAATGTTTTAAGAATTAAAGATTTCCAAATGATGCATGTTGGAAGAACAAAAAGGTTTTTGCACTCTGCGAAATTTTTTTCTCATAAATAAATGGAGTTTATTCTGCTAAAATGTAAAAAGAAAACCAAGAGTAAAAATATCTCTTATGTTAAAGTAAAAATAATAGTGGTATACAAAAGGTACTGAGGAATGACTCAATAAAAAGAGTGCAATACACCAAACACAAACGAGGGGAATATACAAAAGTTATCAGAAGTAATTTACAAACAACTGAAATACCAGGAGATTTGCATCTACCACGTATTCTTCTGTGGTCCAGGAAACAAACTTGAATAAAAGTTAGATGAGGCTGACTATCCATACCGTGGAGCAAACCTATCAATAGGGTTGATGAAGTGTGCAATGAGGCACGATATTGATTAGGGAAATACACAACGTTGGAAGAAAAAACATGAAGCCGATAGAGAAATGTTGTATAACATTTATATAACGTGTCCTGATACAAAATACAACCTTGAGAGAAAAGAGTTATATAGGTTCATACGTGATGAAGATTTGAGCACTGCTAATTGAACTTGGGTTGGAAAATTCAAAAAACTATAGGCTTAATGATGTTTATAAATGAAGAGCAATTAGTGATGAATACATAAACCAATAATCACAAAGTTATTAGAAGGAAGGTTTATGCAAGGAAGTTGAATATCTGGCCCTGATTTAATTGAGCTCAATAATGATAAGGGGTACAAGTATGCTTTAACCGTTATTGATTGAGGAGTAGATATGCGTGGGTTGTCCCTTTGAAAAACAAAACATTCGTTAATACTGTATGTTAGCTTTCCAACAGATATTCAATAAAAGCAAGAAAACCTAAAAAATTGTGGACTGATGAGGTACAGAGTTCTACAACAAATATTTATAATTTTTCTGAAAAATAACGAACATTACATTATACAGCACCTTTAAAGAGAAAGTGGTTGTTATTGAGCATTTTAATCGCCACGTTAAGAAGACTATATAAAAAAATACACTCAACCTCGGTCCTCACAATGGTTTATCTTTAATTCAGGAAATTGTAGATAAGTATACAATGACACGATTCATACCTGCAACGAAAACTAAGCCCATCAAACATTTACAAAATAAAATATGGAAAAAGGGAATTAATGTCAGATAAGCCTAAGTTTCAAAGTTGGTGATATAGTAAGAATATAAGTGTGAGATTCATTTTGAAAAAAGGTTTTACAAGCGATGGAACAAATGGAACTTTTTAAAAAATGTTGATTCAAGTTAACAGTCTTTGGACTTACAAATTATGTCATTAAAGGAGGAGAATTTTAGGTTCATTATTATCAACAGGAATTACAAAAGACAAAACTAAGCAGTACATACTCATGGAGCAACAGTTGCGGCTTCAACTCCCTCTACTATACCCTTTAGGGACACTCGAGGACCAAGCCGGAATGGTACAAGGTGGCATCTTGAGTGGTGTCCCTTTCTGACTCGAGGGTTGAATATTAAAATATATATATATAATGTGTGTCAGTGGGGACGTTGCTTAGATCTGGACCCCAACACAGGAACTCAACGGACTAGGTTTCAAGCCTTATATATAGAAAGACTGGTGGTGTGGTTTCCTTGGAAATTCCCTGGGCAGCCTTTGAGTCAAGAGATTAACTGGAAATGATTAAGAGTAGGTGGTCCTCAAAAAGAGTGGGGCTTAGGAATAGAGGGCAGGGCTTAGGAAAGTGGGACATGGCTTATTGAAAAGTGGTGTTGCTGAATAAAGTGGGTGTGGCCAGGAGGTGGTCAAAATAAGAAGCATGAAAGAGAGTTATCATTTCATTCTGCTCAACAAAGACACTAAACCAAAGAACAAGTTCCAATTAATCTTTGGAAGTAATACATGGACAATATATTCGTTGTTCGCTCTTTGAGGAATGAAAAATATGAAAGTGAAAGAAGTGCTTTAATCAGTAAGTCTCAATCTTCATAGTTCCAATTTTACATTTGCTTAGTATGGGAGGGAAGGATAGGTGGGGAAAATGAGTCAATTTTAACATTTGCTTGAGGGAGGGAAGGGATAGGTGGGAAAAATGCAGTCTCCTATTTTGGGCTTGGGCTTGGTTCCAAAAGTTTTTTCCCTTTGTCCCATCATTTTGAAATGGGCGTCCCAAGAAACGCCATTTCATTATCTTACATTGTTTTGTCCCATTTAAGCATTTTATAAGAAGAGATGGTAATTCCAAGATGTGAGGATGCAAGACAAGCAGGACAAGAAACTTTATTAGTGACATGCTCACTTGAGTTCCATTCCTGGTTTGATCCATGACCAAATCACATTTGTTTGACTTAAAACTTCCTTCTGAGCAGGCCAACAGGGAATGGGGAGAGAATCCCATTCTTGTGGTCAAGACCGGTCTACAGATCATGCATCCCTCATGGTTTGTGTTGAACGCCAGAAAAACCTGAATCCTGGACTGAACTCCGCATCGCTTTGGTTGCCATGCGTGAATATTGGTGGCAGGGACCTTCGAGAGCCCGACCACACCTAATTCTGGACTCTTGCAGGGCTATCAAGACGGCCTGCTCGCACGTGAGATTTCTCGCAATGATGGTGAGGATTTACGAGTGGGAAATTTTGGAGGATATTTTTTTTTAAATTTCTTTTTTGTGTGTTTGTTTTAGGCAACGATAACTCGAAGAACGGAAGAAGCTACCAATGTCAAATTACCACCACGTGATTCAGGAGGGTGATTGCTAGTCCGCTGATAGATTTTGGTCAAATCTGTCAAGTCCAAGGTCACAGTGAAGGTTCAAACATTCCTGATTTTTTGATGTTGTACAGATCATCGTAGAAACTTCTGTTTGCATCTGCTACCCTTCTCTAGTAGAAGTACAGGCTTATTAGAAACAGTCAGAGGTCAACGTTGACGTTTCGTAGCCGAGTCTATGACTGCTGGTTATCTACGAAATCTAAGATTTCTTAAAGTATAATTGATGACTCCGTCCTCATCGTTTTGTGTGTTTGTTGTTTGTTGGTGTGGTGTTTGTTTAGCACGATAAACGTCGAGAACGGAAAAGAAGCTCCTATGTCAAATTACACCACGTGATTCAGAGGGTGATGGCTTGCTGCTGTTTGTGTATATTTTGTGTCAAAATCGTCAAAAGCAAGGTCAAAGTGCAGTCAAACATCCAAAAAACATAAACCGAACGGAAGAAGCTACCAATGTCAAAATTACACCAGTGTCAAGAAGAGAAGAAGAAAAGAAAGAAGTACCAACTGTCAAATTACACGGTGAGAAGCTACCAATGTCATGAATCACAGCCTCGTGGAAGAGATCTGTGAAAGAGACTACTGTCACGAGACTGAGATTTCCACGAGGGTGATGGCTAGCGCTGATTAGTTTTGTGTCAAAGGAGTCGTAGTCATATATTAATGACAGAGTTATGATATGCACGGCGGTCTGATGAGTGAAACTGGAGCAACTTGATTATCTATTAGAAGATCACTTGCGTAGAACTACTAGGTAGCGTCATATCTGATCGCTATTAGACAGAGGTTCACAGTTGACGATTCGTAAGTACCAGTCCTATGACGGCGTTGTTACTACGAAATCTAAAAGTTTCGTAAAGTATATTGATCACTTCCGGTTTCTGTGTGTTTTTGGTTAACTTTTACGAAATCTAAAGATTTCGTAAGTAACTATTTGATGACTTCCATTTTGTTTGTTACTAGCGAAATCTAAAATCTTTGTAAGTAATTATGCTTCCGTTTCGTTTTTTTGTTTGTTTGTATGTTTTTTATTACGAAATCTAAAGATTTGAAAGATATTGATCTTCCGTTTTCTGTTTGTTGTTTGTTTGTATTGTTTGTTTGTTTTGTATGTTTTTTGTTGTTTTTAGCAGATAACTCGAGAGGAAGAGACAGCTACCAACTGCAAATTAACACCATCGTGATTAGGAGGTGAATGGCATGAAGTTTAGATTTTTGGCAATTCGGTAAAGGATCGAGGTCAAAGGTCAGAGGTAGATAGAGTACATAGATTTCTGCGTAAGACTTAACGTGGAAAAATGGAGTTGCGTCACGCTCACTGGAGCAGGGTATATCGAGTGTTAGAATGCGATTTAATTTGTCTTTCGGTTTTTGCTGCGATCAAGTTGTGATGACTTAAAACCTTCGGTGTCCGTGGACACACGTCTCGGATATATATATCGGATGTTGAGAGACATTATAGAATATTTGAAATAAAAATATTCCTCGAAGCCGTCATAGGGTCGTCCCATATGCATTGCGCTCGAGCAACGCATACGGTCTCCCCATGAGCATTGCGCTCGAGCAGACCGTCACGGTCGTCCCATGAATGCACTTGCGCTCGAGCAACGCGTCGTTGAGTGACATATAGGTTTTGCAATGGAGAAATTGAGATTTTTTGCTTCGCCTCACGTACGATGTTCGTTTATAACTCGATTTTAATTTTGTCTTCGGTTTTTGCGATCGCTTTAGGACGCTTAAAACTCGGTTTGTCGAAATTCTGGAAAAATCGATGTTTTGGAGACTTTAAGATTGTATAAAAAATATTTCACTCGAAGCGTCAAGGTCGTCCATGATGCATTGCGCATCGAGCAGACGTCACGGGCGTCCCATGAGCATGCCCTCGAGGCAGACATCAGCGGGTCGTCCCCATGATGCAGTGCGCTCGAGCAGACGCGTCGTTGAGTGACATTAGGTTTTGCATGGAGAATGGAGATTTTTGCTTCGCTCGACGTTACGAAGTTCGTTTAACTTCGATTCTTAATCTTTGCTTTCGGTTTTTTGCAATCGCTTAGGACGCTTAAACTCGGTTGTCGAAATGCTCTGGAACCAGTGAGAATAACTGATATATATTAATATAATAAGTCTTTTATCAGTTCTCTGAAAAGTTAATACACCTATTAATCTGGAATTCCGCTGTCTGAATCACTTAAAAAAACAAAATTGTATTTTTATAAGAAATCAGTTTTTTCTGGGCTCATTATCTGCAAACCACAGTGTAAATCGCTAGACCACAATGAATTCAGGATTCAGCCCCCCTTGGCTTCTGACTGATTCATTGCTTTTATTAGACAAGGTCAGAAGTCAAGTTGACGATTCGTAAAGTACCACGTTATGACTGCTTGTTTTGTGTTTGTTTGTTGTAGGCACGAAATACGAGAGCG
Organism: Eptatretus atami; assembly: GCA_035128595.1. Lineage (NCBI taxonomy): Eukaryota > Metazoa > Chordata > Myxini > Myxiniformes > Myxinidae > Eptatretus > Eptatretus atami. The sequence continues at coordinate 66,063,653 of CM068954.1, forward strand.
GAGAGCACCAAATGTCAAATTGCATCCACGTGCTCAGGAGGTGTGGCTGTGCTGATTAGATTGGTTGTCAATCGGTCAAAGGTAAGTACAGTGAGGTCAAATATGTCGATTTTATGGTTTGTACAGATAACTCTGAGAACGAAGAAGCCTACCAATGTCAAATTACACCTACGTGATTCAGGAGGGTATGGCTAGTGTGTTAGATTTGTCAAAATCGTTCAAAGTCCAGTCACATTGAGGTCAAACATCCAATAACATTCGATTTTGATGGTTTGTACAGAATCATCGTATAAACTTCTGGTTTGCGTCCGGACCTCGAGAGACAGCTTTTAATTAGACAAGGTCAGCAGGTCAAGTTGAGATTCTAAGTACATCTTGACTGCTTGTTGTTAACTTACAAATCTAAAAGATTTCGTAAGTATTTGATGACTACACATTCTGTTTTGTTTGTATATCTTGCCAAAACGAAGTTTTTTGCAAGATATGTTAGTCAGTCTGTATGTTTTTTTTATATTTTATTTTTTTTGTTTGTTTGTTTGTTTGTCTGTAATCATGAAAAAAATTGCTGCCAGCCACCATTTTCATTGAGAAATTTTGTAACTTAGCATATCAGAGGCCTAATGGAGTCCCTTTCATGGCCCATAAAATTTGAAGGTCAAGGTAAAGGTTCAAGGTCACTTGTGCAAATCAGGGAAATCGACAAAACCTTATTTTAGTAATTTTGATCGCGATCGTCTTCAACTCAATGGGAAGATAGTTCAGTCGGCGCTCAGCTGATTAATTTGTGGTGGCATTGGCCGTGACCTTCATGTCTGTTTTTATTTGTGTTGTGTTATTTTTTTTTTTTTAAAATCTGTTAATCACGTATATAATCACTCTCTGCAGAGCACAGTTCTTCATTGGAAATTTTGTAACTTCGCCTTCAGAGGCCTATAAGAGGTCCCTTTCAGTGGCGCATAAAATTTGAAGGTCAAGGTCAAAGCGTCAAGGTCCACTTTTGTCGCAAATCAGGGGAAGTCGACGAAACCCTTATTGGGAGTAATTTTGAGTCGGATCGTCTTCCAAACTTCATGGGAAATTAGTTCATGGTCTGGCGCTCACTGTTTAATTTTTGGTGGCGATTGGCCTTCACTTCATGGTTACGGCCCTAAAGGTCAAACATATTTGACCCCAAGGTCAAATTTCAAGTTTTAGGAACCATAATCGTGTAGTAGCTCAAATTGAACACCTCGAATGAGTCTTTCTAGATATAATCCAAGCTTGAACATTATGACGTGATTTGTGCGTTATGAAGGCAAACGCGCTAATTTTTTTCATGTTACTCTGTTTAGAAACGATTCTCTATCGAATCTCTCCGTAGCAGATATTCTCAGGAGTCGCTCCTGGTGGTAGCAAGCTCGTTCACGCTCAGTGTGACCTTGAAAGTCACACGTGTCACCTTTGCAAGATACGATACACCTAACGGGTTGACATTGTATGTGTTATGTGTTTGTTTGGTTTGTATTGTTTGTTTGTAGGCACATCAACTCAGAACGGAAGAAGCTAACCAATGTCAAATTACACCCACCTGATTCAGGAGAGTGATGGCTAGTGCTGTTAGATTTTGTCAAAATTCGGTCAAAGTCAGGTCACAGTAGAAGGTCAAACATCCAAAAAAAGTTATAAACTCTGAAACGGAAGAGAAGCTACCAATGTCAAATAACCACGTGATTCCGGAGGGTGATGGCTAGCGCTGATAGATTTGGTCAAAATCTGTCAAAAGGTCAATGTCACGAGTGAGGTCAAACATAAAAAAAAAATTATACCTGCGAATGGAAAAGCTACCAATATGATCAAATACACCAACGTGATCAGGGTGGTGATGCACGCTGATTAGATTTTGGTCAAAAATCAGGTCAAAGGTCAAGTCACATTGAGTTCAAACCATCGATTTATGATGGTTTGTTACAGAATATCGTTTAGAAACTTCTGGTTTTTGTGTCCTACCTCTTCTAGAGACAGCTCTTTATTATAGACAAGGTCAGACTGTCACGTGACGATTTTCCTAAGTACAGTCTATGACTGCTTGTTTGTTTACCTAGTAAATCTAATAGATTTCGTCAAGTAATTGATGACCAAACCGTTATCTGTTTGTTACTTACGAAATCCTAAAGATTTCTAAGTATAGTTGATGCCTTCCGTGTTGTGTTTTGTTATCTTGCCAAAACGAAAGTTTTTGCAAGATAATGTTATCGTCTGTATGTTTTTTTTATTATTATTTTTTTTTTTTGTTTGTTTGTTTTGTTGTTTTTTGAAATCACGAAAAAAAATTCTGGCAGACCACATTTTCATTGAAATTTTAACTTCGCAATTCAGAGGCCTATGGAGGTCCTTTCAGGCCATAAAATTTTGAAGGTCAAGTCAAAGTCAAGTCACTTGTTTCGCAAATCAGTGTAATTCGACAAAAAAACCCTCATTTTTTTGGTAATTTTATCGGCGATCGTCTTCAAACTCATGGAATATCAGTGTTCGATGTCTGGCGCTCAGCTGATAATTTTTGGTGGCGATTGGCCACTTGATCCTTCAATGTGATTTTTTTTTTTTTTGTTTTTTTTATCGATAATCACGTATAAATTCATTCGTGCAGACACATGTCATTGAGATTTTGTAACTTCGCATATCAGAGGCCTATAGAGGTCCCTTTCAGCGCATAAAATTGTTGAAGGTCAAGGTCAAAAGTCAAGGTCACTTTGGTCGCAAATCAAGGGAGCGACGAAACCCTTATTATTTTGAGTAATTTGATCGGATCGTCTTCAAAACTTCATGGGAATATAGTTCATGGGTCTGGCATTCAGCTGAATTAATTTTTGTGGGCGATTCCTGACTCTTCATGGTTAACGCCTAAGGCAATTTGGGAGGGGGGGCCCCAAGTCAAATTTTCATGCTGTATTAGAGAGCAAGCGCTGGTTACCGTATCAAATGAACAACCTCGATGAGTGCTTTATAGATATATCAAGCTGAACATTAGACGTGATTTCGGTACGTTATGAGGCAACGCATTTTTTTCATGGTTACTCTTGTAGAACGATTCTCATCGTAATCTCTCGTAGGCAATATCTCAAGGAGTCGCTCCTGTGGATAGCGGACGCTCTGTACACCTTCAGTGTGACCTTAAAAGAAAGTCCCCAACACGTTGGTCCACAGCTATTTGGCAAGATACGGGATCACCCTACGTGACATTGTTTATTGTTTGTTTGGTTTATGTTTTTGTTGAGGCACGATAACTCGAGAACCGAGAAGCTACAATGTCCAATTACACACGCACGGATTCTAAGTGAGGGAGCACGTGCTGATTAGATTTTGGTCCAAAATCGGTCCAACGTCAAGGTCACGGTGATGGTCCAACATATCCGATTTTGATGTGGCTGTACACACTACTCTCGAACGAACAGAACATCGAAGTACATACGATCACGTTGACGCAGGGAGTTGATGGCTAGGCCTGATTAGAATTTTGGGTCAAAATCGAGTCCAACGGTCAAGGTCACGGATGGGTCAAACATCGAATTTTGTAATGTTTGTACAGACATCCGCTAGAAAACTTCTTGTTGCTCGCACCTTCTCTAGAGAACAGCTTTTATTAGACAGGTCAGAGGTCAAGTTGACGATTCGTAAGTACCAGTCTATGACTGCTTGTTGTGTGTTGTAGGCAGATTAACCGAGTAGGAAGAAGCTCAACCAATGCTCAAAATCCCCAGTATTCAGTGAGGTTGATGGTTAGCTGATTAGATTTTCGTCAAAATCGGCAAAGGTCAAGTCGTGAGTAAACATCAACAAATGATAACTCTAGAACGAAGAAGCACCAAGTCAAATTACACACGTATTCAGCAGGTGTGCTACGCTGAGTAGATTTAGTAAAATCGGTCAAAGGTCAAGGCACAGTGAAGGTCAAACTTATAATCCGTAATATTAATGTGGAGAAATGGAGTATTTTTTGCTTCGCTCGATGTACGAGTTGTTTAACTTCGATTTTAATTTTGTCTTCGATTTTTGCGATCGCTTAGGACGCTTAAAAACTTCGGTTGTCGAAATTCTGGCTAAAAATCGGAATGTTTGTGAGACTTTTAAATGTATAAAAATATATTTCACTCGACGCGCACCGGTCGTCCCATGATGCAGTGCTGCTCGGAGCAGTACCGCGTCGTTATCACGTTAAGGTTTCCAGTGTGTCGCGAACGGTTGTTTTTCCGATAAAGATGGTTTTTAAGTCGTTTTTATACCAATAAAGTGTTATCGTCGCATGCCTGACTCGCGAGCCGTCGGATTATGTAAAATTTGTTGGTGGATGCGCCGAAATTACGGTTTGTGACTTTGATAAAATAATATTGAAAATTGCGTGAAAATGGAATTTTTGCTTCGCTCGATGTTACGAGTTCTTTAACTTCATTTTTAATTTTGTCTTCGGTTTTTAAGCTCGTAGGACGCTTAAAACTCGTTGTCGAAATCCTGGTAAAAAATCGGATGTTTTGAGACGTTTTAAGATTGTAAAAATATTTCAACTCGCGCGTCACGAGGTCGTCACGTGAATGCGTGCCGCTCGAGCAAGACGCATCGTTGAGTCACAGTAAAAGTTTTCCGGTGTGCAAGCGCTGACGGTGTTTTCGATAAAGATGGTGTTTAAATGTCATTTTTAATCCCAATAAAGGTTATCGTCGCATGCCTGACTCGCTAACCGTCGGATATGTAAAGATTTTGGTGGATGGCCGAATATATGCGTTTTGTGATTTGATAAAAATAATTGGCGTGGAGAAATGGAATTTTTGCTTCGTCGACTTTAACGATTTTTGATGGTTTGGTGCAGAATCCAATCATAAGAAAATTCTGGTTTTGCGTCGCTACCTTCTCGAGACAGCTTTTATTAGACAAAGTCAGAGGTCAAGTTGACGATTTCGTAAGTACAGTCTATGACTGCTTGTTTTGTTTGTTTGTAGGCACGATAACTCGAGAACGGAAGAAAGCTACCAATGTCAAAATTACAGCACGTGATTCAGGAGGGTGATGCTAGCGCTGATTAGATTTGGTCAAAGGTCAAGGTCACAGTGAGGTCAAATCATCCAAAACAATGATAACTGAGAAATACCACAGGTATTGTGAATCGAAGCGGTGAGTTTGGAAAGATCGAGGTAAGTTCGGCGGAATTTGTGTCAATTCGTCAAGTTTAACGGCTGTTTTTAAAATTTCATGTTGGCGCCCATGGCGGGCAGAAATGCCTGGCCTAGTTTGAGGCCGCGTTGTGTTTCGATAAGATGGTGTTTAAAAAGTCATTTTTCATTTCCCAATTAAACTTATCGTCGCATTTTTCCTGACTCGCTAAGGCCGCGGATGTGTAAACAATTGGTTTGTTGGATGGCCGAAATTACGGGTTTTATGACTGATTAAAATATTCCGTGAATTCCTGTGGATAAATGGAGTAATTTTTGCTTCGGTCGACGTTATGAGTTCGTTTTAAACTTCGATTTTAAATTTAGTCTTCGGTTTTTGCGATCGCTTAGGACGCTAAAACTCGGTTGTCGAAATTCCTGGTAAAAAATCGGATGTTTAATGCGATTTATGTTGGGTGAAGTAGCTGAGGCTTAAAACTTGAGGATTATGCTAATGAGGGGGATGTAACAACCGGCCTTGCGCGCATCGTTTTAAAGTCAATTTCAAATTCTGGTCTTCACTTTTGGTAATGGTTAAGTACTTAACAACTCCGTTTTTCGCATTCTGGTAAAAAATCTGATGTTTTATGAGACTTTGGTCGGGTGTCGTGTTCCTCCGCGAGGGGCGGCGTGGTGAAATGGGTAGCCGAATGGTTTTGTCCCCTCGTGGTGCGCCAAGAGACCTCAAACAACGGTTCCCGTGCTGATTTTAACTTCAAATTCAATTATGTTTTCCACTTTCGACTGCATAAGGTTTGAATCGACACTGAAATAAGAGCGAAATCGACCTGAAATTCACTTTTATCGAGAGAAATACATTCGAGTGCGTAGGGTGGAATGTGGGTGCCGGTGAATTGCCGCGGTCGTGCAGGCACGGGAGAACCCAAAAACGGTCTCCTTGAGGGACCGTTTATTGTTTAGGGTCTGCATGAATCAATGTTTGCATCTTTGGGGTTTTGGGACACGCTCTGCAAGGTTTCTGTAAGAATTCCGGTGTAAGGGAACATTTTAAAGATTGTAATAAAAATATTTCACCCCGCATCCACCGGTTTCGTCACGTGGCGCAGCGCGTCGAGCAGACGCATCGTTGAGTCACTAAAGTTTTGCCGTGTGCCGCGCGAGGTCATCGCGCTCGCCCCGCGTCCTTGTCGAGTTGGGGGGGCCGTCGAGTGTGACTTTACGTTACGTTTTAATGCCGCGGTAAACTCGAGAACAGAAAGAAGCTACAATGGTCAAATTAACACCAACGTGATTCAGGAAGGTGATGGCTAGCCGCTGATTAAGAATTTGGGTCAAATCGTCCAAAGGTCAAAGGTCACGGTGAAGGTCAAACTTCGATTTTTGATGGTTTGGTAAACAGAATCATCTAGAAACTTCTGGGTTTGCGTCGCTACCTTCTCTAGAGACAGCTTTTATTAAGACAAGGTCAGAAGTCAAGTGACGATTTTTGGTAAGTACCAGTCTATGACTGCTCTTTGTTTGTTTGTTTTAGGCACGATAACTCGAGAACGGAAGAAGCTACCAATGTCAAATTACACCATACGTGATTCAGGAGGTGATGGTCCTAGCGCTGATTAAGATTTTGGCAAAATTCAGTCAAAGTCAAGGTCAACAGTGAGGTCCAATACAATCCAAACATGATAACTCCGAGAAAAGTTACCAGGTATTGTTGACGGAGCCGTGGTTGGAAGATCGAGGTAAAGTTCGGACGGAATTTGTGTGTCAATTCGCAGTTACGGCTGTTTGAAAATTTCAGTGTTTAGCAGCCCATGGTGCAGAACGCCTGCCAAGTTTGTAGGCCGCGTGTGTTCTTCGCTAAGGATGGTGTTTAAAAGTCATTTTCCATCCCAATAAAGCTTATCCGTCGCATGCCTGACTCGCTAAGCCGTCGGATGGTGTAAGATTGTTTGTGGGGCGAACATTAGGTTTTATGACTTTGAAAAATAATATTAAATAATTCCGTAAAATTCCTTGGAAGAAATGGAGTATTTTTGCTTCGGTGACGTTACGAGTTTCGTTTTAACTTTCGATTTATTTTGTCTCGGTTTTTGCGATTGCTTAGGAAAGCTTCACACTCAGTTTGTCGAAATTCTGAGTAAAAATCGGATGTTTTTGGAGACGTTTTAAGATTGTATAAAAGATATTTCACCCGCCGCGTCACGGCTCGTCACTGGCGCAGCGCGCCTCGAGCAGAATTGCGTCGTTGAGTCACGTATAGGTTTTGCGTGTGCGCGCCTGAGCATCATCGCGCTCGCCCCGGCGTCTTTCGAGTTGGGGGGGGGGGGGGGGGGGCGTCGAGTGTGACTTTTTAACGTTAACTTAATTCCGCGGTAATCGAGAACGGAACCGCAAAGCTACCAAATGTCAAATTAACCAGTGATTAGGAGGGTGAATGCTTAGCGCTGATTAGATTTTTGTCCAAAAATTGGTCAAAGGTCAAGGTCACAAGTGAGGTCAAACAATTCGATTTGGATGGTTTGTAATAGAATCATCGTAGAATTCTGGTTTGCGTCGCTACTTCTCTAGAGACAGCTTTTATTAGACAAGGTCAAGGTCAGTGACGATTCAATAAGTAGCAAGTCTATGACTGCTTTGTTTATTTGTTTTGTAATGTTTGTGTGCAAGGATATCTCAAAAAGTTGTGGACTGGATCCCAGATGAAAAATTTGTGGACATGTTGGGTGGTTGACAAGGATGAACCAATTCGATTTTGGTGGTTCAATTAATTTTTAAAGTGATTCTTCACCAATTGAAAGGATGGCCAAAAAATGATGTATAGCCTGATCATTTTAAAAAAATTATTGGGGCCGGATATTTTCAGTGGATCAGGCATTGTTGTGGCAGAAGGTATGCGCTCTACCGAGTGCCCTTCTAGTTTTCCTCTGTTCTGGCAAATAAAGTGGTCATATTTTCCGATATAAACTCCTAAATGGTTAATTGGTAAACTAGCTTTAAACCAAAACTTTAGCTCAGAAGTAATTGAAGGAAATAATTGAGTAAGAACCATGGATTCCATAATTTTTTTAACTTCACCAGCAAAGTGGAAGGAGTTATATTTTTGGGGCCGGGTTGTCGGCGGTGAGCACGAACGGTGGTGGGAGCAGTAGAAGTCGGCTTCCACCGACACCCGGAATCTAGATCGTGCTTCTCAGAGAACTCCGAAAGCACGGGTCCTTACGGACCGTGAATCGCCAAATATATTCGACCGCAGTGGATGGGTTAATTGCCAATTTCAATATACCTAGTAATCCACGCGGCAAAGCTACCGGAGGATTCAGCACCTCGGACGGAGCTCGAGCGAGAATGAGCCTTCCGTGCTCGAAACCGTGCGAAACCCGAGCGGATGGTTACGAGGTCCGTCGGTCCAAAATGCACAATTTACCGGTTTTCCCCATTTCCCACAGGCTAAGTGCTAAGCCAATGAAAGAGCACAGAAACGGCTGGTTACATTCAACAATAGGGGTATTTATTTTCAATAATAATTGGCAAAACCGGGAAGGGAGACAAAGAGCAATTACAAACCCGAATATATTCCAAATGTACAATAACGCAAGCACTAAATGCTAACTTGACAAAGACAGGCCCGCACAACAGACACGCACACCCAAAGAAAAATGACCCGCCGGTCTTTGTTCGGTATGGCACACACACCCGCGAGTGCGCGGCTGGTCGTCCCCCCTTCCCGACTCCGGTCGCCAAAGACAGACCAGGGGCGCCAAATCAGAGGAGGCCGAGACGAGGTGATCTCCCTTGATCAAAAATCACCGCTCCACTGCAATTCGCCAGAACTAAAACACATCCGAAGCGTGGATGCAGTCGCCGAGACCAGAACAGACGTGCTTCGAGACACATGGATGCCAAAACTCTCCTACTCGTCCGCCAACCACATCTCTTTCTTCAGGAGGGAGGGGGCTTTCTTCTCCTGGCCACTCGCCTCTGATTGGTTCGGAACACATCCGCGATTCCATGGCCGTCTCCCATTGGACAGGCACACTGGTAGGCGGGGCAAACTCCACACCCTTCTGGGCGGAGTCCCAATCGGAAGCGTTTGACTCCGCTAACCTCCTCACCTCCACCAGTGCGTAATGGCGATGGTTTTGCGGAACGGGCGGGTGAGACCCCGCTCCTTGCAGATTTGGCAAAGAGGGACGCCATGCTCATGTTAAAACATCCGAGCGCGGTGAAGAGTGCTGCGAGCAGAGTGTTGTTGTTGTGAAAGTGATGTAAAAATGTTAAAAGGAAACCCTGACATCAAAAATAACTCGGCAGCGCACGACATTATCACCCATTAAACATAATGGACGGGACCCTACTAGAAACACGTACTTACCGATATAAACTGATCTATAGGAACCTGGCTTGTTGTGTTGCAACATGGCTGCCAGATTCGTAACAAATTTCAGCCCTGTTTGCCCTGTCGTCTGTTTGTTTAGCTGTGAGCAGGGAAATCTCAAAAAGTTTTGAGGATTGATGAACTGAGACGGTTGGGTGTGTGACAAAAGACTAAATTGATTCGATTTTGGTGAAGATCCAGATCTGAGAATTATTTTATTTTATTTTTAAATTGATTCATCATCATTGAGAGATGGGGGCCAAAAACTATATAACTATAAACTGTTATAGCACAACATCTCTCAACAAGTTTTGGATGGAACTTGGTGGAAGGTTGGTGTGTGACAAGGATGAAATTGATTAGATTTTGTTTGAAGATCTGTAACCGGAATCTGGATCCTGCGTAAAGGCGTCGGATACAAAATGTAAACTGTTCCAGCCCTGGGGAGATGTGCGTCTACCGAGTATTGTTCTAGTTTCATTGCATCCCTTTCCCTTTGCCATTTTTTGAAGCGAATTTAAAATTTTGTATCTTCCCTGCCATATACCCCTCCAGCATTAATTAACTGCTCCAATGGTCAAGAGGAATTTGAAGAGCTCATGAAGCTCTCTCCAGAAGAGCTACTGCTGCGGTGGGTTAAACCACCACCTGGAGAATGCAGGCTGGAGTCCAATCTCCAACCTTACTCAGATGTCCAGGTGGTGTTGCTTCCTTTCACTGGATTCTTTCATCAAATGTTTCCCATTTTTTTTTTAAATTACTAATTTTTTGTTGCTTTTGTTCCTCCTTTTAAGCTTTTTTCACTCTCCCTTAACTCCTGTAATTCTTCTCCATCAAGGACTCTCGGCATACTCCACCTGCTAAGCAGGTTGCACTGATGGCTCGAGATGTAACAAGAACCACGTGTGGACATGATTTCACAGATTTCACGTGAGCATCCACTTACTCTTGTTTTAGTTGTTGCTCTCTGTAACAAATCCCCAATAAAATTGTCCAAAATATCCTTGCCTTTTCCATCAAAGATGTCCTCTGTTCCGCACACTCTTCTGTTCTCATACTTTTAGATTTTGTTTAGTTAAGGATTATGCAGCATGTAATCTAACACACACTTTCCTGGTCCTCTTCATCAGCAAACCGATGATCTGTCCGTGCGAGCAATGTTGGGGGGGGGGGGGGGGAACAGGCTGACCAATCTGTTGCGTGATTTGTAACGGCAGCAGATGTAGTCAGTTGGTAACTCCGCTCAATTTTGGCAATTTGTTGCTAACATTTTCAACAAGTATCCAGTCTCTTCGGTGCTCATGAAGAATGTGGATTGGAATCTTTGGAGAGTGAGTGAACTGCTTTCACCATAAATCTTTTTAAATACTCATTGTTGGCCATCCTTTTGCCATTACTAAACAGCCTTTGTAACTTGTATGCAGATGGTAATGGGATCCAGCTGAGAAAGACTTTTCAGGAATTGGATGAATTTCTTGGAGTCGCTCCCAGTATGGTGAATCACTTGTACAGGTGCTGTAAGATTTCCTGTTTGTATTCAGAGTGGCAAAGGCAGAAAGCAGAAGAGTTTTGGTCCTGCTTTAACGCTTTGCTCATCCTTTTCTCTTTCTCCTTCTCTTTCTCTCACATACAACCCCTTTTGGTTGACTCTCTGGTGGGATGCAGTGACCTTACTGGACGCACTGTGATCATTCAACTATTGAAAGCGGAATTGTGTTCCTGTTGACTGGTCCAGAGTTAACAAGCCCCCATAGCCCCAACTGGGAGGAAACATGAAGAAGGTGCCTCCCACAACAGTCGCTCTCTTTGAATTGGGTACATTCTTCTACATTTGCACACACTAATGTAAATTCTACTCTTAGACATGATCTGATCACTTTTCATTGTAAATTCAATATTTTCTTGACATTAACCTTCGTCTACTTTCATGTCTTTTTTTTTTTTTTTTTTCCCTTCCCACAGCTAGAGAATTTGCAATTATGCAGTGCAGCTGGGAAAAAAATTGCAACTTCTTCTGTGGCATCGGAAGGCAAGACTTTGGCAGAGGGAACCCACACTGACGCTCGCTCTTGTCTGGCAACTGATGCGGAAGTACATTTGTAATCAGTGCATAAAAAAAACAGTCTCTATCTTCCAAGTTGAATCATGTTGTTATGTTGTTGCACTTTAGCTTGTCTAATTGCTCTTCTGACTTTTCCTGAGCTTGCACCAGTACAACCACAAGGTGTTGGAGGACGAGGTCAGCAGGTGACAGAGGAAACGATCGTTAGCTGGTGAACCAGACACTATTGCAGGCTGGAAACCACCTCTATTACAGCTTCAAGGTTTGTGGCTTCCAAGAGGCCATCTGTTTAGTATATGGTGGATATATGGTAGAAGGATTGTTTCCCAAACTCCCCCCCCCCCTCCCCCCACAAAATAAATTATCCCATACATGCCACTACCTTCCTTCCCTTTTTACAATATTGTTCCAAGCCTTCTTCCTCTTATCTCCACAACTACATTCACATCCTCTTTTCCACTCTCACAATCACACACATTCTCCTTATTTTGTTTTTCCTCAAAACAAAAAAATCCCATTTTGAAGTTTATTTAATAATTAATAACTTTGCAGTGTTTTTCATGACCATTCAATACTTGCTATCTTGAAATTTAATACAGGATAAGACTATCTCCAGCAGTGAGCGGTACTGATTGATTGAACGTGAATACAGCCCACTCGATTCGTTAGACCTCATCCGTTCTTGGAGACTTGTCGGGGAGGATTGTCTTAACAACGCCAAAAGTATGTACCACCTCATCTTCTCTTCCTTACTTTAATGCTAGGAAAGAACTTGAGATAGATGGCATGGTGAGATGACACGCGATGTTTCCATCGAACTGTTAGACTATTGCTATTTGTAAATTGAAACAGGATGTCTCTCTGAAGTTTGTTTGAATCTCCTTACATTGAGGGAAATACAATAGTGGGATCACCATTGGATTACCGCCACGTGTTCTGCAGGTATGCATTTCAATGGCAAGGAAGATTGGTGCACGTGACTATGCCCTTTCCGGAGGACCTGGTGGAAAGTGAAACCAAAAGATGGTTATGACTGTATTTTGCTTGTTTGAATGGCCAAGGGTCTGAAAACGGGCTTGCCCATGACAGCCCACAATGAGAGTGCTGATTTGAACCCTGGACTTATTTGTGACTTTTGCTCTGAACCATGACATATCTGCTGATATATAAATAATATTTATTTTTGCTCCGACTCTGTGAGCTGACAAATTATTTTTTGTTTTCCCTTCATTAATTATTCAAATATATACGTTGAATTTTTGAGGGAAATGCTGACTTGCAGCTAGCTCGGTGATGCTTTGAATTGCGTTTTCCATTATATTTGTGCCTTTGCTTGAAGCTAAGTCGAGGACCGTTTCTGTATTGAGTGGTGCCAACGAGGTATCAAAGCGGATTTATTTTTATGTCACAGATCTGTTTAAAAGGCCGATTTAATCTCTTGTGTT
>CM068954.1:66087247-66099154 GCA_035128595.1 Eptatretus atami
CCGTCGGATTATGTAAAGATTGTTGGTGGATGGCCGAATATTATGGTTTTGTGACTTTGATAAAATAATTGCGTGGAGAAATGGAGATTTTTGCTTCGGTCGACTTTACGATTTTTGATGGTTTGGTGCAGAATCATCATAGAAACTTCTGGTTTGCGTCGCTACCTTCTCTCGAGACAGCTTTTATTAGACAAGGTCAGAGGCAGTTGACGATTTCGTAAGTACCAGTCTATGACTGCTTTGTTTGTTTGTTTGTAGGCCACGATAACTGGAACGGAAGAAGCTATACCATGTCACATTACAGGGGCAACGCGATTCAGGGCGGTGTGGCTAGCGCTGATTAGATTTTTGGTCAAAGGCTAAGGTCACAGTGAGGTCAAACATCAAACATGATACTCGAGAAAAGTTACCACGGTATTTGTTGACGAAGCGTGAGTTGAAGATCGAGGTAAGTTCGGCGGAATTTGGTGTCAATTCCGTCAAGTTACGGCTGTTTTAATTAATTTTCAGTGTTTGGCGCCCATTGGCGCAGAATGCTTGCCTAGTTGTAGGCGGCGTTGTGTTTTCGATAAAGATGGTGTTTAAAAGTATTTTTATTCCCAAATAAGCTGTATCGTCGCATTGCCTGACTCGCTAGCCGTTCGGTATGGTTAAAAATTTGTTTGTGGAGGCCGAATATTTACGGGTTTTGTAGACTTTGATTAAAATAAATGTACCGTGATTGCGCTGTGGAGAAATGCCGAGTATTTTTGCTGTTCTCGACTTATGCGAGTTCTTTTTAACTTCGATTTTAATTTTGTCTTCGGTTTTTGCGATCGCATGTAGACGCTTTAAAACTGGTTGTCGAAATTCTGGTAAAAATCGGATGTTTTATGGATTTATGTTGGGTGAGTATGCTGAGCTTAACTGAGGATTATGCCTAATGAGGGGAGATTGTTACAAACGGCCTTGCGCGCTCCGTTTTAAAGTCATTTTCATTCTGGCTTCACTTGGTAATGGTTAACGTATGCTTAACACTTCGGTTTTCGCAACTTCTGGTACAATCTGATGTTTATGAGACTTTTGGTTCGGTGTTCGTGTCTCCGCGAGGGGCGGCGTGGTGAAATTGGTGCGAATGGTTTTTTTGTCCGCCTGCGTGGTGCGCCTAGAGAACTCAACACGGTTTCCCGGTGCTGATTTTAACTTCAAATTCAATTATGTTTTCCACCTTTCGCACTGCATAAGGTTGATCGACACTGAAATAGAGCGAATTCGAGCCTGAAATTCTTTTATCCGAGAGAAATACAAATCGAGTGCGTAGGGCTGGATGTGGGTGCGGTGATGCACTGCGGGTCCGTAGGCACGGTGAGAACCCAAAACGGTCTCCTTGAGGGGTTATTGGTTAGGCGTCTGCATGATCAATGTTTGCATTTTGGGGGTTTTGGGACTCGCTCTGCAAGGTTCTGTAAGAATTCCGGTGTAAGGGAGACATTTTTAAAGATTGTATAAAATAATTTCACACGCCGCATAACGGCTCGTCACGTGCGCGTGCTGCGCTGCGTGAGCAGACGCAATTCGTTGAGTCACGTAAAAGGTTTTGCTGTGCGGCTGAGGTCATCGGCTCGCACCCGGCGTCCTTTCGAGTTGGGGGGGCGTCGAGTGTGACCTTTACGTTACGTTAATCGCGCGGTAACTCGAGAACAGAAGAAGCTAGCATGTCAAATTACAACGTTGATCCATCAGGACGGTGATGGCTAAAAGCGCTGATTTAGATTTTTGGTCAAAATCGTCAAAGGTGCAAGTCACGGTGAGGTCAAACATTCGATTTGATGGTTTTTGGTAGAATCTCGTAGAACTTTGGTTTGGCTGCGCTACTTCTCTAGAGACAGCTTTTATTGACAAGGTCAGAGGTCAAGTTGAGATTTTGTAAGTACGCAGTTATGATGGCTTCCTTTGTTTGTTGTTTGTAGGCCGATAATCGAGAAACTGGAGAAAGCTACCAATGTCAAATACACCCGTAATCTCAGGAGGGTGATGGCTAGCGCTGATTAGATTTTGGTCAAAATAGTCAAGGTCAAGGTCAACAGTGAGGTCAACATCCAAAACATGAATACTCGAGAAAAGTTACCACAGGTAATTGTTGACGGAATAGCGTGAGTTTGAAGATGAGGTAGTTTCGGGCGGAATTTTGGTGTGTCAATTCGTCGAGTTACGGCTGTTTTTGAAAATTTAGTGTTAGCGCCCTGGTGCAGACGCCTTTGCTAGTTTGTAGCGCGTTGTGTTTTTTCGCTAGGATGGTGTTTAAGTCATTTTTTTATGCCCATAAAGCTTATCGTCGCATTCCTGACTCGCTAGCCGTCGATGGTGTAAAGATTGTTGTGGATGGCCGAATATTTACGGTTTGTTGACTTTGATAATAAATTTAATACTTCGAAATTTGCTGTGGAGAAATGCAAGTTTTTTTGTTTCGGCTCGACGTACGAGTTCATTTTAAACTTCGATTTTAATTTTTGCTCTTCGGTTTTTTGCGATTGGCTTAGGACGCTTTACCAACTCAGCGTTGTCGATAATTTCTGGTAAAATCGGATGTTTTTGGATGGGTGATCGGTATTATGATGAAAGGTATGCTATGAGGAGATATTGCACAGGGCACGGCCGCCGTTTGCAGTGCTACTGCTCGTCGGCGACAGCTTATGAGACAGGCTGAGGTCAAGTTACTTCATAAGTACAGTCGTTGGTCTTTTTTTAGTATGTGTTTTTGTTCGTTTGTGCGCGACGTGAACGATACGAAGCTACCAAGCTCATGCGTGTTTCATGTGGGTGAGGGGGGGGGGATTAGTGCGTAACGTAAGTGTAGTCACATCAATATTACGATTTGACGTTATCGCGTACAGAACTCGAGAACGGAGAAGAAGCTACCAATGTCAAAATTACACCACTGTGATTCAGGAGGGTGATTGGCTAGTCGCTGATTAGATTTTTGGTCAAATTGTCAGAAGGTCAGAGGTCAAGTGAGGTCAGCATTCGTATTTTTGATGGTTTTGGTACTAGAATCATCAGTAGAACTTTGGTTTGCGTCGCTACCTTCTTAGAGAACGTTTTATTAGACAAGGTCAGAGGTTCAAGTTGAACGATTTCATAGTACAGTTCTTGACTGCTTGTTGTTTGTTGTTTGTGTGCAGGATATCTCCAAAAAGATTGTGGACAGGATCAGATGAAATTTTGTGACATGTTGGGTGTGTATCAAGCGATGAACCAATTCGATTTTGGGTGTTCAATTAATTTTTAAAGTGATTCTTCACAGTTGAAAGATGGCCAAAAAATATGTATAGCTGATATTTAAAAAATGTATTGGGCGGATATTGTTCTCGTGGATCAGGCATTGTGTGGCAGAGGTATGCGCTTAACGAGTGCCCTTCTAGTTTTCCTCTGTTTCTGCAATAAAGTTATAATTTTCCAGAATTAAACTCTAATGGTTTAATTGTAAGACTGCTTTACAAAACTTAGCTCAGAAGTAATTGAAGAATATTGATATGAACATATTCATAATTTTTTAACTTACCAGCAAAGGTGGAATGGAGGTTATTTGTTTTGTGGGGCCGGGTGTCCGGCGTGAAGCACGACGCTAGTGGAGCGTAGAGTCGGCTCCACGAAGCACCCGATCTGATCGTGGCTTCTAGAGAATCCGAAAGGCACGGGTCCCTTACTGTTACCGTGAATCGCCATATTGACCGCGTGGATAAGGGTTAATTGCAATTCAATATACCCTAAGTTCCACGCGGCAAAAGCTACGGCGGGGAATTCACACCCTCGACGGAGCTTCGACGGAATGAGCCGTTCCGTTGCTCGAACGTGCGTAACCCGAGCGGATGGTACCGAGTCGTCGGTCCAAATGCAATTTACCGTTTCCCAATTTTCCAACACGCTAAGTGCTAAGCCAATGAAAGAAGCACAGAAACAGCTTGTCATTCTACAACTAGGGTATTTTATTTTACAATAATAATTGGCAAAAAACGGGAAGGGAGAACAACAGAGGCAGATTACAACCGAATATATCCAATGTACATAAGCAAGCACTTAATTCTATAATTGGAAGACAGGCCCACTACAGACACGACACGCCAAAGAAAATGGACTCCGCCGGGTCTTTGTTCGGCTTTTGGGAGTCAAGGACGGCTGGCTACTGGCCGCGAGTGCGCCGCTGGTCGTCCACGCCTTCCGGAGCTCCGGTCGCCAAAGGACAGACCTAGGGCAGCCAAACCAGAGGAGGGAGACGAGGTGATCTCCCCTTGATCAAAATCGACCGCCTCACTGCATTCGCCAGACTAGACACATCCGAAGCGTGGGATGCAGTCCGCCGGAGACCAGAAGACGTGCTTCGAGACACATGGGATGCAAAATCTCTACTCGTCCGCAACCCACTCATTTCTTCAGGAGGGAGGGTTCTTCTCCTGGCCACGTCGGCCTTCTGATGGTCGGACCACATACGCTGATCCTGGCCGTCTCCATTGGACAGGCCCACGGTAGGCGGGGCAACTCCCACCCTTCTGGGCGAGTCCCAATCGGGGCGTTTTGTAGTCCGCTACCTGCTCACCTCCGACCATCGTGCGTAATGGGAATGGTGTTTTGCGGAACGGGCGGGTGAGAACGCGCGCTCCTTGCCGATTGGCCAAAGAGGGACGCATGCTCATGTTTAATAACTCCGAGCGCGTGAAGAGGTGCTGCGAGCAGAGTGTTGTTGTTGTGAAACAGTGGATGTAAATGTTAGGAAACCCTTGACTATCAAAATAACTCCGCAGCGGCACGAACATTTAATCGCATTAAACTAGGACGGGACCTACTCTTAAAGGGAAACACGTACTTACCTGATAAATGATCTATAGGACTGCTGTTGTGTGCACATGGCTGCCAGATTCGTAACAATATTTTCATGCCTGTTTGCTGTCTGTCTGTTTGGTTTAGCTGTGAGCAGGAAATCTCAAAAGTTATTGATGATTTGGAATGGAAAGTGATTGAACAGTTGGGTGTGTGAAGACTAATCTGACTTCGATTTTGGTGAAGATCCAGCTCTGAGAATTTATTTTATTTTATTTTTAATGATTCCTCATCATTGAGAGATGGGGGCCAAAATAAATATACTATACTGTTATAGCAAAACATCTCAACAAGTTTTGGATGGATTGGTGGAACAGGTTGGGTGTGTGACAAGGATGAAATTGATTAGATTTGTTGAAGATCTGTAACCGGATCTGGATCCTGCGTAACGTGTCGGATACAAATGTTAAACTGTTCAGCTGGTGGAGATGTGCGTTCTAACCGAGTTTGTTCTAGTTTCATTGCATTCCTTTTCCCTTTTGCCATTTTGAGCGATATTTTAAAATTTTGTATCTTCTGGCCATACCCTCCAGCATTATTAAGCCTGCTCCATGGTCAAGAGGAGTTGAAGAGCTATGAAGCTCTCTCCAAGAGCTACTGCTTGCGGTGGGTTAACCACCACCTGGAGAATGCAGGCTGGAGTCAATCTCCAAACTTTCCTCAGAATGTCAGGTGGTGGTTGCTTCCTTCACTGGTCTTCTCAATTGTTTCCATTTTTTTTTTAAATTATATTGTTTTGTTGCTTTTGTTCTTTTAAGCTTTTTCCATCTCATCCTTAAATTCTCTGTAATTCTTCCTCCATCCGGACTCTGGGCACTACTTCACCTGCTCAAGCAGTTGCAACCTGATGGCTCGGAATGTACAGAACCACGTGTGGACATCGATTTCACAGATTTTCACGTGAGCCATCACCTTAACTCTCTGTCTTAGTTGTTGGCTCTTCTGGTAAAAATCCTCATTAAATATTGGTCAATATCTTGCCTGTTTCTCATTCAAGATGTCCTCTGTTCCACACTCTCTGTTCTCATTACTTTTAATTTTTTTAGTTAAGGATTAAATGCAGCATGTAATACTAAACCACACTTTCCTTGGTCTTATCATCAGCAACCGATGATCTGTCCCGTGCTTGGACATGTTGGAAAGGCTGACCACTCTGTTGCCGTGAGTTTTGGTAACGGCATGCCAAGATGTAGTCAGTGTAACCTCCAAGCTCAATTTTGGCATTTGTTGCTAACATTTACAAGTATCCAGCGCCTGGGCCTCATGAGAAGTGGATTGGATCTTATGGGAGTGAGTGATGTTTCATATAAAATCTTTTTAAATTACTCATTGTTGGCCAATCCCTTTTGCATTACTAAACAGCCTTTGTACTTGTAATGCAGATGGTATGGGATTAGCTGAGGAAAAGACATTTCAGGAATTGGATGAATCTCTTGGATCGTCGATGTGAAATATTGTCAGGTGCTTGGTAGATTTCCTGTTTGTATCAGAGTGGGCAAGGCGAAGCAGAGAAAGTTTTGGTCTGCTTTAAGCCCGGCATTTGTCTCATCCTTTTTCTTCTGCTTCTACTTCTTCTCATCATGTACATTCCCTTTGTTGAATTATTCTGGGCGTATGTGTTCAGTGACCTGGATTCAGATCAACACTAGGACACAACGAACTGCACTTGTGACCACGTGGCCTCATTCAACTATTTGAGCGGAATTGGTGTGTCTGTTGACTGGTCAAGAGTTAAACAGCCCATACCCAAACTGGGAAGGAAAACATGAAGAAGGTGCCATCCACAGTCGCTCTCTTTGAATTGGACTATTCCTCCATTTGCCACACACTATTGTAAATTCCTACTCTTAGACATGATCTTGATCACTTTTCAATTGTAATTCATATTTTTTTGACATTACCTTCGTCACTTTCATGTCTTTTTTTTTTTTTTCCTCCCATCAGCTAGAGAATTGCAATTATGCAGTGAGCTGGGCAAAATTGAACTTCTCTTCGTGGGCATCGGAGGACAAGACCTGGCATGAGGGAAACCCACACTGACGCTCGGTCTTGTCTGGCAACTGATGCGGAAGTACATTTGTATGCAGTGCATAAAAAACAGTCTTCTATCTCCAGTTGATCATCTGTTGGTTCTTTGTTACACTTTAGCTTTTGTCTATTGCTCTTCTTGCTTTTTCTGAATGCTCTGCACCAGTGTACACCATCAAGGTGTTGAGGAGCTGGGGGAGGGTCAGCAGGTACAGAGGATACGATCGTTAGCTGGTGAACCAGACACTATTGAGGTGGAAGTCGCACCTTATTTACCAGCTTAAGGTTTTGTGGCTTCAGAGGCATCTGTTTAGTATATGGTGGATATATGGTAGAAGATGTTTCCAACTCCCCCCCCCCCTCCCCACAATAATTATCCATACATGCCACTTACCTTCCTTTCCCTTATTCAATATTGTCCAAGCCTTCTTCCTCTTATCTCACACTACATTCACATCCTCTTTTCACTCTCCCATCACACACATTCTGTCACTTATTTTGTTTTTCTTAAAAACAAAAAAAATCCCATTTTGAAGTTTATTTAATAATTAATACTTTATACTTTGGCAGTGTTTTCATGACTTCATCTATACTTGTCTTATCTTGAAATTTAATACAGGATAAGACTATCTCCAGCAGTGGCAGCGGTACTGGATTTGGAATTGACGTGATACAGCCAATCGATTCGTTATGACCTCATCCGTTCTGGAGAATTGTCGGGCGAGGAATTGTCTTAACACGCCAAGTAATTACCACTCATCTTCTCTCCTTTACTTTTAATGCTAGAAGAACTTTGAGATAGATGAGGCATGGTGAGATGACACCCGATGTTGCCATCCGACTGTTAGAATCATGTATTTGTAAATTGAACAGGATGTTCTCTGAAGTTGTTGAATCTCCTTAACATTGAGGCAATACAATAGTGGATTCACCACTTCGATTACCGCACGTGTTCTGGCAGGTATGCATTTCAAATGGCAAGGAAGATTGGTGCACGTGTCTATGCCCTTCCGGAGGACTGGTGGAAGTTGAAACCAAAGATGGTTATGCACTGTATTTGCTTGTTTTGATGGCCAAGGGTCTGAATACGGGCTTGCATGACAAGCCCATGAGAGGTGCTGGATTTGACCTGGGAACTTATTTGTGAGCTTTGCTCTGGACATGACATAATCTGCTGTTATATATAATATTTATTTGGCTCGACTCTGCTGACAATTATTTTTTTGTTCCCTTCATTAACTTAATTCAATATATACTTGAATTTTTGAGGTGAAATGTGACTTGCCAGCTAGCTCGGTGACTGGCTTTGAATTGCGTTTTCCATTATATTGTGCCTTTGCTTGAAAGCTAAGTCGAGGACCGTTTTCTGTTATTGAGTGGTGCCACGAGTTATCAAAGCGGTTTATTTTTATGTCACAATCTGTTTAAAAGCGCGATTTATCTTTGTGTTTTTCCATAAAAAATGAATACAAAATTTTGTTTGCTAGTTCAATTGGTGCCTGCTATGCAGTGTGCTTTACTACCTAATCAAAGCTGTAAACAAAGCTGGGAAAGGAATTTGTGGACCTTTTAAAGTGTCCATACTGTGTCCGTCGTAGTAGCACCAGTATAGCTTTGGAGTTTTGCATTCGAGAAACCACAGAGGGTTGCAACAATAACAACCAGTGAGTTAAATAACATATCATTATTGGCAGAAGTTTCATTATAATAGTTTAATGTATAGAGTAGTATTGCTGTAATGTTGGTGTAATGTCATCTGACGTAAATATGACACCTTTTTTTATTTTTTATAATAACCTAATATTCTGTCAACGAAGACCATCTGATTTGTCGAGCTTTAATTCTGTCACCCACTGCAGAGCCACGTTAAATGCAACCAATGACAGTGGTGTCAGCCCAGCACTCTTGCTAATGTTTCTCTCACAGCACTTGTGCTCTCTTTATGTATGACGTTTCCATTAAAATCCGGTACTTGAATTCTTGCTGATATACTCTGATTAGGCATGCTACGATGAAATATTTTCAAAGTCTGGACTTCATTGATGGTATAAAGTTGCACTTTTCAAAAAAAACATTTTTAACTTCCGATGAATGATGACGTTGACTATTGGAGATTAGGGAGAACAAAGAAAACGTTTTCATTTTTGGTGAATGGTTTGAATTGAATACCATTGCAGAATTAAAATGTGTAATATTTGTGAAGGGAGCAGCATCATAATGTTTTGAGAATGTCGATCTCATTTTTTTCCAATACGTTTAATCTACATTCCCAAAGCTCCTACTCTATACCTACAGGGACAATGCAATCGATCAGCATTAGCTGTGCGCCCCAGCAAATGTTACTTGCAGTCATGCGCTGCATAAAAAGAAGCATGCACATTGAAAGCCACTTCACGTCAAAATTGTTATAAATTTCCTGTCTTTTCACGCTCTGCAGCTTAAAGTCGGATGGAGGTTGTTTTCCATCCCTGTCTTGTTTGTTTTGTTTGTCTGTGAGTTAGGATATCTCCATTAATGGACGATACGCTTAAAAACTTGTGGAGCGGTTAGATGTTGTGACTAAGGACGAATTGATTAGACTTTTGGTGAAGAAACCTCTGGTTCTGGATAATTATTTAAAAAGCTGATTCCCTCATTATTGAGAGAGAGGGCCAAAAATGTATATATATTTATACATATATATATATATATATATATATATATATATATTCACGATTTCTAGGACAAACTTGGACACGGTGTATGACACGGCCAATTGAATTCAATTATGGTGAAGATTGGATACGAGATAATAAAAAAAATTTTTAGTCTTCTTCTCCATTGAATAGGGCTCAAAACAATATACGTATAGCATGGATATTTCAAAAGTTGTGGATGGATTCGGAACAAACTAGGTGCATGAGTTGGTTCACCATTGAGAGCTGGGGCCAAAAAACATTATAGCATATCTCAAAGTTGTCGTGTTGGTTATGATAAAAGTAGGTGGATGAGTTAATGAGGTGACGAGCCGATTCCATTTTGGTTGAGGTTGGTCCAGAATCTGGCCTATCAGTGGGATACAAAATGTGAACTGTTCAGCCTGGTGGGACCCACTAGAAAGGGACAGTATTTCAGTGTGAAAGACCGCATGAGTCATAAGCATGTTGAAGCCCAGCAAAGTACACAATTGAGGCAAGGAGACCATGTTGTGAGAGGTACGACAAAGAGATAGCTGAGATGAGTGAATAAAACAGACGACACTAAAGTTGCTTGGTCCTGTGCGGACTCAGAGCCACTCCTTACTACACTGCATGCGGTGGGTGGGTGATGGGCTTTGACTCCAAGGTGGGGAAGCAGCCGCCTCCGGATCATCCAGTTCAGCAGCAAGATGCCACCAGTGGTGTATCTGGTGGTCCGACAATAGCTTCTGTTGGTGTGAGGCAGCATAACCAAATCCATAGGGTAGGACCCCTGTACTCGCATGAGACTGTTGTGAGATGGACTCTGCATGTCTGTGGGAGATGGAGTGGTGAGGTAGGTCTCAGAAATTGGCCTTTGACTCCGAGTTACATCCCGGACTCGAAACAGGGTGGTGTGGGGCATGGCGCATTAAATGGCGACAGAACAAGATAATAGCCACATACTCGAACATTGTAGGCTTTGCTTTACGAAACTGAGAACAGGTAAATTTTTTGAGTTGGCATCATTCATTGTCATGAGAATCCATGTCACACATACTTGTCAAGAGCTTTCATTTGTCTCCGTCACCCTGTGAAAGATGTCGCTCCGACATCACGTGGATGATGGAAGTAGCAGTGTCCAAAGATTTGTGCGAGTGCTTGGGACATGTTCATTCCTGATATATTCTGATTGAAATAACTGTCCTGGATATTGGTAACTGCTCGCCAGTGAGTTGGTCCCGTTGAGTTCAGTCTCTCCAGCGTGGAGATGCATCTCTGCATATATGTTGATTATGTTGCTGTACGCTTAGGCTAAGAACTGGCAGATAAATGGGCCTACCTCTGGAGACGAGCGTAAAGCATTCCAGACGCCGCAGCTCTTCATTAGCTTGTTCAGCCACTGAATTTTTTATTACAGTTTTTTGGTTTGGCTGACTGCAAAATGGATGCCATGCCTTTTCATGTGGAATCATTATTAGGCAAACAAATCTGGGTGAGGGTACCCATTGGTGATGGGGGAGTATTTCCAGTGGGTGTAGTTCTGGTACACATTGTGAGGATAGGGTTGGCATTGCTGATCGTGTCTTTCCACCTGGTCAATAGCCTCGTCGCAAAGTGTGGGGAGGAAACGGTGTCTAAGAGGCCCAATATATGCTGGCGATAGTTGCCTTACATCTGTGGCATACAATACCCCCACGAACGTGGGTGGCTTGGTGAAATGACTGGGGATGTGGATGCACGCAGTTACTTTATTACTGGCACTTGTGACATGACGAGGAGACATATTGGTGGCCTGTTGATGTTAAGTCAGAAGTGCCTGCTTGAAGGCCAGATTAATTTGGGTGTCTTGATTGGTGGTTGAACCTGATGTGGAAAAGGAGTTATAGCAGCCCATCTAAATCATTAAGTGGGGGATCACGATCCGTTCACGAAATGGCTGGACAGCTGTTTTGACTGATGATTAGGAGGCCATCTTTGGCACAATTACTATTCTGAGGTACTCTGATGCCCCACCATTGTCAACCTTTTAGATGGGTGAGTACTCTTGGGCTAGGTGAGAATGTATGCGTCGAGGTCAGGGTGCTTTGAGCTGAGTAGCGTGCCAGGCGACATGGGCCCATAAACACATTCTAGCTGTGCCCATCAGTCTTTACCTGCAGAGACACCATGCACAACGTAGGGGGGGGGGAGGGAGGCGGCCTCCATATCTTGGATAAACTTGAACACTTTGACAGCTGCATTGACACACACCTGAAGGTGCGATTCCAATAATCAGATGGAAAGTTGATTATGCAGCAATATGCTGAACCTGCTGGGCGTGGAGAGGATGAAGTTACTCTGGACTCGCCGAGAACTCGCCACGCAT
>CM068954.1:66099500-66110330 GCA_035128595.1 Eptatretus atami
TGGTAATGGTTAAGTATGCTTAACACTCGGTTTTCGCAATTCTGGTAAAAATCTGATGTTTTATGAGACTTTGGTCGGGTGTCGTGTCTCCGCGAGGGGCGGCGTGGTGAAATGGTGCCGAATGGTTTTTTTGTCCGCCTGCGTGGTGCGCCTAGAGAACTCAACACGGTTTCCCGGTGCTGATTTTAACTTCAAATTCAATTATGTTTTCCACCTTTCGCACTGCATAAGGTTGATCGACACTGAAATAGAGCGAATTCGAGCCTGAAATTCTTTTATCCGAGAGAAATACAAATCGAGTGCGTAGGGCTGGATGTGGGTGCGGTGATGCACTGCGGGTCCGTAGGCACGGTGAGAACCCAAAACGGTCTCCTTGAGGGGTTATTGGTTAGGCGTCTGCATGATCAATGTTTGCATTTTGGGGGTTTTGGGACTCGCTCTGCAAGGTTCTGTAAGAATTCCGGTGTAAGGGAGACATTTTTAAAGATTGTATAAAATAATTTCACACGCCGCATAACGGCTCGTCACGTGCGCGTGCTGCGCTGCGTGAGCAGACGCAATTCGTTGAGTCACGTAAAAGGTTTTGCTGTGCGGCTGAGGTCATCGGCTCGCACCCGGCGTCCTTTCGAGTTGGGGGGGCGTCGAGTGTGACCTTTACGTTACGTTAATCGCGCGGTAACTCGAGAACAGAAGAAGCTAGCATGTCAAATTACAACGTTGATCCATCAGGACGGTGATGGCTAAAAGCGCTGATTTAGATTTTTGGTCAAAATCGTCAAAGGTGCAAGTCACGGTGAGGTCAAACATTCGATTTGATGGTTTTTGGTAGAATCTCGTAGAACTTTGGTTTGGCTGCGCTACTTCTCTAGAGACAGCTTTTATTGACAAGGTCAGAGGTCAAGTTGAGATTTTGTAAGTACGCAGTTATGATGGCTTCCTTTGTTTGTTGTTTGTAGGCCGATAATCGAGAAACTGGAGAAAGCTACCAATGTCAAATACACCCGTAATCTCAGGAGGGTGATGGCTAGCGCTGATTAGATTTTGGTCAAAATAGTCAAGGTCAAGGTCAACAGTGAGGTCAACATCCAAAACATGAATACTCGAGAAAAGTTACCACAGGTAATTGTTGACGGAATAGCGTGAGTTTGAAGATGAGGTAGTTTCGGGCGGAATTTTGGTGTGTCAATTCGTCGAGTTACGGCTGTTTTTGAAAATTTAGTGTTAGCGCCCTGGTGCAGACGCCTTTGCTAGTTTGTAGCGCGTTGTGTTTTTTCGCTAGGATGGTGTTTAAGTCCATTTTTTTCATCCCAATAAGCTTATCGTGCATCCTGACTCGCTAAGCCGTCGATGGTGTAAGATGTTTGTGGATGCCGAACATTCGGTTTTTATGACTTTGATAATAAATATTAGAATACATTCGTAAATTCCTTGTGGAGAAATGAAGTATTTTTTTGCTTCGGTTCGACGATACGCGAGTTCGTTTTAAACTTCGATTTAATTTTGCTCTTCGGTTTTGCGATTGCTTAGGACGCTTCCACACTCAGCGTTGTCGAAATTTCTGGTAAAAATCGGATGTTTTGGAGACGTTTTTAAAGATTGTATAAAGATATTTCACCCGGCCGCCGTCACGGCTCGTCGTGGCGCGGAGCGCGCTCGAGCAGATGCGCTCGTTGGTCACGTATAGGTTTTGCGTGTGCGCGCGTGACCATCATCGCGCTCCCCGGCGTCTTTCGAGTGGGGGGGGGGGGGGGGGGCGTCGAGTGTGACCTTTACGTTACGTTAATCGCGTAAGCTCGGAACCGGAAGAGCTACCAATCGTCAAATTAAACCATGTGATTCAGGAGGGTGATTGGCTAGCGCTGATTAGATTTGGTCAAATTGGGTCAAAGGTCAGAGGTCAAGTGAGGTCAGCATTCGATTTTTTGATGGTTTGGTATAGAATCATCAGTAGAAACTTCTGGTTTGCCGTCGCTACTTCTCTAGAGACATCGCTTTTATTAGACAAGGTCAGAGGTCAAAGTTGAACGATTTCATAAGTTAAGTCTATGACTGCTTGTTTATTTGTTTTGTATGTTTGTGTGCAGGATATCTCCAAAAAGATTGTGGACAGGATCAGATGAAATTTTGTGACATGTTGGGTGTGTATCAAGCGATGAACCAATTCGATTTTGGGTGTTCAATTAATTTTTAAAGTGATTCTTCACAGTTGAAAGATGGCCAAAAAATATGTATAGCTGATATTTAAAAAATGTATTGGGCGGATATTGTTCTCGTGGATCAGGCATTGTGTGGCAGAGGTATGCGCTTAACGAGTGCCCTTCTAGTTTTCCTCTGTTTCTGCAATAAAGTTATAATTTTCCAGAATTAAACTCTAATGGTTTAATTGTAAGACTGCTTTACAAAACTTAGCTCAGAAGTAATTGAAGAATATTGATATGAACATATTCATAATTTTTTAACTTACCAGCAAAGGTGGAATGGAGGTTATTTGTTTTGTGGGGCCGGGTGTCCGGCGTGAAGCACGACGCTAGTGGAGCGTAGAGTCGGCTCCACGAAGCACCCGATCTGATCGTGGCTTCTAGAGAATCCGAAAGGCACGGGTCCCTTACTGTTACCGTGAATCGCCATATTGACCGCGTGGATAAGGGTTAATTGCAATTCAATATACCCTAAGTTCCACGCGGCAAAAGCTACGGCGGGGAATTCACACCCTCGACGGAGCTTCGACGGAATGAGCCGTTCCGTTGCTCGAACGTGCGTAACCCGAGCGGATGGTACCGAGTCGTCGGTCCAAATGCAATTTACCGTTTCCCAATTTTCCAACACGCTAAGTGCTAAGCCAATGAAAGAAGCACAGAAACAGCTTGTCATTCTACAACTAGGGTATTTTATTTTACAATAATAATTGGCAAAAAACGGGAAGGGAGAACAACAGAGGCAGATTACAACCGAATATATCCAATGTACATAAGCAAGCACTTAATTCTATAATTGGAAGACAGGCCCACTACAGACACGACACGCCAAAGAAAATGGACTCCGCCGGGTCTTTGTTCGGCTTTTGGGAGTCAAGGACGGCTGGCTACTGGCCGCGAGTGCGCCGCTGGTCGTCCACGCCTTCCGGAGCTCCGGTCGCCAAAGGACAGACCTAGGGCAGCCAAACCAGAGGAGGGAGACGAGGTGATCTCCCCTTGATCAAAATCGACCGCCTCACTGCATTCGCCAGACTAGACACATCCGAAGCGTGGGATGCAGTCCGCCGGAGACCAGAAGACGTGCTTCGAGACACATGGGATGCAAAATCTCTACTCGTCCGCAACCCACTCATTTCTTCAGGAGGGAGGGTTCTTCTCCTGGCCACGTCGGCCTTCTGATGGTCGGACCACATACGCTGATCCTGGCCGTCTCCATTGGACAGGCCCACGGTAGGCGGGGCAACTCCCACCCTTCTGGGCGAGTCCCAATCGGGGCGTTTTGTAGTCCGCTACCTGCTCACCTCCGACCATCGTGCGTAATGGGAATGGTGTTTTGCGGAACGGGCGGGTGAGAACGCGCGCTCCTTGCCGATTGGCCAAAGAGGGACGCATGCTCATGTTTAATAACTCCGAGCGCGTGAAGAGGTGCTGCGAGCAGAGTGTTGTTGTTGTGAAACAGTGGATGTAAATGTTAGGAAACCCTTGACTATCAAAATAACTCCGCAGCGGCACGAACATTTAATCGCATTAAACTAGGACGGGACCTACTCTTAAAGGGAAACACGTACTTACCTGATAAATGATCTATAGGACTGCTGTTGTGTGCACATGGCTGCCAGATTCGTAACAATATTTTCATGCCTGTTTGCTGTCTGTCTGTTTGGTTTAGCTGTGAGCAGGAAATCTCAAAAGTTATTGATGATTTGGAATGGAAAGTGATTGAACAGTTGGGTGTGTGAAGACTAATCTGACTTCGATTTTGGTGAAGATCCAGCTCTGAGAATTTATTTTATTTTATTTTTAATGATTCCTCATCATTGAGAGATGGGGGCCAAAATAAATATACTATACTGTTATAGCAAAACATCTCAACAAGTTTTGGATGGATTGGTGGAACAGGTTGGGTGTGTGACAAGGATGAAATTGATTAGATTTGTTGAAGATCTGTAACCGGATCTGGATCCTGCGTAACGTGTCGGATACAAATGTTAAACTGTTCAGCTGGTGGAGATGTGCGTTCTAACCGAGTTTGTTCTAGTTTCATTGCATTCCTTTTCCCTTTTGCCATTTTGAGCGATATTTTAAAATTTTGTATCTTCTGGCCATACCCTCCAGCATTATTAAGCCTGCTCCATGGTCAAGAGGAGTTGAAGAGCTATGAAGCTCTCTCCAAGAGCTACTGCTTGCGGTGGGTTAACCACCACCTGGAGAATGCAGGCTGGAGTCAATCTCCAAACTTTCCTCAGAATGTCAGGTGGTGGTTGCTTCCTTCACTGGTCTTCTCAATTGTTTCCATTTTTTTTTTAAATTATATTGTTTTGTTGCTTTTGTTCTTTTAAGCTTTTTCCATCTCATCCTTAAATTCTCTGTAATTCTTCCTCCATCCGGACTCTGGGCACTACTTCACCTGCTCAAGCAGTTGCAACCTGATGGCTCGGAATGTACAGAACCACGTGTGGACATCGATTTCACAGATTTTCACGTGAGCCATCACCTTAACTCTCTGTCTTAGTTGTTGGCTCTTCTGGTAAAAATCCTCATTAAATATTGGTCAATATCTTGCCTGTTTCTCATTCAAGATGTCCTCTGTTCCACACTCTCTGTTCTCATTACTTTTAATTTTTTTAGTTAAGGATTAAATGCAGCATGTAATACTAAACCACACTTTCCTTGGTCTTATCATCAGCAACCGATGATCTGTCCCGTGCTTGGACATGTTGGAAAGGCTGACCACTCTGTTGCCGTGAGTTTTGGTAACGGCATGCCAAGATGTAGTCAGTGTAACCTCCAAGCTCAATTTTGGCATTTGTTGCTAACATTTACAAGTATCCAGCGCCTGGGCCTCATGAGAAGTGGATTGGATCTTATGGGAGTGAGTGATGTTTCATATAAAATCTTTTTAAATTACTCATTGTTGGCCAATCCCTTTTGCATTACTAAACAGCCTTTGTACTTGTAATGCAGATGGTATGGGATTAGCTGAGGAAAAGACATTTCAGGAATTGGATGAATCTCTTGGATCGTCGATGTGAAATATTGTCAGGTGCTTGGTAGATTTCCTGTTTGTATCAGAGTGGGCAAGGCGAAGCAGAGAAAGTTTTGGTCTGCTTTAAGCCCGGCATTTGTCTCATCCTTTTTCTTCTGCTTCTACTTCTTCTCATCATGTACATTCCCTTTGTTGAATTATTCTGGGCGTATGTGTTCAGTGACCTGGATTCAGATCAACACTAGGACACAACGAACTGCACTTGTGACCACGTGGCCTCATTCAACTATTTGAGCGGAATTGGTGTGTCTGTTGACTGGTCAAGAGTTAAACAGCCCATACCCAAACTGGGAAGGAAAACATGAAGAAGGTGCCATCCACAGTCGCTCTCTTTGAATTGGACTATTCCTCCATTTGCCACACACTATTGTAAATTCCTACTCTTAGACATGATCTTGATCACTTTTCAATTGTAATTCATATTTTTTTGACATTACCTTCGTCACTTTCATGTCTTTTTTTTTTTTTTCCTCCCATCAGCTAGAGAATTGCAATTATGCAGTGAGCTGGGCAAAATTGAACTTCTCTTCGTGGGCATCGGAGGACAAGACCTGGCATGAGGGAAACCCACACTGACGCTCGGTCTTGTCTGGCAACTGATGCGGAAGTACATTTGTATGCAGTGCATAAAAAACAGTCTTCTATCTCCAGTTGATCATCTGTTGGTTCTTTGTTACACTTTAGCTTTTGTCTATTGCTCTTCTTGCTTTTTCTGAATGCTCTGCACCAGTGTACACCATCAAGGTGTTGAGGAGCTGGGGGAGGGTCAGCAGGTACAGAGGATACGATCGTTAGCTGGTGAACCAGACACTATTGAGGTGGAAGTCGCACCTTATTTACCAGCTTAAGGTTTTGTGGCTTCAGAGGCATCTGTTTAGTATATGGTGGATATATGGTAGAAGATGTTTCCAACTCCCCCCCCCCCTCCCCACAATAATTATCCATACATGCCACTTACCTTCCTTTCCCTTATTCAATATTGTCCAAGCCTTCTTCCTCTTATCTCACACTACATTCACATCCTCTTTTCACTCTCCCATCACACACATTCTGTCACTTATTTTGTTTTTCTTAAAAACAAAAAAAATCCCATTTTGAAGTTTATTTAATAATTAATACTTTATACTTTGGCAGTGTTTTCATGACTTCATCTATACTTGTCTTATCTTGAAATTTAATACAGGATAAGACTATCTCCAGCAGTGGCAGCGGTACTGGATTTGGAATTGACGTGATACAGCCAATCGATTCGTTATGACCTCATCCGTTCTGGAGAATTGTCGGGCGAGGAATTGTCTTAACACGCCAAGTAATTACCACTCATCTTCTCTCCTTTACTTTTAATGCTAGAAGAACTTTGAGATAGATGAGGCATGGTGAGATGACACCCGATGTTGCCATCCGACTGTTAGAATCATGTATTTGTAAATTGAACAGGATGTTCTCTGAAGTTGTTGAATCTCCTTAACATTGAGGCAATACAATAGTGGATTCACCACTTCGATTACCGCACGTGTTCTGGCAGGTATGCATTTCAAATGGCAAGGAAGATTGGTGCACGTGTCTATGCCCTTCCGGAGGACTGGTGGAAGTTGAAACCAAAGATGGTTATGCACTGTATTTGCTTGTTTTGATGGCCAAGGGTCTGAATACGGGCTTGCATGACAAGCCCATGAGAGGTGCTGGATTTGACCTGGGAACTTATTTGTGAGCTTTGCTCTGGACATGACATAATCTGCTGTTATATATAATATTTATTTGGCTCGACTCTGCTGACAATTATTTTTTTGTTCCCTTCATTAACTTAATTCAATATATACTTGAATTTTTGAGGTGAAATGTGACTTGCCAGCTAGCTCGGTGACTGGCTTTGAATTGCGTTTTCCATTATATTGTGCCTTTGCTTGAAAGCTAAGTCGAGGACCGTTTTCTGTTATTGAGTGGTGCCACGAGTTATCAAAGCGGTTTATTTTTATGTCACAATCTGTTTAAAAGCGCGATTTATCTTTGTGTTTTTCCATAAAAAATGAATACAAAATTTTGTTTGCTAGTTCAATTGGTGCCTGCTATGCAGTGTGCTTTACTACCTAATCAAAGCTGTAAACAAAGCTGGGAAAGGAATTTGTGGACCTTTTAAAGTGTCCATACTGTGTCCGTCGTAGTAGCACCAGTATAGCTTTGGAGTTTTGCATTCGAGAAACCACAGAGGGTTGCAACAATAACAACCAGTGAGTTAAATAACATATCATTATTGGCAGAAGTTTCATTATAATAGTTTAATGTATAGAGTAGTATTGCTGTAATGTTGGTGTAATGTCATCTGACGTAAATATGACACCTTTTTTTATTTTTTATAATAACCTAATATTCTGTCAACGAAGACCATCTGATTTGTCGAGCTTTAATTCTGTCACCCACTGCAGAGCCACGTTAAATGCAACCAATGACAGTGGTGTCAGCCCAGCACTCTTGCTAATGTTTCTCTCACAGCACTTGTGCTCTCTTTATGTATGACGTTTCCATTAAAATCCGGTACTTGAATTCTTGCTGATATACTCTGATTAGGCATGCTACGATGAAATATTTTCAAAGTCTGGACTTCATTGATGGTATAAAGTTGCACTTTTCAAAAAAAACATTTTTAACTTCCGATGAATGATGACGTTGACTATTGGAGATTAGGGAGAACAAAGAAAACGTTTTCATTTTTGGTGAATGGTTTGAATTGAATACCATTGCAGAATTAAAATGTGTAATATTTGTGAAGGGAGCAGCATCATAATGTTTTGAGAATGTCGATCTCATTTTTTTCCAATACGTTTAATCTACATTCCCAAAGCTCCTACTCTATACCTACAGGGACAATGCAATCGATCAGCATTAGCTGTGCGCCCCAGCAAATGTTACTTGCAGTCATGCGCTGCATAAAAAGAAGCATGCACATTGAAAGCCACTTCACGTCAAAATTGTTATAAATTTCCTGTCTTTTCACGCTCTGCAGCTTAAAGTCGGATGGAGGTTGTTTTCCATCCCTGTCTTGTTTGTTTTGTTTGTCTGTGAGTTAGGATATCTCCATTAATGGACGATACGCTTAAAAACTTGTGGAGCGGTTAGATGTTGTGACTAAGGACGAATTGATTAGACTTTTGGTGAAGAAACCTCTGGTTCTGGATAATTATTTAAAAAGCTGATTCCCTCATTATTGAGAGAGAGGGCCAAAAATGTATATATATTTATACATATATATATATATATATATATATATATATATATTCACGATTTCTAGGACAAACTTGGACACGGTGTATGACACGGCCAATTGAATTCAATTATGGTGAAGATTGGATACGAGATAATAAAAAAAATTTTTAGTCTTCTTCTCCATTGAATAGGGCTCAAAACAATATACGTATAGCATGGATATTTCAAAAGTTGTGGATGGATTCGGAACAAACTAGGTGCATGAGTTGGTTCACCATTGAGAGCTGGGGCCAAAAAACATTATAGCATATCTCAAAGTTGTCGTGTTGGTTATGATAAAAGTAGGTGGATGAGTTAATGAGGTGACGAGCCGATTCCATTTTGGTTGAGGTTGGTCCAGAATCTGGCCTATCAGTGGGATACAAAATGTGAACTGTTCAGCCTGGTGGGACCCACTAGAAAGGGACAGTATTTCAGTGTGAAAGACCGCATGAGTCATAAGCATGTTGAAGCCCAGCAAAGTACACAATTGAGGCAAGGAGACCATGTTGTGAGAGGTACGACAAAGAGATAGCTGAGATGAGTGAATAAAACAGACGACACTAAAGTTGCTTGGTCCTGTGCGGACTCAGAGCCACTCCTTACTACACTGCATGCGGTGGGTGGGTGATGGGCTTTGACTCCAAGGTGGGGAAGCAGCCGCCTCCGGATCATCCAGTTCAGCAGCAAGATGCCACCAGTGGTGTATCTGGTGGTCCGACAATAGCTTCTGTTGGTGTGAGGCAGCATAACCAAATCCATAGGGTAGGACCCCTGTACTCGCATGAGACTGTTGTGAGATGGACTCTGCATGTCTGTGGGAGATGGAGTGGTGAGGTAGGTCTCAGAAATTGGCCTTTGACTCCGAGTTACATCCCGGACTCGAAACAGGGTGGTGTGGGGCATGGCGCATTAAATGGCGACAGAACAAGATAATAGCCACATACTCGAACATTGTAGGCTTTGCTTTACGAAACTGAGAACAGGTAAATTTTTTGAGTTGGCATCATTCATTGTCATGAGAATCCATGTCACACATACTTGTCAAGAGCTTTCATTTGTCTCCGTCACCCTGTGAAAGATGTCGCTCCGACATCACGTGGATGATGGAAGTAGCAGTGTCCAAAGATTTGTGCGAGTGCTTGGGACATGTTCATTCCTGATATATTCTGATTGAAATAACTGTCCTGGATATTGGTAACTGCTCGCCAGTGAGTTGGTCCCGTTGAGTTCAGTCTCTCCAGCGTGGAGATGCATCTCTGCATATATGTTGATTATGTTGCTGTACGCTTAGGCTAAGAACTGGCAGATAAATGGGCCTACCTCTGGAGACGAGCGTAAAGCATTCCAGACGCCGCAGCTCTTCATTAGCTTGTTCAGCCACTGAATTTTTTATTACAGTTTTTTGGTTTGGCTGACTGCAAAATGGATGCCATGCCTTTTCATGTGGAATCATTATTAGGCAAACAAATCTGGGTGAGGGTACCCATTGGTGATGGGGGAGTATTTCCAGTGGGTGTAGTTCTGGTACACATTGTGAGGATAGGGTTGGCATTGCTGATCGTGTCTTTCCACCTGGTCAATAGCCTCGTCGCAAAGTGTGGGGAGGAAACGGTGTCTAAGAGGCCCAATATATGCTGGCGATAGTTGCCTTACATCTGTGGCATACAATACCCCCACGAACGTGGGTGGCTTGGTGAAATGACTGGGGATGTGGATGCACGCAGTTACTTTATTACTGGCACTTGTGACATGACGAGGAGACATATTGGTGGCCTGTTGATGTTAAGTCAGAAGTGCCTGCTTGAAGGCCAGATTAATTTGGGTGTCTTGATTGGTGGTTGAACCTGATGTGGAAAAGGAGTTATAGCAGCCCATCTAAATCATTAAGTGGGGGATCACGATCCGTTCACGAAATGGCTGGACAGCTGTTTTGACTGATGATTAGGAGGCCATCTTTGGCACAATTACTATTCTGAGGTACTCTGATGCCCCACCATTGTCAACCTTTTAGATGGGTGAGTACTCTTGGGCTAGGTGAGAATGTATGCGTCGAGGTCAGGGTGCTTTGAGCTGAGTAGCGTGCCAGGCGACATGGGCCCATAAACACATTCTAGCTGTGCCCATCAGTCTTTACCTGCAGAGACACCATGCACAACGTAGGGGGGGGGGAGGGAGGCGGCCTCCATATCTTGGATAAACTTGAACACTTTGACAGCTGCATTGACACACACCTGAAGGTGCGATTCCAATAATCAGATGGAAAGTTGATTATGCAGCAATATGCTGAACCTGCTGGGCGTGGAGAGGATGAAGTTACTCTGGACTCGCCGAGAACTCGCCACGCAT
>CM068954.1:66114282-66139339 GCA_035128595.1 Eptatretus atami
ATGAAATTTTGTGGACATGTTGGGTGTGTGACAAGGATGAACCAATTCGATTTTGGTGGTTCAATTAATTTTTAAAGTGATTCTTCACCATTGAAAGATGGCCAAAAATGATGTATAGCCTGATATTTAAAAAAATGTATTGGGCCGGATATGTTCTCGTGGATCAGGCATTGTGTGGCAGAGGTATGCGCTCTACCGAGTGCCCTTCTAGTTTTCCTCTGTTCTGCAATAAAGTGTCATATTTTCCAGAATATAAACTCCTAAATGGTTAATTGTAAGACTAGCTTTACCAAAACTTTAGCCTCAGAAGTAATTGAAGGAAATATTGAGTAATGAACCATGGATTCCATAATTTTTTAACTTCACCAGCAAAGGTGGAAGGAGGTTATATTGTTGTGGGGCCGGGTGTCGGCGGTGAGCACGACCGCTAGGTGGAGCAGTAGAGTCGGCTCCACCGAACACCCGGAATCTAGATCGTGCTTCTTAGAGAACTCCGAAAGGCACGGGTCCCTTACTGGACCGTGAATCGCCAATAATTCGACCGCGTGGGATAGGGTTAATTGCCAACTTCAATATACCTAAGTATCCACGCGGCAAAGCTACCGGGGAATTCACAC
This sequence comes from Eptatretus atami, assembly GCA_035128595.1. Taxonomy (NCBI): domain Eukaryota; kingdom Metazoa; phylum Chordata; class Myxini; order Myxiniformes; family Myxinidae; genus Eptatretus; species Eptatretus atami. The sequence continues at coordinate 66,114,900 of CM068954.1, forward strand.
CCTCGACGGAGCTCGAGCGGAATGAGCCGTTCCGTGCTCGAACCGTGCGTAACCCGAGCGGATGGTTACCGAGGTCCGTCGGTCCAAATGCACAATTTACCGTTTCCCAATTTCCCAACACGCTAAGTGCTAAGCCAATGAAAGAAGCACAGAAACGGCTGGTACATTCAACAATAGGGGTATTTATTTTACAATAATAATTGGCAAAAACCGGGAAGGGAGACAAAGAGCAGATTACAACCGAATATATTCCAATGTACAATAACGCAAGCACTTAACAATTCTACTTGGACAAGACAGGCCCGCACACAGACACGCACACCCAAAAAGAAAATGGACCCGCCGGGTCTTTGTTCGGCTGGGAGTCAGGACGGCTGGCTACCTGGCCGCGAGTGCGCGGCTGGTCGTCCACCCCTTCCCGGAGCTCCGGTCGCCAAAGGACAGACCAGGGCAGCCAAATCCAGAGGAGGCGAGACGAGGTGATCTCCCTTGATCAAAATCGACCGCTCACTGCAATTCGCCAGACTAGACACATCCGAAGCGTGGGATGCAGTCCGCCGCAGACCCAGACAGACGTGCTTCGAGACACATGGGATGCCAAAACTCTCTACTCGTCCTGCCAACCACACTCTTTCTTCAGGAGGGAGGGGCTTCTTCTCCTGGCCACTCGCCTTCTGATTGGTCGGACACATCACGCGATTCCATGGCCGTCTCCCATTGGACAGGCCCACGGTAGGCGGGGCAACTCCCACCCTTCTGGGCGGAGTCCCAATCGGAGGCGTTTGTAGCTCCGCCTACCTCCTCACCTCCGACCATGTGCGTAATGGCGATGGTGTTGGCGGAAACGGGGCGGGTGAGACGCCCGCTCCTTGCCGATTGGCCAAAGAGGGACGCCATGCTCATGTTAAAACTCCGAGCGCGTGAAGAGTGCTGCGAGCAGAGTGTTGTTGTTGTGAAAGTGATGTAAAAATGTTAAAGGAAACCCTGACTATCAAAATAACTCCGCAGCGCACGAACATTTAATCACCCATTAAACATAGGACGGGACCCTACCTAGAAACACGTACTTACCGATATAACTGATCTATAGGACCTGGCTGTTGTGTGCACATGGCTGCCAGATTCGTAACAATATTTTCAGCCCTGTTTGCCTGTCTGTCTGTTTGTTTAGCTGTGAGCAGGAAATCTCAAAAAGTTATTGATGGATTTGGATGAAACGTGATGAACAGGTTGGGTGTGTGACAAAGACTAATTGATTCGATTTTGGTGAAGATCCAGATCTGAGAATTTATTTTATTTTATTTTTAATGATTCATCATCATTGAGAGATGGGGCCAAAAACTATATACTATACTGTATAGCACAACATCTCAACAAGTTTTGGATGGAACTTGGTGGACAGGTTGGGTGTGTGACAAGGATGAATTGATTAGATTTTGTTGAAGATCTGTAACCGGATCTGGATCCTGCGTAACGGTCGGATACAAAATGTAAACTGTTCAGCCTGGTGGAGATGTGCGTTCTACCGAGTATTGTTCTAGTTTCATTGCATTCCCTTTCCCTTTTGCCATTTTGAGCGAATTTTAAAATTTTGTATCTTCCTGCCATACCCCTCCAGCATTATTAAGCCTGCTCCATGGTCAAGAGGAAGTTGAAGAGCTCATGAAGCTCTCTCCAGAAGAGCTACTGCTGCGGTGGGTTAACCACCACCTGGAGAATGCAGGCTGGAGTCCAATCTCCAACCTTTCCTCAGATGTCCAGGTGGTGGTTGCTTCCTTTCACTGGATTCTTCATCAATGTTCCATTTTTTTTAAAAATTACTATTTTTTGTTGCTTTTGTCTCCTTTTAAGCTTTTTCACTCATCCTTAAACTTCCTGTAATTCTTCCTCCATCAGGACTCTCGGGCATACTTCCACCTGCTCAAGCAGGTTGCACCTGATGGCTCGGATGTAACAGAACCACGTGTGGACATCGATTTCACAGGATTTCACGTGAGCCATCACCTTAACTCTCTTGTCTTAGTTGTTGCTCTCTGGTAACAAATCCTCATAAATATTGTCAATATCCTTGCCTGTTTCTCATTCAAAGATGTCCTCTGTTCCCACACTCTTCTGTTCTCATTACTTTTAATTTTGTTTAGTTAAGGATTATGCAGCATGTAATACTAACACACACTTTCCTGGTCCTCTATCATCAGCAAACCGATGATCTGTCCCGTGCTGAGCAAATGTTGGAACAGGCTGACCAACTCTGTTGCCGTGAGTTTGTAACGGCAGCAGATGTAGTCAGTGGTAACTCCAAGCTCAATTTGGCATTTGTTGCTAACATTTTCAACAAGTATCCAGCCCTGGGCCATCATGAGAATGTGGATTGGAATCTTATGGAGAGTGAGTGACTGCTTTCATCCATAAATCTTTTTAAATTACTCATTGTTGGCCAATCCCTTTTGCCATTACTAAACAGCCTTTGTACTTGTATGCAGATGGTATGGGATCAGCTGAGGAAAAGACTTTCAGGAATTGGATGAATTCTCTTGGAGTCGCTCCCCATGTGAATCACTTGTACAGGTGCTTGTAGATTTCCTGTTTGTATTCAGAGTGGGCAAGGCAGAAGCAGAGAGTTTTGGTCTGCTTAACGCATTTGCTCATCCTTTTCTCTTTCTCTTTCTCTTTCTCTCACATACAACCCCTTTTGTTGAATCTCTGGTGGGATGCAGTGACCTTACTGACGCACTTGTGATCATTCAACTATTTGAGCGGATTGGTGTGTCTGTTGACTGGTCCAGAGTTAACAAGCCCCCATACCCCAAACTGGGAGGAAACATGAAGAAGGTGCCTCCCACAACAGTCGCTCTCTTTGAATTGGACATTCTCCATTTGCACACACTATTGTAAATTCCTACTCTTAGACATGATCTTGATCACTTTTCAATTGTAAATTCATATTTTCTTTGACATTACCTTCGTCACTTTCATGTCTTTTTTTTTTTTTTTTTTCCTTCCACAGCTAGAGAATTGCAATTATGCAGTGCAGCTGGGAAAAAATTGCAACTTCTCTCTCGTGGCATCGGAGGACAAGACCTGGCAGAGGGGAAACCCACACTGACGCTCGCTCTTGTCTGGCAACTGATGCGGAAGTACATTTGTCATCAGTGGCATAAAAAAACAGTCTCTATCTCCAAGTTGATCATTGTTGTTATGTTGTTGCACTTTAGCTTTTGTCTATTGCTCTTCTGCCCTTTTCTGATGCTTGCACCAGGTACACCATCAAGGTGTTGGAGGAGCTGGGGGAGGGTCAGCAGGTGACAGAGGAAACGATCGTTAGCTGGGTGAACCAGAACACTATTGCAGGCTGGGAAGTCCACCTCTATTACCAGCTTCAAGTTTTGTGGCTTCAGAGGCCATCTGTTTAGTATATGTGATATATGGTAGAAGATGTTTCCAAACTCCCCCCCCTCCACACACAAAAATAATTATCCATACATGCCACTTACCTTCCTTTCCCTTATTACAATATTGTCCAAGCCTTCTTCCTCTTATCTCCACACTACATTCACATCCTCTTTTCACTCTCCCATCACACACATTCTCCCTTCATTTTGTTTTTCTTCAAAACAAAAAAAATCCCATTTTGAAGTTTATTTAATAATTAATACTTTGCAGTGTTTTCATGACCATTCATCTATACTTGTCTTATCTTGAAATTAATACAGGATAAGACTATCTCCAGCAGTGCAGCGGTACTGGATTTGATTGACGTGATACAGCCCAACTCGATTCGTTATGACCTCATCCGTTCTGGAGAACTTGTCGGGGAGGATTGTCTTAACAACGCCAAGTATGTACCCACCTCATCTTCTCTTCCCTTACTTTTAATGCTAGGAAGAACTTGAGATAGATGAGCATGGTGAGATGACACCCGATGTTCCATCGACTGTTAGAACTATGCTATTTGTAAATTGAACAGGATGTCTCTCTGAAGTTGTTGAATCTCCTTACATTGAGGGAAATACAATAGTGGATCACCATTGGATTACCGCACGTGTTCTGCAGGTATGCAATTTCAATGGCAAGGAAGATTGGTGCACGTGTCTATGCCCTTCCGGAGGACCTGGTGGAAGTGAAACCAAAGATGGTTATGACTGTATTTGCTTGTTTGATGGCCAAGGGTCTGAAACGGGCTTGCCCATGACAAGCCCCAATGAGAGTGCCTGGATTTGAACCCTGGACTTATTTGTGAGCTTTTGCTCTGACCATGACATAATCTGCTGTTATATAAATAAATATTTATTGCTCGACTCTGCTGACAATTATTTTTTGTTTCCCTTCATTAATTAATTCAATATATACTTGAATTTTTGAGGTGAAATGCTGACTTGCAGCTAGCTCGGTGATGCTTTGAATTGCGTTTTCCATTATATTGTGCCTTTGCTTGAAAGCTAAGTCGAGGACCGTTTTCTGTATTGAGTGGTGCCACGAGTTATCAAAGCGGATTTATTTTTATGTCACAATCTGTTTAAAAGCCGATTTATCTTTGTGTTTTCATAAAAATGAATACAAATTTTGTTTCTAGGTTCAAATTGGTGCTGCTATGCAGTGTGCTTTACTACCAATCAAGCTGTAACAAAGCTGGGAAAGGAATTGTGGACCTTTTAAAGTGTCCATACTACTGTGTCGTCGTAGTAGCACCAGTATAGCTTTGGAGTTTTGCATTCGAGAACCACAGAGGGTTGCACAACCAATAACACCAGTGAGTTAAATATACATATCATTATTGGCAGAAGTTTCATTATAATAGTTAATGTATAAGAGTAGTATTGCTGTATGTTGGTGTAAATGTCAATCTGAGTAAATATGACACCCTTTTTTTATTTTTTATAATAACCTAATATTCTGTCAACGAAGGTCCATCTGATTGTCGAGCTTTAATTCTGTCCACCCACTGCAGAGCCACGGTTAAATGCAACAACTGACAGTGGTGTCAGCCCAGCACTCTTGCTAATGTTCTCACAGCACTTGTGCTCTCTTTATGTAACTGAGTTTCCCATTAAAATGGTACTTGAATTGCTTGCTGGATATATCTGAATTAGGCATGCTACGATGAAATATTTTCAAAGTATGGACTTCAATTGATGTAATAAAGTTGCACTTTTCAAAAAAAACATTTTTAACTCGATGAATGATGAGTTGGACTATTGGAGAGTAAGGGAGAACAAAGAAAACGTTTTCATTTTTGGGTGAATGGTTGAATATGAAATACACATTGCAGAATATAAATGTGTAATATTTGTGAGGGAGCAGCATCATAATGTTTTGAGAATGTCGATCTCATTTTCTTTCCAATAAGTTTATCTACATTACCAAAGTCCTACTCTAACCTACAGGGACAATGCAATCGATCAGCATGTAGCTGTGCCCCCAGCAAATGTTACTTGCAGTCATGCGCTGCATAAGAAAGAAGCATGCACATTGAAAGCCACTTCACTGTCAAAATTGTTATAATTTCCTGTCTTTTCACCTCTGCCACTTAAAGTGGATGGAGGTTGTTTTCATCCCTGTCTTGTTTGTTTTGTTTGTCTGTGAGTAGGATATCTCCATTAATGGACAGATACAGCTAAAACTTGGTGGAGCGGTTAGATGTGTGACAAGGACGAATTGATTAGATTTTGGTGAACATCTGGTTCTGGATACTATAATTTTAAAAAAAGTGATTCCTCATTATTGAGAGAGAGGGCCAAAAATGTATATATATATGTATACATATATATATATATATATATTCACGATATCTAGGACAAACTTGGACACGGGTGTATGACACGGACCAATTGAATTCAATTATGGTGAAGATTAGGATACGAAGATAATAAAAAAAAATTTTTTAGTCATTCTTCTCCATTGAGATAGGGCTCAAAACAATATACGTATAGCATGATATTTCAAAAAGTTGTGGATGGATTCGGACAAAACTAGGTGCATGAGTTGGTTCACCATTGAGAGATGGGGCCAAAAAACATATAGCATATCTCAAAGTTGTCGATTGGTTATGATAAAAGTAGGTGGATGAGTTAATGAGGTGACGAGCCGATTCCATTTTGGTTGAGGTCTAGGTCCAGATCTGGCCTATCAGTGGGATACAAAATGTGAACTGTTCAGCCTGGTGGGACCCACCTAGAAAGGGACAGTATTTCAGTGTGAAAAGGACACCATGAGTCATAAGCATGTTGAAGCCCCAGCAAAGTACACAATTGAGGCAAGGAGACCATGTTGTGAGAGGTACGACAAAGACATAGCTGAGACTGAGTGGAATAAAACAGACGACACTAAAGTTGTCTTGGTCCTGTGTGTGACTCAGAGCCACTCCTTACTACACTGCCATGCCGGTGGGTGGCGTGAATGGGCTGACCTCCAAGGTGGGGAAGCAGCGGCCTCCGGATCATCCAGTTCAGCAGCCAAGATGCTACCAGTGGGTGTATCTGGTGGTCCGACAATAGCTTCTGTTGGTGTGAGCAGCATAACCAAATCCAATAGGGTAGGACCCACTGTATCCCATGAGACCTCCTGTTGTGAGATGGACTCTGGCATGTCCTGTGGGAGATGGAGTGGTGAGGTAGGCTCAGAATTGGACTTTGACTCCGAAGTTACATCCCGGACTCGAACAGGGTGGTGTGGGGAATGGCCCATTAATGGCGACAGAACAAGATAATAGCCACATACTCGAACATTGTAGGCTTTGCTACGAAACTGAGAACAGGTAAATTTTTTGAGTTGGCATCATTCATTGTCATGAGAAATCCATGTCACCACATACTTGTCAAGAGCTTTGCATTTGTCTCCGTCACCCTTGTGAAAGATGTCGCTGACATCAAAGTGGATGATGGCAGTAGCAGTGTCCACAAGACTTTGTGCGAGTGCTTGGGACACGTCTCATTCCTGATCATATTCTGATTGAAAATTAACTGTCCTGATATTGGTAACTGCTCGCCAGTGAGTTGGTCCCGTTGAGTTCAGTCCTCTCGCGTGGAGATGCCATCTCTGCATATATGTTGATTAATGTTGCTGTAGCTTAGGCTAAAGTAACTGCAGATAAAGGGCCACCCTCTGGAGACGAGCGTAAGCATTCCAGACCCAGCTCTTCAATAGCTTGTTCAGCCACTGAATTTTTATTACAGTTTTTGGTTTGGCTGACCTGCAAAATGGATGCCATGCCTTTTCCATGTGGAATCATTAATTAAGGCAACAAATCTGGGTGAGGGATCAACCCATATGGTGATGGGGGTATTTCCAGTGGGTGTAGTTCTGTACACATTGTGAGGATAGTGTTGCATTGCTGATCGTGTCTTTCATGGTCAATAAGCCTCGTCCAAGTGTGGGGAGGAAACGGTGTCTGGGAGGCCAAATATATGCTGGCGATAGTTGCCCATTACATCTGTGGCATACAATACCCCCACAACAGTGGGTGGCTTGGTGAATGACTGGGGATGTGGATGCACCGGCAGCTACTATAGTTACTGGCACTGGTGACATGACGAGGAGACCATATGGGTGGCCCTGTTGATGTCTAAGTCAAAGAAGTGCCTGCTGAAGGCAAGCTTAATTTGGTGTCTTGATTGGATGGTTGAACCTGATGTGCAAAGGAGTTAGCAGCCCATCAATCATTAAGTGGGGGATCACGATCCGTTCACGAAATGGCTGGAACGGCTGGTTGACCCTGATGATTAGGAGGCCATCTTTGGCCACAATTACTATTCTGAGGTACTCTTGATGCCCCCCACCATTGTCAACCTTTTAGATGGGTGAGTACCTTGGGCTAGGTGAGAATGTATGCGTCGGAGGTCAGGGTGCTTGAGCTGAGTAGCGTGCCAGGCGACATGGCCCATAAACACCATTCTAGCTGTGCCATCCCGTACTTTACCTGCAGAGACACCATGCACAACGGAGGCCTCCATATCTTGGATAAACTTGAACACTTGACAGCTTGCATTGACACACACCTGAAGGTTGCGATTCCCAAAATCAGATGGAAAGTTGATAATGCCAGCAATATGCTGAACCTGCTGGCGGTGGAGAGGAATGAAGTTACTCTGGACCTCGCCGAGAACTCGCCACGCATAAGTTTGCTGGAGGCGTGGATGAAGGGGTTACTGTCCATCAGCGCGTGCACTGTGGTGAGATTTAACGATGAATGGCGCAGTGTCAAATGGCTGCCCCAATACACAGCACCTCTACTTCACAAGGCAGCCATGTAACCTGGTGTTTACGGAGTTTAGCATTAAAGAACCCTGCTAAGAGCAAGTCGCCATTTCTGTTTGCATACGTTGTAGCTGCAATGCCTTTGTTCTTGACAGACACATCAGTGACAATTCATAGTAAATCATCGGGTCTCTGTATCACTCTCGTCTTGCGGTCTCTCAGAGCATTCTGGGCAGCCATGAAGGCATGAAGTAACTCATCAGATCACTATCTTTTCACGATGTTTTGCCAGCAGTGGCCATGTTGAAGGGATTCAGCAAACCAGCATAGCCACGTAGGACTTAGCTGAGTACTTTGTATGCTCCCACAAATGACCACAAAGCCTGAACAGTCAAGGGGAGCTCCACTGCGGCCAGGCTAACAACCTTGTGTGGGCTTGTGCTGAATATTCCATCACGCCATATCCATCCCAGTACTGTTGTTGTTCTTGGGCAAATAATAGTCTTCGCCACCAACAGTCACAGGTTGTTCTGTTGTAATGCAGCCAAGACTCAGCGCCAGTTATTAAGAGCACTTTCAAGTGTATCACCGCCTACGTAGAGATCGTCAGCCATCTTGGCAACACAGCCTTCCTGGATAATCTCCCCAAAGACTCTAGACATGAGTTCCTCTAAACAAGTCTCTGAGCTGGGCATCTTCATCGGAAATTGGGTATGAGTGGAAGAAAAAAATAATTATATTCATGTACTCTCAATTATAATTGTTGCTGGTGCTTTATAAATGTAATTTTTAATCGGCTATCAGTTATGTTTCCTTCCCAAGAGTCTTTTGACCTAAATATTGATAAAAGGAATGTCTTACTATGAAACAGGGTGACCTGGTTGATAACACTGCAACTTTTGCCATGATTATGTCATTCTCTTTCACCTAGGGACAGTATTGCAGTTGGAGTTATTTTGCCTAATGCTTATCAGCCCCCTCCACTCCACAAAAGCATATAAATGCCAGGAAATGTAATCTTAGCTTAGTGCAAATCATTGGGATGTTTACATCTCAGTGTTTTGGACTCCGTGGTACCGCGCAATAAATGTTCTCTGATCAAATGTACTTTTCGTTGTGGACGGTGAATTAATTGTTTCTTACAAACTGAGTAATAGGATTTACACCAAGTCGGTTAATAGAACAAATCAGAAAATTCCACAACACTTACCTAATGTAGATGCAGATTCCTTTATACGGGGTAGCGACACCACAGAACTTCATAGTCATGAGATAACGGGATCTGATAGAAGGCCTTTATGAGGTCTGCGGTAATGATACACTGCCATTTTGCAATCTGTTGCAACACGCTGTCAACGTTTGGCATCGGGGAGGGTTGGGGTTTACTGTACTGCACTACCTCCCCAAAAGATCTAATGAATCTGCTCTCTCCACTTGGTTTCCTGATAAGAAAGGAAGGGTTGAGATACTCCACATGAACGTTGATGTGCTCGGGCTCAGCCACGATGCCTGCAGCCTCCAGTTCATCAAACTTGTCTTGCAATTCATCCAAGTTGTTACTGTATTAGGGATGTCTCCCCTTTCTCTGTGGAGGTAGCGTTGGACCTATGTTGACAAAGGCCTCGATGTTGCCACGAACCCCATTATTTCAACAAATTCCCAGAAAATCAATGTGACGTGCATCCAGAGAACTGGGACTACCAACCACCATTGTACACAGGATTTTGCATAAAAGACTGAAGCGTTATGCCTATAAGGTGCAGATTCTGCAGGAACTCAAACCAAATAACAGACCCAAACGCAAGGTGTTTGCCTTGGAACTGCCCAGTCGCATAGAGGATGACGAAGATTACCTGAAAAAGGTCGTGTTCACAGACGAAGCTTGCTTTCATGTATCAGGGAAGGTCAACCGGAACAATGTAAGGATCTGGGGCTCTGAAAACCCCCACGTGGTCATTGAACACATACATGACAGTCCAAAGATCATTGTGTGGTGTCACTTTCTTCATGACCGCTTGGTGGGTCCATTTTTCTTTGCAGACGATACAGTGACCTCAACGATTTACATGAACATGTTGGTAGGATTGGCCTTCCCACAGATCGAAGATCTACAACCCGATATCATTTTTCAACAGGACGGCGCCTTAGTCGTTCATGCCGTCCTGGATGAAAAATTTCCAGGTCGCTGGATTGGCTCCCGGCCCCTATAATGGTATTGTTGTGGTGCCGGGTTCGGCTGGCGTGAGGAATGACCGCTAGATGGAGCAGTTGGGCCGTTTCCCCCCCCAAACACCCGGAATTTAAGGTCGTCACTCCAGATAACTCCGAAGTCGACGGGTCGCTTAATGGACCTGGACGCCAATATTTCGACCGCGCGGTTAGGGTTTTTTGTCTGATTCCAATTTACCAATTAGCGCGCGCGTCTAGCTACCGGGAAGCCACACCCTCGGCCGGCGTCCGAACCGAGTCGCTGTTACCGACTTGGATCCGCGTAACCGAGCGGAATTACCAAAGCCGCGCCGGTCCAAATAACAATTTACGGCAAAATCGGCCTCCCTAATTCTCAAGCCCGAACCATACTGGGTCAATGAAAGAAAACACAGACAACGAATTGGAACATTTAACAGTTATTTATTTACAATAGGCAATAGGGAGGAGACACAGAGCAGACTTAATCACGAATATAAATGCAGGCAAATGTACAATGGCAATCACTTAACAGTTTTACTTGCAAGACTGGCCACAGACGGACACACACACCCAAAAGAAATGGAGCCGGCTAGCCTTTATTGGACCCTCCAGCGCGGAGGATAGGAAGCTGGGGGGTCAGAGTCTGTCGGGTACCTGGCCCTCGTGCATTTCTACCGACTCGCACTTGTGGAGCTCGGAGTCCGTGGAGGGAACGGGGATCCCCAGCTCGAGCGCTCCAACACAACCCACCACGGTGGGCTCAAACCCATGAACCAGAATCCAACGAGCGCAGCCAGGATCCTAGGAACCGCGGCCAGCCATGAACGATGCCGATGACCAGCAGAGCCCAGCAGACCAGAAGCAAGGAACGACATCCTAGGAACCAAAGAACCCCCCACACCACGGAACAGCTCGCGATCCTTCTTATCCCTCCCCCGGGCGGTGGTGGGAGGGATCCGCTCTCGGGTAACTCACCTCCGGATTGGATGGGGCGTTTTCGGGTGTCGTGGTGGCCAGCCGTGATTGGAGGAGGAGGAGCGTGTCGGCGTCTCCATGCTCCTCCCCGAGAGAGGCTCTTTTGCCTTCCCTCCTGTCGACAGGGGAGACATTCTTCTTTGATGGGGCGGAGTCAGAGCTGAGGCGATCTCACCCCTGGTTGGACGAGAGGAGAGAGATTTGGGGGGGGGGGCGGGGGGGGGGCGTCGATGTGACCTTTACGTACGTTAATTCAGCGGTAACTCGAGAACGGAAAAAGCTACCATGGTCAAATAAACCCATGTGATTCAGGGGGTGATGGCTAGCGCTGATTAGATTTTGGCAAATTTGATCAAGGTCAAGGTCACAGTGAGGTCAAACATTCGATTTTTTGATGGTTTGGTATAGAATCATCGTAGAAACTTCTGGTTTGCGTTCGCTACACTTCTCTAGAGACAGCTTTTATTAGACAAGGTCAGAGGTCAAGTTGACGATTTCATAAGTACCAGTCTATGACTGCTTGTTTATTTGTTTGTATGTTTGTGTGCAGGATATCTCAAAAAGTTGTGACGGATCCAGATGAAATTTTGTGGACATGTTGGGTGTGTGACAAGGATGAACATTCGATTTTGGTGTTCAATTAATTTTTTAAAGTGATTCTTCACCATTGAAAGATGGCCAAAATGATGTATAGCCGATATTTAAAAAAAATGTATTGGGCCGGATATGTTCTCCGTGGATCAGGCATTGTGTGGCAGAGGTATGCGCTCTAACCGAGTGCCCTTCTAGTTTTCCTCTGTTCTGCAATAAGTGTCATATTTTCCAGAATATAAACTCCTAAATGGTTAATTGTAAGACTAGCTTTACCAAAACTTTTAGCCTCAGAAGTAATTGAAGGAAATATTGAGTAATGAACCATGGATTCCATAAATTTTTTAACTTACACCAGCAAAGGTGGAAGGAGGTTATATTGTTGTGGGGCCGGGTGTCGGCGTGAGATCACCCGCTAGGTGGAGCAGAGTAGAGTCGGCTCCACCGAACACCCGGAATCTAGAATGTGCTTCTAGCGAACTCCGAAAGGCACGGGTCCCTTACTGGAACCGTGATCGCCAATAATTCGACCGCGTGGGATAGGGTTATATTGCCAACTTCAATATACTAGTATCCACGCGGCAAAGCTACGGGGAATTCACACCCTCGACGGAGCTCGAGCGGAATGAGCCGTTCCGTTGCTCGAACCGTGCGTAACCCGACGCGGATGGTTACCGAGGTCCGTTCGGTCAAATGCACATTTACCGTTTCCCAATTTCCCAGCACGCTAAGTGCTAAGGCCCAATGAAAAGAAGCACAGAAACGGCTGGTACATTTCAACAATAGGGGTATTTATTTACATGAATAATTGGCAAAACCGGGAAGGGAGACAAAGAGCAGATTCAACAACGAATATTCCATGTACAATAACGCAAGCACTTAACAATTCTACTTGACAAGACAGGCCCGCACACAGACACGCACACCCAAAAAGAAAGACCCGCGGGGTCTTTGTTCGGCCTGGGAGTCAGGACGGCTGGCTACCTGGCCGGAGTGCGGCGGCTGGTCGTCCACCTCCTTCCCCGGAGCTCGGTCGCCAAAGGACAGACCAGGGCAGCCAAATCCAGAGGAGGCGAGACGAGGATGATCTCCCTTGATCAAAAATCGACCGCTCACTGCAACTTCGCCTCAAAAAGACTAGACACATCGAAGCGTGGGATCCAGTCGCCGCAGACCCAGACAGACGTGCTTCGGACACACATGGGATGCAAAACTCTCTACTCGTCCGCCAACCACACTCTTTCTCAGGAGGGGAGGGGCTTCTTCTCTGGCCACCTCGCCTTCGATTGTCGGACACATCACCGATTTCCTGGCCGTCTCCCATTGGACAGGAGCCACGGTAGGCGGGGCAACTCCCACCTTCTGGGCGGAGGGTCCCCCCATCGGAGGCGTTTGTAGCTCCGCCTACCTCCTCCTCCACCATGTGCGTAATGGCGATGTGTTTGGGCGGAAACGGGGCGGGTGAGACGCCGCGTCCTTGCCGATTGGCCAAAGAGGGACGCCATGCTCATGTTAAAAACTCCGAGCGCGTGAGAGTGCTGCGAGCAGAGTGTTGTTGTTGTGAAAGTGAATGTAAAAATGTTAAAGGAAACCCTGACTATCAAATAACTCCGCAGCGCCGACATTTAATCACCCATTAAACATAGGACGGGAACCCTAGCTAGAAACACGTACTTACCGAATAACTGATCTATAGGACCTGGGCTGTTTTGTGTGCAACATGCTGCCAGATTTCGTACAATATTTTCAGCCCTGTTTGCCTGTCTGTCTGTTTGTTTAGCTGTGAGCAGGAAATCTCAAAAAGTTATTGAATGGATTTGATGAAACGTGATGAACCGGTTGGGTGTGTGACAAGACTAAATTGATTCGATTTTGGTGAAGATCCAGATCTGAGATTTATTTTATTTATTTTTAATGAGTTCATCATCATTGAGAGATGGGGCCAAAAACTATATACTACTACTGTATAGCAAACATCTCAACAAGTTTTTGGATGGAACTTGTGGACCAGGTTGGGTGTGTGACAAGGATGAATTGATTAGATTTTGTTGAAGATCTGTAACGCGGATCTGGATCCTCGTAACGTCCGGATACAAAATGTAACTGTTCAGCCTGGTGGAGATGTGCGTTCTACCGAGTATTTGTTCTAGTTTCATTGCATTCCCTTTCCCTTTTGCCATTTTGAGCGAATTTAAAAATTTTGTATCTTCCTGCAATACCCTCCAGCATTATTAAGCTGCTCCATGGTCAAGAGGAGTTGAAGAGCTATGAAGCTCTCTCCAGAAGAGCTACTGCTGCGGTGGGTTAACCACCACCTGGAAGAATGCAGGCTGGAGTCCAATCTCCAACCTTCCTCAGATGTCCAGGTGGTGGTTGCTTCCTTTCACTGGATTCTTCATCAATGTTCCATTTTTTTTAAAATTAACATTTTTGTTGCTTTGTCTCCTTTAAGCTTTTTCACTCATCCTTAAACTTCCTGTAATTCTTCCTCCATCAGGATCTCGGGCATACTTCACCTGCTCAAGCAGGTTGCACCTGATGGCTGGATGTAACAGAACCACGTGTGGACATCGATTTCACAGGATTTCACGTGAGCCATCACTTAACTCTTCTGTTCTTAGTTGTGCTCTCTGGTAACAATCCTCAAAATATTGTCAATATCTTGCCTGTTTCGTCATTCAAAATGTTCCTCTGTTCCCACACTCTTTCTGTTCTCATTACTTTTAATTTTGTTAAGTTAAGGATTATGCAGCATGTAATATACACGACACTTTCCTGGTCCTCTATCATCAGCAAACCGATGATCTGTCCCGTGCTGAGCAAATGTTGGAACAGGCTGGACCAACTCTGTTGCGTGAGTTTTGTAACGGCAAGCAGATGTAGTCAGTGGTAAATCCAAGCTCAATTTGGCATTTGTTGCTTAACATTTTCAACAAGTATCCAGCCCTGGGCCATCATGAGAATGTGGAGTTGGAATCTTATGGAGAGGTGAGTGACTGCTTTCATCCATAAATCTTTTTAAATTACTCATTGTTGGCCAATCCTTTTGCCATTAATAAACAGCCTTTGTACTTGTATAGATGGTATGGGATCAGCTGAGGAAAAGACTTTCAGGAATTGGATGAATTCTCTTGGAGTCGCTCCCATTGTGAATCACTTGTACAGGTGCTTGTAGATTCCTGTTTGTATTCAGATGTGGGCAAGGACAGAAGCAGAGAGTTTTGGTCTGCTTAACGCATATTGCTCATCCTTTCTCTCCTCTTCTTCTGCTTTCTCTCACATACAACCCTTTTGTTGAATTCCTGGTGGGATGCAGTGACTTTACTGACGCACTTGTGATCATTCAACTATTTGAGCGGATTGTGTGTCTGTTGACTGCGTCCAGATTAAACAATGCCCATACCAAAACTTGGAGGAAACATGAAGAAGGTGCTCCACAACAGTCGCTCTCTTGAATTGGAAATTCTCCATTTGCACACACTATTGTAAAATTCCTACTCTTTAGACATGACTTGATCACTTTTCAATTGTAAATTCAACTATTTTCTTTGACATTACCTTCGTCACTTTCATGATCTTTTTTTTTTTTTTTATCTTCCCACAGCTAGAGAATTGCAGATTATGCAGTGCGCTGGGAAAAAATTGCAACTTCTCTCTCGTGGGCATCGAGAGGAAAGACCTGGCCAGAGGGGAAACCCACACTGACGCTCGCTCTGTTCTGGCAACTGATGCGGAAGTACATTTGTCATCAGTGGCATAAAAAAACAGTCTCTTCTCCAAGTTGATTCATTGTTGTTATGTTGTTGCATCTTTAGCTTTTGTCTATTGCTCTTCTGCCCTTTTCTGATCTTGCACCAGGTACAAGCATCAAGAGTGGAGGAGCTGGGGGAGGTGGCAGCGTGACAGAGGAAACGATCGTTTAGCTGGTGTGAACCAGACACCTATTGCAGGCTGGAAGTCCACCTCTCTATTACCAAGCTTCAAGGTTTTGTGGCTTCAGTCGGCACTCTTTATATATTGTGATATATGGTAGAAGATGTTTCCAAACTCCCCCCCCCCTCCCACAAATAATTATCCATACATGCACTTACCATCCTTTCCTTATTACAATATTGTTCCAAGCCTTCTTCCTCTTATCTCCACACTACATTCAATCCTCTTTTACACTCTCCCATCACACACATTCCCCCTTAATTTTGTTTTTCTTCAAACAAAAAAAATCCCATTTTTGAAGTTTATTAATAATTAATACTTTTGCAGTGTTTTCCATGACAATTCATCTATACTTGTCTTATCTTGAAATTAATACAGGATTAAGACTATCTCCAGCAGTGCAGCGGTACTGGATTTGATTGACGTGATACAGCCAAACTCGATTCGTTATGACCTCATCCGTTCTGGAGAATTGTCGGGGAGGATTGTCTTAACAACGCCAAGTATGTACCCACCTCATCTTCTCTTCCTTACTTTTTATGCTAGGAAGAATTGAGATAGTGAGCATGGTGAGAATGACACCCGATGTTCCATCGACTGTTAGAACTATGCTATCTTTGTAAATTGAACAGGATTGTCTCTCTGAAGTTGTTGAATCTCCTACACTGAGGGAAATCAATAGTGGATCACCATTGGATTACCGCACGCGTGTTCTGCAGTATGCAATTTCAATGGCAAGGAAGATTGGTGCACGTGTCTATGCCCTTCCGGAGGACCTGGTGGAAGTGAAACCAAAGATGGTTATGACTGTATTTGTTGTTTTGATGGCCGGGTCTGAAACGGGCTTGCCCATGACAAGCCCAATGAGAGTGCCTGGATTTGAACCCTGGACTATTTGTGAGCTTTGCTCTGACCATGACATAATCTGCTGTTATATAAATAAATATTTATTGCTCGACTCTGCTGACAATTATTTTTTGTTTCCCTTCATTAATTAATCAATATATACTTGAATTTTTTAGGTGAAATGCTGACTTGCAGCTAGCTCGGTGATCTTTGAATTGCGTTTCCATTATATTGTGCTTTGCTTGAAAAGCTAAGTCGAGGACCGTTTTCTGTATGAGTGGTGCCACGAGTTATCAAAGCGGATTTATTTTTATGTCACAATCTGTTTAAAAAGCCATTTATCTTTGTGTTTTTCATAAAAATGATACAAATTTTGTTTCTAGGTTCAAATTGGTGCTGTATGCAGTGTGCTTTACTACCATCAAGCTGTAAACAAAGCTGGGAAAGGAATTGTGGACTTTTAAAGTGTCCATTACTACTGTGTCGTCGTAGTAGCACCAGTATAGTCTTTGGAGTTTTGCATTCGAGAAACAGAGGGTTGCACAACCAATAACACAAAGTGAGTTAAATATCATTCATTATGGCAGAAGTTTCATTATAAAATAGTTAATGTATAAGAGTAGTATTGCTGTATGTTGGTGTAAATGTCAATCCTGAGTAAATATGACACCTTTTTTTATTTTTTATAATAACCTAATATTCTGTCAACGAAGGTCCATCTGTTGTCGAGCTTTAATTCTGTCACCCAGCAGAGCCACGGTTAAATGCAACAACTGACAGTGGTGTCAGCCCAGCACTCTTGCTCAATGTCTTCAAGACTTGTGGCTCTTTATGTAACTGAGTTTCCATTAAACATGGTACTTGAATTGCTTGCTGATATATCTGAATTAGGCCATGCTACGATGAATATTTTCAAAGTATGGACTTCAATTGAATGTAATAAAGTTGCACTTTCAAAAAAAACATTTTTAACTCGATGAATGATGAGTTGGACTATTGGAGAGTAAGGGAGAACAAAGAAACGTTTTCATTTTGGGTGAATGGTTGAATATGAAATACATTGCAGAATATAAATGTGTAATATTTGTGAGGGAGCAGCATCATAATGTTTTGAGAATGTCGATCTCATTTTCTTTCCAATAAGTTTTATCTACATTCCAAAGTCCTACTCTAACCTACAGGGACAATGCAATCGATCAGCATGTAGCTGTGCCCCCAGCAAATGTTACTTGCAGTCATGCGCTGCATAAGAAAAAGAAGCATGCACATTGAAAGCCATTCACTGTCAAAATTGTTATAATTTCCTGTCTTTTCACCTCTGCCACTTAAGTTGGATGGAGGTTGTTTTTCATCCCATGTCTTGTTTGTTTTTTGTTTGTCTGTGAGTAGATATCTCATTAATAGGACAGATACAGCTAAAAAACTTGGTGGAGCGGTTAGATGTGTGACAAGGACGAATTGATTAGATTTTGGTGAACATCTGGTTCTGGATACTATAATTTTAAAAAGTGATTCCTCATTATTGAGAGAGAGGGCCAAAAATGTATATATATATGTATACATATATATATATATATATAATATTCACGATATCTAGGACAAAACCTTGGACACGGGTGTATGACACGGACCAATTGATTCAATTATGGTGAAGATTAGGATACGAAGATAATAAAAACAATTTTTTAGTCATTCCTCTTCTCCATTGAGATAGGGCTCAACCAATATAACGTATAGCATGATATTCAAAAAGTTGTGGATGGATTCGGACAAAACTAGGTGCATGAGTTGGTTTCACCATTAGAGATGGGCCTCAAAAAACATATCATATCTCAAAGTTGTGCGATTGGTTATGATAAAAGTAGGTGGATGAGTTAATGATGGTGACGAGCCGATTCCATTTTGGTGAGGTCTTAGGTCCAGATCTGGCCTATCAGGGGATACAAAATGATGAACTGTTCAGCCTGGTGGGACCCACCTAGAAAGGGACAGTATTTCAGTGTGAAAAGGACACCATTGAGTCATAAGCATGTTGAAGCCCTCAGCAAAGTACACGAATTGAGGCAAGGAGACCATGTTGTGAGAGGTAACGACAAGAATAGCTGAGACTGAGTGGAATAAAACAGACGACACTAAAGTTGTCTTGGTCCTGTGTGTCGACTCAGAGCCACTCTTACTACACTGCCATGCCGGTGGGTGGCGTGAATGGGCTGACCTCCAAGGTGGGGAAGCGCGGTCCTCCGGATCATCCAGTTTCAGCAGCCAAGATGCTACCAGTGGGTGTATCTGGTGGTCCGACACTTAGCTTCTGTTGGTTGTGAGCAGCATAACCAAATCCAATAGGGTAGGACCACTGTATCCCATGAGACCTGTTGTGAGATGGACTCTGCGTCGTCCTGTGGGAGTGGAGTGGTGAGGTGCTCAGAATTGGACTTTGACTCCGAAGTACATTCCCGGACTCGAACAGGGTGGTGTGGGGACATGCCATTAATGGCGCGACAGAACAAGATAATAGCCACATACTCGAACATTGTAGGCTTTGCTACGAAAATGGAGAAGGTGTAATTTTTGAGTTGGCTATTCATTGTCATGAGAAATATCCATGTCAACCACATACTTGCAAGAGCTTTGCATTTGTCTCCGTCACCTTGTGAAAAGATGTCGCTGACATCAAGTGGATGAATGGCAGTAGCAGTGTCCACAAGACTTTGTGCGAGTGCTTTGGGACACGTCTCATTCCTGAACATATTCTGATTGAAAATTAACTGTCCTGAATATTGGTAACTGCTCGCCAGTGAGTTGGTCCCGTTGAGTTCAGTCCTCTTCGCGTGGAGATGCCATCTCCTGCATATTAATGTTGATTAATGTTTGCTGAGCTATTAGGCTAAAGTAACTGCAGATAAAGGGACCCTCTGGAGACTGAGCGTAAGCATTCCAGACCAGCTCTTCAATAGCTTGGTTCAGCCACTGAATTTTATTACAGTTTTGGGTTTGGCTGACCTGCAAAATGGATGCCATGCCTTTTCCATGTGGAATCATTAATTAAGGCAACAAATCTGGGTGAGGGATCAACCATATGGTGATAGGGGTATTTCCAGTGGGTGTAGTTCTGTACACATTGTGAGGATAGTGTTGCATTGCTGATCGTGTCTTTCATGGCAATAAGCTCGTCCAAGTGTGGGGAGGAAAGGTGTCTAAGGGAGGCCAATATTGCTGCGATAGTTGCCATGTCATCTGTGGATACAATACCCCCACAACAGTGGGTGGCTTGGTGAATGACTGGGGATGTGGATGCACCGGCAGCTACTATAGTTCACTGGCACTGGTGACATGACAGGAGACCATATGGTGCCCTGTTGATGTCTAAGTCAAAGAAGTGCCTGCTGAAGGCAAGCTTAAATTTGGTGTCTTGATTGGATGGTTGAACCTGATGTGCAAAGGAGTTAGCAGCCCATCAATCATTAAGTGGGGGATACGATCCGTTCACGAAATGGCTGGAACAGCTGGTTGACCCTGATGATTAGGAGCCATCTTTGGCCACAATTAATCTGAGGTACTCTTGATGCCCCGGACCATTGTCAACCCTTTTAGATGGGTGAGTACCTTGGCTAGGGTGAGAATGTATGCGTCGAGGTCAGGGTGCTGAGCTGAGTAGGTGCCAGGCGAACATGGCCATAAAACACCATTCTAGCGTGCATGCCAGGTACTTTACCTGCGAGACACCATGCACACGGAGGCCTCATATCTTGGATAAACTTGAACACTTGCAGCTTGCATTGACACACACTGAAGGTTGCGATTCCAAAATCAGATGGAAAGTTGATAATGCCAGCAATAGCTGAACCTGCTGGCGGTGGAGAGGAATGAAAGTTACTCTGGACCTCGCCGAGAACTCGCCACGCATAAGTTTGCTGGAGGCGTGGATGAAGGGGTTACTGGCATCAGCGCGTGCACTGTGGTGAGATTTAACGATGAATGGCGCAGTGTCCAAATGGCTGCCCCAATACACAGCACCTCTACTTCACAAGGCAGCCATGTAACCTGGTGTTTTACGTGAGTTAGCATTAAAGAACCCTGCTAAGAGCAAGTCGCCATTTCTGTTTGCATCGTTGTAGCTGCAATGCTTTGTTTCTGACAGACACATCAGTGACAATTCATAGTAAATCATCGGGTCTCTGTATCACTCTCGTCTTGCGGTCTCTCAGAGCATTCTGGGCAGCCATGAAGGCATGAAGTAACTCATCAGATCACTATCTTTTCACGATGTTTTTGCCAGCAGTGGCCATGTTGAGGGATTCAAGCAAACGCAGCATAGCCACGTAAGGACTTAGCTGAGTACTTTGTATGCTCCCACAAATGACCACGAAAGCCTGAACAGTCAAGGGGAGCTCCACTGCGGCCAGGCTAACAAACCTTGTGTGGGCTTGTGCTGAATATTCCATCACGCCAATATCCTCCCAGTACTGTTGTTGTTCTTGGGCAAATAATAGTCTTCGCCTACAACAGTCCACGGTTGTTCTGTTGTAATGCAGCCAAGACTCAGCGCCAGTTATTAAGAGCACTTTCAAGTGTAATCACCGCCTACGTAGAGATTGTCAGCCATCTTGGCAACACAGCCTTCCTGGATAAATCTCCCAAAGATCTAGACATGAGTTCCTCTAAACAAGTACTCTGAGCTGGGCATCTTCATCGGAAATGGGTATGAGTGGAAGAAAAATAATTATATTCATGTACTCTCAATTATAATTGTTGCTGGTGCTTTATAAATGTAATTTTTTATGCTATAAGTCGAATCGGCTATAGTTATGTTTCCCTTTACCCCAAGAGTCTTTGACCTAAAATATTGATAAAAGGAATGTCTTACTATGAAAAGGGTGACCTGGTTGATAACACTGCAACTTTTGCCATGATTATGTCATTCCTCTTTCACCTAGGGGACAGTATTGCAGTTGGAGATATTTGCCTAATGCTTATCAGCCCCTCCACTCCACAAAAGCATATAAATGCCAGGAAATGTAAATCTTAGCTTAGTGCAAATCATTGGGATGTTTATATCTCATGTGTTTGGACTCCGTGGATGCGTCCAATACATGTTCTCTAATCAAAGTACTTTTCGGTTGTGGACGGTGACATTTCAATTGTTTGTTACAAACTGAGTAATAGGATTTACACCAAGTCGGTTGTAATGAACAAAATCAGAAATTTCACAACACTTACCTAATGTAGATGCAGATTCCTTTATACGGGTAGCGACCACAGAACTTCATAGTCATGAGATACGGGATCTGATAGAAGGCTTTAGAGGTCTGCGGTAATGATACACTGCATTTTGCAATCTGTTGCAAACACGCTGTCAACGTTTTGGGCATCGGGAGCGGTGGGGTTTACTGTATGCACTACCTCCCAAAAGATCTAATGAATCTGCTCTCTCTCACTTGGTTTCTCTGATAAGAAGAGAGGGTTGAGATAACTCCACATGAACGTTGATGTGCTCGGGTCAAGCTAGATGCCTGCAGCCTCCAGTTCATCAAAACTCTGTTGCATTCATCCAAGTTGTTACTGTATTAGGGATGTCTCCCTTTCTCTGTGGAGGTAGCGTTGGACCTATGTTGACAAAGGCTCGATGTTGCCGACGACCCATTATTTCAACAAATTCCAGAAAATCAATGTGACGTGCATCCAGAAACTGGGACTACCAACCACATTGTACACAGGATTTTGCATAAAAGACTGAAGCGTTATGCCTATAAGGTGCAGATTCTGCAGGAACTCAAACCAAATAACAGACCCAAACGCAAGGTGTTTGCCTTGGAAATGCCCAGTCGCATAGAGATGACGAGATTACCTGAAAAAGGTCGTGTTCACAGACGAAGCTTGCTTTCATGTATCAGGGAAGGTCAACCGGAACAATGTAAGGATATAGGGCTCTGAAAACCCCACGTGGTCATTGAACACATACATGACGTCCAAAGATCATTGTGTGGTGTCACTTTCTTCATGACCGCTTGGTGGGTCCATTTTTCTTTGCAGACGATACAGTACGCTCAACGATTTACATGAACATGTGGTAGGATTGGCTTCCCACAGATCGAAGATCTACAACCCGATATATTTTCAACAGGACGGCGCCTTAGTCGTTTCATAAGCCGTCCTGGATGAAAAATTTCCAGGTCGTGGATTGGCTCCCGGCCCTATAATGGTTTGTGTGGTGCGGGTTCGGGGGGAGGAATGACGCTAGATGGAGCAGTTGGCCGTTTCCCCCCCCAAACACCAGGAATTTAAGGTCGTCAACTCAGATAACTCCGAAGTCGACGGGTCGCTTAATGGACCTGTCGACGCCAATATTTCGACCACGCGGTTAGGGTCTTTTTGTCTGATTCAATTTACCATTAGCCGCGCGGTTAGCTACCAGGGAAGCCACACCTCGGCCGGCTTTGTCCGAACCGAGTCGCTGTACCGACTCGGATCCGCGTAACCGAGCGGGAATTACCAAAGCGCGCCGGTCCAAATAACAATTTACGGGCAATCGGCCTCCTAATTCTCAAGCCCGAACCATACTGGGTCAATGAAAGAAAACACAGACAACGAATTGGAACATTTAACAGTTATTTATTTACAATAGGCAATAGGGGAGGAGACACAGAGCAGACTAATTCACAAATATAAATGCAGGCCAATGTACAATGGCAATCACTTAACAGTTTTACTTGCAGACTGCCACAGAGCGGACACACACACCCAAAAGAAAATGGAGCCGGCTAGCCTTTTGGACCCTCCAGCCGCGGAGGATAGGTAAGCTGGGGGGTCAGAGGTCTGGTCGGGTACCTGGCCACCTCGTGCAATTTCTACCGACTCGCACTTGTGGAGCTCGGGTCCGTGAAGGGAACGGGGATCCCCAGCTCGAGCGCTCCAACACAACCCACCACGGTGGGGCTCAAACCATGAAAGATCCAACGAGCGCAGCCAGGATCCTAGAAGCAAACGCGCCAGCCATGAACGATGACCGATGACCAGCAGAGCCCAGCAGACCAGAAGCAAGGAACGACATCCTAGGAACCAGGAACCCCCCCCACACCACGGATGACAGCTCGCGATCCTTCTTATCCTCCCCCGTGCGGGGTGGAGGGATCCGCTCTCGGTTAACTCACCTCCGGATTGGATGGGGCGTTTTCGGGTGTCGTGGTGGCCAGCCGTGATTGGAGGAGGAGGAGCGTGTCGGCGTCTCCCATGCTCCTCCCCGAGAGAGGCTTCTTTTGCCTTCTCCTGTCGACAGGGGAGACTTCTTCTTTGATGGGGCGGAGTCAGAGCTGAGGCGATCTCACCCTGGTTGGACGAGAGGAACATTCCATCTTGCTGGGCGGAGTCGGCCCTGAAGCGATGGAAACTCCGTCTACGTTCGTGGCCTTGAACACGTGCGTTATGGCGCCGTGGTGTGAAGTGAAGTCAGGCGGGTGAAGCGCTTGTTCGCCCACAGAGTGGGAGGAGGAGTGGTTGTGTAGGGTTTTGTTAGCGTTGGTAGATTTAAAGATATAAAAAACCTGACTATAAAAAGAACCCGCAGCGCACACATGAAATTAACCCATTAGACAGGGGAGGGATTCTAACTATCCACATACTTAACGAGATAACTAAACTATGGGACTGCTGACTGTCTGTGTGCAAATGGTTCCAGAGTAGTAACATGATAACGTGTTTGCGTGAAGCGGGAGTTC
>CM068954.1:66143045-66161926 GCA_035128595.1 Eptatretus atami
GATGATATTCCAAAAGTAACTCGCTTGAAGAAGAATCGTCCAAATGGTGTTATGAACGTGGTTAACTTTGTGGTTGTCAGGTCGAGGGGAA
Source organism: Eptatretus atami (assembly GCA_035128595.1). Lineage (NCBI taxonomy): Eukaryota > Metazoa > Chordata > Myxini > Myxiniformes > Myxinidae > Eptatretus > Eptatretus atami. Next base: position 66,143,137 of record CM068954.1, read on the forward strand.
TCTGCCAGAATCCTGATGCAGCATCCAGCTGAGAATACTGATGACCCACGTAGCTGGTGGATTACATCATCAACTGTAGTAATGATGTATCTCTCATGTTTGACCGCTTGATTGAGTTTCTTAAGGTCGACACAAATTCTGATTTCTCCTGAAGGTTTAACAACAGGAACCATCGGTGAGACCCATTTTGTTGCTTCAGTGATTTCTTCAATCACCCCTCCATCCTTCATCTTCTTGATCTCCTGCTCCACTTTCTTGAGTCGTGGAATAGGCACGTGCCTGGCAGTTGTCATGTTGTATGGCATTGCCCCATCTTTAAGCATAATTTTGACTGGTTGGCACTTAACTTCACCAAAGCTGACTGAATTGATGCGTGGCTGTGGACCCCCCAGCCCCAAGGTAGTGGCTGTTGTTCTACAGAGGAGACTATCAGTGTCATTATCAATTACGTAAATGGTGGCTGACAGCTCTTCTCCCACTGATGTGTCAAATCTTCCTACCACGTCCATTCTGCCTCCTGGACTCAGGAGCATAACTGAGTTGGCAGGACACAGGTCGGGTTTTCCAAGAAATGTCCACGTTTTCTTGCTAATTGCATTAACGTCAACTCCCGTGTCGATCTTGAAGTTCACTCTTCCGCCGCGTATCTCAAGATTTACCCTCCACGGTGGTTCATCGTTGGTTTGTACAGACCCAACGAAAAACGGTGTACGTGTTCGTGGTTCAGATGCATCAACTTCATTCACACTCTTTGTCCTGCAGACTCGCGCAAAGTGTGAAAACTTCCCACATTTCATGCACTTCTTTCCTTCTGCCGGACAAGAGTCTCTCTTCTGCACATAACCACATGTTGAAACTTTACCTTCACGCTTATACCTGTCCGTGCCACTTCTGTGTGGCTCATGCTTAACGCGTGCTGCATCTACGGACAACCCTCTGTGTTCCTGAATCTGTGATTTGACCCGTTCATACTGCCTAGCCATAGTCACTGCCATGGTAAAAGTCAAGTCACTTTGCAATTGAAGTTTTTCTGAAAGCTCTTTGTCATTTTATCCAATCACAAGACTATCTCTAATATTCTCTTCTTTGTTTGCAAACTCAGCGCACTGAGAAAGTTCATAGAAACCTCCCACGTATTTTCAACACTTTCCCCATCCTTATGGGTTCTTTGATAGAAGGTAGCTCTCTCATGAATCACGTTTCTTGTTGGCGTGAAATGATCATTTAATTTACCCAGCACTGTATTAAAATCATCGGCATTTTCATCTCCAGAAAACGTGAATTGGCTGAAATATCTGCTCAGCCTCTGCACCCATTGCATTCAACAGAGTACAAACCTGTACATTCCCTTCTTCCTTGTCAAGCTTTGCCGCTATTCTACAGCGGATAAATCTAGTTTTCTATATTTTCAGGTTGATGGTTTAATGTAAAAGATAATGGTGACTCCACAGGAGAAAGCTCAGTGGGTCGAATGGTTCATCGAGACGAGCACGCAAGTTCAGCGTCATTTTGGTACAAGGTATGGAAGGAATCTCGCCACTCGCGGACTAGTATCAGAGTGGTACAAGAGGTTTAAGAAGATTGGAAGTTGTCAGAAACAGAAAAGTACTGGTCGATCAAGCACAAGTGCAGCAGACGTTGAACGAGTGCATGAATCATTTCATTATTTCAACAAAGTCCCAGAAAATCAATGTGACGTGCATCCAGAGAACTGGAACTACCAACCACCACTGAACAAAGGATTTTGCTCCAGACTGAAGCTTTATGTCGATAAGGCGCAGATTCTGCAGGAACTCAAACCAACTGACGGACCCAAACGCAAGGTGTTTGCCTTGGAAATGCTCAGTCTCATAGAGATGACGAAGATTACCTGAAAAAGGTCATGTTCACAGACGAAGCTTGCTTTCATGTATCGGGGAAGGTCAACCAGCACAATGCAAGGATCTGGGGCTCTGAAAACCCCCACGTGGTCATTGAACACATACATGACAGTCCAAAGGTCAATGTGTGGCGTGGCTTTCTCCATGACCGCTTGGTGGGTCCGTTTTTCTTTGTGGAGGATACAGTGACCTCAACGATTTACATGAACATGTTGGATTTACATCATACAAGATACTGCTTTTATACGCCGGTGAGGTGGTGAAATACTGGTGTCATCGGTGCTGTGGAGTGCAGGCCCGAGAAAAGGGGCTGTGAGAAAAAGGAGTGGATTATGGACCGTGCTGAGTGACATTGCGTGCTGTGCTATTCATTAAAACTTTTCATCTCACTCAGGTTCGTCATAATAGAACCGGTGATTGTTGGTGCTTGGGTGACTCGGGTCACCCAAGCATTCCTATTTATAAACCTCTCTTCTGCCCTTGTCTACACGCTTTACCACAATTACTTCAGCCGCTGCTAACACAATAAATTCGTTTGCGGAAGGTGTCACACGAGGATTGAGTAAAACTGAAAACGACCGCCTGGAGAGCATTTGCTTGAGGCCCACAATGGTACTGTTACCATGGAGACCGCTACGTTGTGAAGCGGTGCCGAGCACTCCGTTTAGTTGGAGTTCTTGCTATGGCGCTTAAAATCAAGCGGGCCACTCGGCGAGTACTCCACAAGCCGATTGGTAATGCAACACCACTTGAAGCTCTTTTTCTAAAAGGCAGTTCGCTCTTTGAATCATCTTTCTCTCAAAAAAAAATAAGAACAAGTGGTGCCAGGCACAACAAATCCCGCCCATTTAAGGCATAAAGTTATTTTGGGGACAAATTTAAATTGATAACCATCCTTGACCTGGAATGCTGATTATAAGGAGGTATTTTAGTCTTAGTTTGAAGTCAATTAAACCATTTTTGATGAAGTTATGACGACGATTTTGACTTTGACCCTAATTGGACCCAAAAGTTAATGGGGTCGTCCGAGGTTCATTACCCACCTGTGGATACAATTTGACTGTTTGAGCCAGCCGTTTTCCGTAAAGTTGTATTTTCGTAACCATGTTTTAGTTTTAAATGGAAAATTTTAATTTTGACCGATGACCATGACCCCAAAACTTCGGACCCTACCGATCTTCACAAATATGCATTTTTCACTATAGGATATGGGTAGGATTAATGTGACAAATAGAATAAGTTCACTAAAAGCTTAGTTTGAAGTAATCAGATCATTTTTGACGAAGTTATGAGCGAAAAACGATTTTGATCTTTTCGTGACCTTGACCTTGACTTCGATCCAATTGGACCCAAAAGTTAATGGGTGTCGTCCAAGGTTCATTGCGACCTGTGGATTAAACTTATAAGTGTTTGCTAAAGCCGTTTTGCCGTAAAGTTGCTAACAGACAGACAAACAAGCCGGCAGGCGGACATGGGTAGTCGGCCCTAGGCAACGGAGGGGTCCATAGCAACAGTTCTTTCTCACACATAACTAGGACATACCATGAACTACCATACCATTTATCATGTACGTATATCTGACTCATGTCTCTGAGATATAACGAACTTCGTTTTTTTTATTGTTTTCGACCGGGTTCATTCAAAGTCTATCTTCTCCGACAGTTTTCATAGGATCCGGCTGGAAATTTTTGACAATATGGCTGAATGTACTGCCCACAGACGCTCGTGGCCCGATTTTTGATTTTCAAAAAAATAATTTTTTAATGATTTTTCAAAAATTTCAAAGTCCCGTTGCTAGGCAACGGTGGTGTCCATAGCAACGGTTCTCATTTGCACACAACTAGGTCATGGTATTAACCTACCAACCAAGTTTCATCGAAATCGCCATTGTGTTAACTGAAATTGCAATTTTAAATACTGACAAGTCTGAAGACGACGATGGTTCACGAGCGGTATTTGACGATGTAGATTGTTTCAGAAGTCAAGGATGAGACAATGTGATCATTTTTGACCAAGTTATAAAAATGATCAACATGATGTGGTACGAGTGACGGGTTATTAGCTGCAAAATGTCGAAAACCGGTTCTCGTTCAACAACTTTCAAGATTTGACCTTTGTATAACCTTTAAGGGTCACAAAACAATGTTATGGACATTAAAATAAGGAAACAGGATACGTGCTATAGCTTAATGGAGTTAGTTCATCGAAGAAGGTCGAAAACCCGGTTCGATTCCCACAACTTTGAAAATTTGACCTTTGTGAACTTTAAAGGTCAAAGGTCAAGGATTATGACCTTTGGTGTAAAACCTCCTCTGGAACATTCCAGGAACAATATAACGTCATATAGGCTATATGGCATTTCACACTCCTCGGATTATCCATACTTTTATGAAATCAGCGTAAAAACAAACTTGAAGGGTGCGCCACGGGCAAGGTGTTCGAGATAGAGCAAAATGGTTTCAAGACTTTAGGTGGGGAATGACCAAGATTATGCATAAAAAATATTGTCATCCTAGCTCTCAAAGTTTGGGCGGTCGTACGATTTTTATGTCAAAATTCGAAATTTTCTAAGTTCGTGACCTTGTGACTTTGACCTTGTGACCCTTGACTTCGGACGAAAATGAAAAATCGAGCTCCATGGGGCTATGCAGGTGCCATTGGGCTAACCAAATACCGAAACCCCCGCCAGATTTGACAAACCCCTCGGAGAAGATAATTTTTCATGTCAAAATTCGCAATTTTCGAAGTTCGTGACCTTGTGACCTTGACCTTGGGATGAAAATGAAAAATCGGATCTGACGCTTCCCCATGCAGGGGCTAATGCAGACGTGCATTGGGAAAACTCCATCGTCCTATTGCTACCCAATGGTTTGGAAGGATCATGATTCATATCCGAACCAGAAACCTCGTCAAGATTGAAGCCGTATCAAAAAGCCTCCATCCCTATCCGGAGAAAGACAGCAATTGAATTGGTCCCCCCTAAAAAAACCACCAATGGTTTTTTGGCGTGGCTCCGCCCATATGGCCGCACCCGCCCGCCCAAATTCTCAGGAAACACCCTAGATCATGATATTTCGTTGATCGTGCTCGTGGAACATAAGGGGCGCTTAAGCATTTCAGATCGCTCTCCATAACAAGGCACAGTAGCGCTGAATTTTTCAGTACATCAGTCTAAACGTATCGTGTGTACGCACCTTTTAGCCGACCCGTACTTTGTCTTATTGAGGGATTTAAATGTGATTGGTCATAGTTCCGGGTATTCCCAGGAATGATTTTTTAGTACTGCCCCTGGGCCCAGTATATAATTTCCCGGTTTCTTTGCCGTTACAAGTCGATTTCGCTTTATTTTTCTTGCCTCTGTCTTAAACCTTTGTTTTGAAGCCAAACCACAACCTATTCACACCACACTCGAACAGCAGCCACGCAGCAAACACTAACCTAAACCTCATTGCACCCCTTTCTCCTCTACTTTCACAGTCCTCTTGACCTCATTTTTTCAGATCCTCGTATTTTGGTCATTTCATTCTTCTGTAGCATTTAGCCAAAAGGCAATCACTTGACATCGGAACTGAAGAGATCTCTCCACATCACATCGCGCATGCTCGCCCCCGATCCCCGATTCCTCAGTTGCTGTTTGGAGAACATATCTGCTGGTACGCACATGTTCTCCTCGTTTGCCCAATGCTCGGTTCCGACTCTTCGGCCGCTTCACACCTCCCGCACGGACATCCACCCATCCATTCTGGTGGGAGCAAGCACTCGTGAGCAAGACCCGTTTGTTCGGCGATCTATCCTTTTCTCAAAGGATCAGATTGGTGTTGTTTTCCCATGGAATTGTAATGTGACCTCTGGGAAATGTTGAAATGTTTAAACATGATTGACAGTGGATTACCTGTCAGTCAGAGCGGCGAACTGTAACATTGCTACCGCTTGACACTGTGTGCAGGCCGCCGACTGTGGCCATGTCCTGGAGGCATTATTTGATATCTGATAGCAGACTCCTTTGGAGAGCATCGGAATGCCTGAGTGCCGCGCTGGTACACTTTCCTCTAGTTTATTCCATTTAGTGTAAGGCGCTGAGGCGGCCCTCCAATCGGGAACACACATGCGCCCATTTGCACACTGACTCCGCGATTCCTGGAGGAGATCTCCAGATCCATCTCAGCGTTGCACGGCATTCGGTCATCGATCAGTCACCACGCGCATTGCGCGGGTCGTATGTCCTTGGTCCTGGCATTTTTCTATACATGATTCCGAGGGAACGCTCGGGGCCTGTCTCCAAGGCTTCGCCTCAACTCATTTTGACCCCTTTACTTCTCATTGTTGTGTCGTGGATGGGCATTCGGATATTTCTTCTCGCGAGTTATTGGTGGGGCTGTTGTCTACTTGTATGTCGATATTTAAATGGCGACGACGCTTAGAAGGCGTTGGGGCGATTAGTAACGCAGGCCTGAGACACACTTTGTCACAGGTAGCAAGCAATAGTCGGTGAGATCGGGAGCTGCTGTAGCTAGAGTTTGTGTTCTGAGTAGGGAGGGTTTTCTCTGACGTTGGGGATCAGTGTGGCGATGAGCTGTGGGCGTCGGCTGGAGGACGAAACGGTCGATGTGTTGCATGTGGGCGAGAGCGATACGGTGACCGAGGAGCGTTACTGGTGTGACAACCTAGCGGACAAGGAGGCAACGGTCTGTAGGAGAAGGACGACGCTTGGAGTCCCGCTCTGGTGGGTCCAGTGGGATGAGTGGTATTGACTGCTCAATGCGGCAGAACGCGCATCTGAGCTGAAACATAGAAGGCCTCAGTTTCAGCAACACGAGCCAGCCACACATCTTGTAGCGCGGGGCTTTCTCTCCGGGATATGTATCCCTTTGATCGTATTTTCAACTACGGCCGATTGTCTGTACACATCAGAAAAGGCCAGTTAGATTACTACCACACATCATCGAACATCTTCGGAAGGGCCTTTCCTACTGTCTCTGAGCCAAGATAGTGGCGTGGGGCTATCGTTCTCCCTTCATGTTTATTTTCAATCGTTAGATCAAAATATAAGAACGCACGCATTGTTGGCACACAGAGATGCACACCGAAGGGCCTGCCTCTCCTCGGTAAGATAGCAGTTCTCGTGATGGTGCGAGACTTGGGTTTTGTCGGTCTCGCGGCAAGCGCCTTGCCGGTGTGGCACTTGTTGGAGCTCATCAAGTGGACTGAGTCCTTCGTTGGCACTGCTTCAAACACTTGTAAGGCTCTCTCTGGTGTGAATTCTTGATGGGTTGTTTAACGCGGTTCGCGGTTATGTGTCTTGGTGTCAGTCTGGTAGAAGCTTACTTGCAACCCTGTTTCTAGAGCGCAGGGATCTTCTTTTTTGTTAGGTGTGTGACGGGGTAAATGTCGGCGCAGCGCTCTTGTGTTAGGTGCTTGCAAATTCCTTGGTGTGTATACTAGTGTTATTTGCCGATGGCATTAAACAAAGTTTCTGTGTGTGTAGGCCGCGCATTAGTCGGTCGTAGGGTCTGCCGTTGCCTTGTGCATCTATTTTTGTTTTGTTTTTAGTCACTACATATGAGCATAATTATGAATGTGCCAGGTCATTCTCGCCCTTCTATCTTGTCCGTTGTTTAATTAGAATTCTAGTCTGCTGATGATTTTTTTCAATTCTGGATGAAAGAGGCGTAAGTTGTGTTGCTTCCGATGTGTCGCTGTGAAGCACACAGGAGTAGCACATTGCGTGTGATAGCGACTTGGTTGTTTTCCGCACTGGTTGTTGTCGAGCTTTTTTGGTTTTCGATTTCTTGGACGTGTCATTGCTCGAGCGTTTCAGAGGCTACAGATGTGTTTTCGCGTTGTAGGCGGGTGACAGACGGGGCTGTACTGACTGCACGACAGGAAACCACTTGTTGGGTTGTTTGATCTCTCCAGTGTTGCCGTCTGTAATGGATTGATGACCATTTTCCAAGCTTGTTGCCGAGTGAAAAATCAAACCAAATTTGCCTTTCGTTGAGATAACATCAGTACACTTCGCTAGGGGGTTCTCTCGTTGTTGCCACTCCATTTGTGGGTCCTTTCTGTTCAATGTCGGATTCTTTGATGCATTGTTCAAACTAGATGTGAAACACGAGAGGAGCGTGCGGCTGTGTCGGTAGGTCCAAAGCTGGGCGGCGAATCGCACTTGGCGGCGGTGGTTACCTTTTCTGCGTTGTCTGTCCAGGTGTGGGTGCTATCGTATGTGAGTTTATAGGTTTCGATGTTTGGCCGCAATACTACTTGATGGAAAAAGCAAATTCCATTGTTGGCAGAACAGCACAACTTGTTAGGGCTTCTTGCTGGAACGCTGGCCTGTGGTGGATCATTCGTTGGCGTACATGTAGTGGTGTAGGTGATGTCAATCTTGATGAAAAGCAATCCTGGTCGTAGGCTGGCAAAGACCTAGGCAGGCGGATACGTTTTGTAGAGGGTGCCTTCTCCACACGACCTCTGGTGTGGCATTCGATTGGAGTTGATGGCGTTCTTCAGAAAACGGTTGTTTTTTTCTATTCTTTCCTGGAAGTGAAGGCCTTCTGGCACACAGAACACTTGTGGGGTTTTCTCGTCCTGTATTGGGTATTAGTGATCCGTGACCGCGTAGTGTATTCTTCGCGTGTAACGATCTATCCGCTGGGTAACCGCAGAAGGGTCCTCCGCTAACGGCTGGACAGGAGACCCAGCGCAATCCGACGAGCAACAAATATACTGGAAACGGCTTCTTTTCTTATCCGTTGTGGATTACCTGCTATTTTTGTTATTATTTCAATCATCTGGATACGGTGAAAATAGCACACCAACTTCCGGAGCTTGCTCAGCGTTACAAGTTGGGCCAGCATCAGGCCACCAGGTGCGGATGGGTAAGTCGACTTCTAGACTGACGGTGGGCGTTCGATTGGGGGATGCATAGGTATGCAGAGGATTAGGGCTTCTCCCCGGTGTTGTATGATTCTCGATCCTTCACCCGTGGTGGCATTTGACAAGTGGGGAACGGTTATAGGCTGGGATTGTTTTTTTCGTCTTATGAGTGGGCAAGTTAGGCCTTTGGGTGTTTTTTTATCACCGCGAGCTTGTAGACAACGGGGGGTCCATGACGGTTACTTTCCCTGGACAACATTGGATAAATGCTCATCAGTTTCATGTACGTGGGAGAGCTCAGTATTTGACTATCAGAAAGACTGCCCGCATTTTTGCCATTCGCTTCGTTTCTCTGTCATGTACTTCTTACGAGCCGTGACTGGGACTCCTGATTATTTTATTGAGAGGTCGTAGCTGCTCTAGGCTAACCGTTAAGTGTGGGCGGCCCTGGATTGACTGTTGAGAAACATCAACAATCTGTAATGGATTTATATACATTAATCTTGCTATCTTTTAGAAGCTAGATGAGTGTTTTTCTGTCATGACTACGTTCTTATTCTGGTACCTGAGTTCTTGTGTTTGCTTGAATTATGTATGACATTATTTTTCGTATTACTGTACTTTAGAGGCGCTCGCTTCATTCTGCTAACACTTGCCGATTTAGGACGTGTGCACAGTGGTTCTCTTTTTTTTTTGTGGACGCATCAGTGCGCTACGTCGATATACGATTATTATATATTGAAGGGCTTTGTGCTCAGCCCTCGGTATGTTTTTTTGTTATTATGTGCGTAGGTGGATCTGCCTGGACAGTTAGTCGTGTTATATTGTTTTACCTGGCTTTATCGTTGTCTTTTTTACTGTAGCTTGCAAAGGTCCTTGGTTCTTGAACTACTCTTTTTCCAGATGCTCTAGATAACGCGACCATTTTGAAATGAGCGGACATTCCTTTCTCCGTTTCTGTGGTCACCCAACGTGTGTTATTCTTGATGGACGCGCATCATTTTAAACGGGTTAGCGTTTGGCCGTTTGTCGATCGTTGCCGTTATTGTATGTTATTGTCGTGCTACGAACGGGTACATATTCGGCCTTTGTGGTACCGAATTCAGTTTACACAATCTCAAGTACGGTGGTTTGGTTGTACGTTCTTCCCTGCACATCACGTTGTTTCGGATTATCTTGATGACTTCTTTCTGAACCCTCCTCTTCTAACGAAGGCCACGTTTGTGACCACAGAATCACTCTGAAAGGCTTCTCTACCTGTATGTATTCTTTGATGACATTTTACGTTTGCTTGAAAGCAGAAGGGCTTCTTGTGACAACTAGTAACATCTCAAAGGCGTGTATAGTTTATTTGATACTTCCATGTAGTATGGTGTGAGGTACATTATTTGACGTGGACATCTTTATTTTGTATAACTATGAACTAACGGCTTGGGATTACTCTTGCTACATTACTGTACCTGATGGACTACTGCGAATATTGGGGCCTTGTGGATAGGACTTAGTGGACACCGCACGTAGAATCCGTATGGATATACAACTAGGTGATGTATTTATCTCTCAGCTGTTTTCGAAGGTTGCTGGATGTTTTATCATATATTATTGATGACATTTTTATGCATATATGCCCACCAGTCGTTCTTTTCATTATTACTATACCCAGTACAGTTTTGTAGTGGGAATGGGGGCACTTATATTGGCGTAGGACAACAAATGCATGGGTGCGATGTGCTTAACTAATGAATTCGGTGGCTGGCGGCGTACGCAGACGGTTCATTTTATCCTCGATCTGATCACGACGTGTTAACGGTTCTAAATAAGCGAGGGCCTTGGTGACACACAGAACACCTTGAAGGGTTTCTCTCCCTGTATGTTATTCTTCTTGATTTGATCAGGCTTCATGTTTAAAACATTTTCCACTTGAGCATGGTACTAGGTGATAAGACCTGTGTTCTATTCTACATGAAATCCTATTGAAATGGCTTCTCCTTATTACTATGCTTACGGACTATTTCTATTACCTCTGACTTGGTGACATTATTATTGACTTACTGACTACTTGCATGTTGTTATTAAATTCCTTTAGACAATTATGTAAGAAGACCATATGGCTTACCTTTCGATCAACAACTACCGCTATACATATCACTTGACTTAGCGTCGTACGCGCTTCTCCTTTTTGCTGATGTGTTTAAGTATTACTATTGAGTAGTGTTGTCTTCTTCGAGAGCCTACCTTTGAGCTCTTCCATGGAGTAACATGGAAAATGAATGGTGTTGAATACGGGTTCTGTGAGTATTTGTCATGTGTTATGCAGAATCCATCGGCAGCACGTCTTTGCGATGTTCAGTAAGAGGAGTTTCCGCTCGTGTTGTTGTTAGCCAGGTATTTGTTTTCTTCAGGATAGTGTGTTTTTCAGTCCTGTATGTCAAGATATGGTTGGTCAGGAAGGAGACTGTTCGTTACTATTTAATTTCCGTATACACTGGACGAATCGTTCGGTTGTCATTGGCTTTTCTCCGTGCGTTCATAGGTTATTCCATATAGGTTATACGCATCTCGCATTGTTTATTTTTTATACTTGGTTTTTGCATGCTCCGGTTTTAGCTTTGTGTGGTTTATTGTTCTATCATTTTGTGTTTAGAAGGCCTTGTGTATACATTATAAATACTTTGAATGACCAGTTCCGATAGCCAGCCAGAGTTGACATGGGTCAGGCAGTTATTTACTATTAAGTGTTCTGACGATGTAGTTGCTGCTACATTCTTGAACCATTAATCTAGGCCGTCATGTTACGTTTATTCTTCCAGTTGATTTTTGTGTCACATCACGATATTGATGTATTGTCAATTCTGAATAAAATATTTACTTCAATGAAGAGGGTCGACCTTTGGGTTTGAGTACTGGTTGATGCATTTGAGTGCTTCACGCTTAAAGAGCCACTTCAGACTGGGCGTTCTACTACGTTGGCGTTCCGTCCAGTATTGTCTTGTTGTGTTTATGTTTCTTTAAATGATTTTTGAATATTGATAAAGCCTTCCGGCACAATCGCAATGGAGGACACGTTGCAAGAAAATGAGGACTTCTACTCACAGCTACATGGCATGACGCTACCGCTTGCAGTAACGGTCGCTGAAGCTTTACGTGCGATGAGGACGTCTTGACAAATCTCAGTGCAACAGCTTTGTCACATACGGAACACTGTAGGGATCTCTCCTGTGCTGTGATATTCATCCATGATTCATTTTTGTTTGATTTGCGTATCGCGGTTGGTATATGTACGTGTGTCATGATTTCGGCATAATCTTAAGTTTTTATTTTCTATAGCCGTATTTGTACGCTGTGCCTGCGTGTCACTTTTTATAGATGCTACGCTGGCGTCGGTGTGCACTGCTGTTAGACTTTTCTCTGGGGCTTTTTTTTTTCGTATATTTCGGCTTCGCTAGTTTCGGCTAGGGTTTGACATCGGCGATGTTATGTGCGCTATTGGGGTAGTTTGTTATATCATTTTGTTCATGGTTTTTGACGCTGACAGGTAGTTCGTTGGTTTAGTTAATGTCTTCTGTATGTTCATGATCGTTTATATGTTATGCAGTCAACGTTTTGTCGCTATATCATTTTCCGTGTGTGTTTTGATCATCTTTTTTACTTTGTATTTGTGGCTTTCGTAGGTGGTGTACGGCTCAGGTTTGTCGCTTGTAGTGGGCTTTTTGGCTTCTTATTTTCTTCACTGGTTTCGGGGCCTGTCGCTGGCACGACTTTAGCCTTCAGATTCCTTTATTTTGGTTTCCGGTCTCTGGAGGGCTATGGTCTTGGCTTGAGTTGTTCTTCCGGAGCTCTTCAGTTGCTTCTGGCTTTGTTGTGTTTCGCGGTTGTTTTTCTGTGGTTGCAGCGCATCTTCATTGCTCCTTGTGTATGAGGGAGGAGGTCTGTTGGCTGACATTCTGCCGATCCTGGCTTCTCTTAACTCACGGTGGTTCGTTTGTTTCTTTTGCGCTCCGATATTGTTTGTTTCTTGCTTCACGGTCTGGGTCATGTGTGTTTTCTTGGGGTTGTCTCATTTCTTTTTTTAGGCGGTGGCGATGTTTTGTATTTTCGTTTCTGTATTTGTTTTTTTCTGATATCAGATTGGTTCATTTTGGTTACTTTGGGGGCCTGGATATAGCTGGCTTGGCAGCAGGCGTTGCCGTGCGCTGCGGATATTTTTTTTATTCGGCTGTTAGTGGTGTTATTATTTGGTTTTTCTTGTATGTGGGTCCTCTTTATTTTAATCATTTGGTGGTTGGTTTTGGGGTGGTGTAGTCTCGAGGCATTGTTTCCTAATTTCGTATCAGTTTGGGGGTGTTTCATTCATTGGAGCTTGCTTCGCGGTAGGTAGGTGTCCCTTGCTTGGCGGCGGGATCGGGGGCTGACCTGCTTAAATCGGTTCGGGTCCTCGTTAATTCTGCTGTAGGCAGGTATGTTGTATGTTTGCTCCGCTGTTCGCCTTTGTTGTAGCTGATGCTTTGTGCGTTTTTTTGTTGATGTCTTGGTGTTCCTGTTGATCTTGCCTTGGGGGTTGAGATCTGATTGGTTGATTGTGGGTGTGTTTTCCTTCTTGTGGGTCCGACGAGATGTCCTCAATGTGTCTGTTAGTCAGTGGTTGCGGTTGGGAGCGGTGAGTGCGCTCGTTGGATCACGTCAACGTCCTGTGCCCCGAGTGGGTGTTCCCGTTCAGCTGGTTGTGGGTAGGTGACGATCGGATCATTCTTGTTTCGTCATGTGCTTAGGCCCATGCCTGATTTTTAATTTGAGTTTTCTCTTCACTCGGCCTGGGTGCGTGTCTCCTATCGTGGCATGTGCGTCTTAGGTGATTGCGCTTCGTCTTCTGTTGGCACCGTGCTCCTTCCTTGCCTCACCCGCCTGTATAGCGTCGCCTGCGGGCCCCGTGCTTGTTGTCGTCGAGCATTCCTGCCTATTGGGCCATTCTTGGTTCTGCCCCCGCGAGGTGTATCGGCACTCGACTGCTACCCTTTGTTCTCCTCGCTCCTTGTCTGGGGTGCCCTTGGCTTGATGGGGTTGTCTTCTGCGACGCTTCTTGGCCCCTCGCCATCTCCTCTCCCCGTCTCTTCTACTCGTCGCTCTTGTCCTGCTGGTGTCGTCGGTCTTTGTTGCATCTGTCTCTCCGTCTGCCCCCGCCAGTTCGATTACCACTCCGCCTTCGCCTGCGCCCGTGTGTTTCTCGAGCCTCTCGGCAGTTGTTCTTGACCCGTCCGTTGCGCTTCCTCTCGGTGCTGGCCTGCGGATGGCTCGCTTTATTGCTCCTGCTTCAGTTACCTTTGCCTCCTCCCGCCCCCTCTTTTTGCGGTGCGTCTGCCATCTTGTCTTCGACATCACCTTGTCCCCCCAGCGCTCCCCGCCCTCTGCTCGGCACACCGCGGAGATGGTGTCCCGCTACGGCCCTGGCGTTCTTTCTTCCTTGCCCTCCCGTAGACTGGGTCCTGCTTGCCGCGCACCTTAGGGTTCCTCGCGGCTCTCTGCTCCCCCCTTTTGTATCGCTCTCTCTGCCAGTTAGTGGTAATTAACACTGCATCGGCCCTTTGATATCTCCCTTTGCCGCTCTCGCATCTAGCGCATTGTGTGCTAGCTTCTCTTTCCTTTCTCGTCTCATTTCAGAAGGCTCCTGTCTTCCGCTTCGCTCCGTGTTTTAGTCTTTCCTTGCCTGACCCTCACGACTACCCTCCGTATCCATACCGGGTCTCTCTGCAGTCGGTTTCCCTTGTTTCTGTTGTTTTATATCGTTTTGTCCACTCAACAATTTTCTCTCGTTTCGCGCTATCCACCGCTGCCCTGCTCTCGCGTTGTGGTCAGGCTGTCTCCTCCTATCTTCCGGGCTCGGAGGTGGTCTCATCTGCTGCGTTCGGCTAGCCTTCCCTTCTCCGTTTGGCGCTGCTCTGCCCTTTCCACCTTCGCCGTTCGCGCGGTTCGTCCTCCTTTCGATCGGTCGTCCACGCCTCTTGCACTCTTGACGCTATTGACGCCGGACTCGCGCTGTACTATCTCCCCAGCTCTGCCCGTGCTTCACTCCATTTCTGCCATACTATTGTCACCTTCCTGCCTTGGCCGTCACACCTTGCCTCGAGTTTTGAGTCGCCGCTCTACGCTACTGCTTCCCTCTACTCTGTCCTCATATCGGTTGTTCCTTCTCCTGTCCTCACGCGTCTTCCCCAGCCCCCCTCCGAGCCGATTCTACGACCTCTCCCGTCTGCCCGGACCGGCTGGCCTGCAGACTTCTCACTCCCTGTCCGGTCCTTGGCATTCTGCCTCCTGCCTCTCCTCCCCTGTTTCCCTGCCCGTTTCCCTGCTGTTCATGCTCTCTCTGCTATCGTGTCCTCCCTTTGTCGTGCCCGCTGACGCTTGCTGTCGCGTTCGATGCCCTCCACTCTCCGGCCTCGGCCTGCGTTGCCCCGCGATAGCATGCTGCGCCGCGCCCTCCGTGCGCAAGTTCCGCTGGCTGCTCCGCGCGTTGGTCGGGCCTGCGCTAGTGTCGGCCCACGCTCTAGGGCTTCGCGCCCCCACCGGCGCCGGGCGAGGGGCTGCCGGCACGGCGTTACGTTCGCGACGTCGCCTTCAACGCCGCGGCGGGCCGCCTCTCAGTGGCCATCCTTATGGGTACTGCGGGCTTCTCGCACTCGCGCCCCGCCCCTCGTCTCGGACTTCTCCGTGCCGTCCGACTGTACCTCAGTAGCCCTCTCTTATTTCCCGTTGCGTATGTGTGTTGACCCTCCCTGCAGCTCCCTACTGACATCGTTGCTGCCGTTCTCCTGCCGATGTTGTCCCACGTGCTTAGGTACGATACGCTGGGACCGCATCGTGAGTAGACGTGCCGTCCCGCTACTCTCGTGTATCTCCGTGGCCTTGCATGCCACATCTGGTCCATCTCACGAGTTGCGCGTGGCATTCGGCATCTGTCCTCGTGCACGTACGTTCCGTGCGTTATATTATCCCTGTGTCGCCCGCGCTGCTATCTTGCACGCCTTCCCTTCCTAATTCCGTGAACATACTTACCCCCTTAGCATTAATCCGTGCTATGAGTGGACTTCGCACTTGTCCTCCCAGGTCCTTCCTCACGCCTCTCTTTTTCCGTACCTCTTGGCCAGCCTTGCCACGTCCTATCTCCGCCCTACTCACCCTTTCCTCTTTCCTTCCTTTCCCGCTCCCCCACTGTCTGCCAGCTCTCCGGGCCTCCCCCTCTCCTCCTTCCGCATACCCGTCCCTGTCCTCCTGTCTTGCCTCTCGCGGCCTCTTTCTCTCGTAGCCTGCCGCCCTGCGCTGCAGCGTCGCACTGGTGCTTTACGGATGGCCGTTGCCCCTTTCAAGGCTGGCCCACTATCACTTATGTTCCTTTCCTGGTCCTGTACGTAGCACTTGAGGCCGTTAGAGCGCGCTCTTCGCCGCGTCATCGCGATCCCCCGTGCGCCCCTCTCGTTGGCTCATGTCCCACCGCCGTGCCTCTCCTACCTAGCTACGGTGGCTGTGCCACTTGCTACCTGCTCTCCACGCTGGTGTCACGCTCGTGGCTGCTGTCACCCTTGTCCTGGCCTCCGTCTAGTCTCCACAGCTCGCTGACCTGCCGTTTCACTATGGTGCGTCGGCGTCTTCTGCATACTGCGCGCCGCCTCGTGCCTCGTGGTAGGCGTGTACACTTAGCT
Organism: Eptatretus atami; assembly: GCA_035128595.1. Classification (NCBI taxonomy): domain Eukaryota; kingdom Metazoa; phylum Chordata; class Myxini; order Myxiniformes; family Myxinidae; genus Eptatretus; species Eptatretus atami. Next base: position 66,159,584 of record CM068954.1, read on the forward strand.
CGTCTCGGGCTCGGCTGCCTTAGTCGTCGCAAGGGCGTCTAGTGTTAGCATCCGCTCATTCGGTGACGGCTGCTCGAGGCGCGTTCGTCCAGTACCTCTCGGCTCCGTGCTTTGTAGTCTGCGGCGCTGGGTTGTTCCCTGTTCCGCTCGTCCTCGTGAGGTCCGTGCTGATGCTCGAGGGCTCGCTTGTCCCCCCTGTCGTTCGGGGTCCGCGCTTCTGTTATCGTTGGACACATGGTTGCGTCTCCTTTCCCTCTTCGTGGGCAGTGTGCTGACGTCAGTCTGCAGGTGCCGTGTACGCTACCCTTCTCGTCCGGATGTAAGTGGGGCTGCGTGCCTCCGCGCGGGGCGGCTGTAGTTGTGAGGCTGCGTGCTACTCATCCTCTTTCGTCTCCCTGACCTCGGCTCATTCTTCTGCCCCACCACTTGTCTCTTTCTTTTCCGGCTCCTTTTTAACTTTCCTCCTTCCCTCGGATGCCCTTTTGTTTTTCCTTTTTCCGTCTTCCCCGCCTTATGAGCAACTACGCTCCTGGTCCTCGTTAATGCCCCACGACGCTTCGCGCCCTATCACATCGTTCTCCCCCCGATTTTGTTTTCTCGTGTTTTCGCGTCCTTCCCCCTTGCCCCGCAGTCCATGCGTAATGCTGCGTCCTTCCGCACCCGTTTTCCCGGTTATACCTGTTCCCGGGTCAACTCCTTCCTTTGCTTTGTTCGCCGTTGCGGACTTCGTCGTGTTGCGCCGTAACGTGCCCGCTTTGTGATCGCGTGCTTCCCCGTTCCTTCCGTTCGACCCCCGTTTCGGGTTCGCATGTTTCTCCTAGTGTTTTCGCCTTGCGTTACTCCTTCCCGTGTGTACGTCGCTACCGTGCTCACCCTTATTGGCCGGACGTAGGGACTGTGTGCGCCCCTCGCGCGTCCGTCGCCCCTTTTCCGCCTTCGCAAACCGCGCCGCCCAGCCCCCCTCCGCTTCGCTACGCGTACACCGCTTCTGGCGTTGTTTTTCTGGTGTCTTCCTACGTTCCTTCCTACGTCTTGACGTGTCGCGCGTCTCGCCTTTTTGTTCCCACCCGTATCCGTTCGCTCCCTCGTCCACAGAGCACTCAGATGCCGAAACCCCTTCCCTGTCCAGGACCCGATTTGCTGCCTTGTAATTGCCAACCCTACACGGTTTGTGCCTCATCTATTTAGTTCTGTTTTTCTGATGTTCCTCCTTTTTCTGCCCCTGCCCCTCCTTTTTTCCTCATCTCCCTCTGTGCTTTTTCACGGCTTTTTATGTTTTTAGATTCCTGCTTATCCAAGTTGGTGTCCTACTGCTCCATCTTATACTTTCTAGCCCTCTCCGTGTTTGTCCGTGCCCCTGCACACCCTCGGCGTGTACATCTACTCTCCTTGTTTTCTCGCCCCTTGTCCCTTGACACCTGGTATGGTCGGGGTCATCTTCGTTCTGTCCTTACCGTTCATCGGTCACTGTGCGCACGACGTCTTGCCTCCTTGTTTGTCCCTTTGCTCCGTTGTCTGGCTTCCTGCCTGCACCCTCGAACCTGTGGGGTGTACTTTTCACCGACACCCCATTTTCTGCGCCTTCCCTCTTGACAGCTCGTACCTACTGCTTTCTTGTGCCTTACTTCCTCCGTGTCCTCACTCGACCGGGCCCTCAGTCGTCCAGTTTCTTGGTCGGCTTTCGCCGTTCCCCGCCTGTCGCTTCCGGCTTCGTCTGTCTATGTCTGTTCTAGCCATCGCTTCCGTGGTTTTGCCGTCTGCCACCCTTTTGGGTGGGCGGATTTACTTCTTGTTGCGCATATTTCTGCTTTTGCCCAGTCACGGCGGTGCGGCCGGCCCGTAACTCGGCTCGCGGCACGCCGCCCTCGGTCGGCCCTATCCAGTCGTGCCTCCCGGTCTCGCTCGGCGCCCGTCGGGTGGGCCTTTCTGCCTTCACCTCCCTCGTGCCCCTTCGGTCCCGCTAGTCGCGTCTCGGCGTTGTTCCATCCCTCGCACTTATTTCCTCACAGTTCACGCGCGCTGGTACACCGGGGCGGTCGTCCCTCGCGCCGGTGATCCGGCCCCGCTGCGCTTGGGCGGCCTTTGTTCGTTCCTCATCGTGACTCCACGTGCGGTGCTTCTTCGTCGCCCTCTTGACGGTTCAGCTTCTTTCCGGCTTTTGCCCCATCCGCCCCTATTTCGTGACCGCCGATGGCGGTGTCCTGCACTCGCCCCGCCGCGCGCCCCGGCCACCAGTTCCATCCACTGCACATTTCTTCGTGCAGTCCCCGGCGCCACCTCTAGCTTCCGTCCTTTCCGCCCCCCACTTCGCCCTGCCTCTCTCTTTCCAGCCTTTTAGCTTTC
>CM068954.1:66169452-66198721 GCA_035128595.1 Eptatretus atami
GCTGTAAGCGAACCATCAGAGAAGCCACCAGCTAAATAGATCTGCTTTTCTTGATGATCTGAAAGTTCTTTGGCTGCTGGTGCATGTTGCGTGACGTGACTACAGATGAAATGTGTCAAGGTGGATTTGTTTGATTAGCAGCCATGAATTTCGTCCATTGTGGTACTGGGGCTCCAGCAATGACTTGGTAGCTTCGGGATCACCAGCAACAGCAAGGCGTCTCGTTCTTTCGTCTGTCTTCACAGAATTGACATCATCATATTGGTCGAAGACGTCGATGAGGGTGTGGGTGTGTTTGATGCAATGAAGCAACTGGTTTAGGTAACACTGCGCCAAGTTACCAAACGTACACCATTTCCACCCAGGATATGGAGTTCAGCCATAGCATCCCTGATGTACACGCTGGATGTTGGTTATCACTGGCAGTGTTTTCGTGCTCTTCATCGACTAGGCCTCGAGAATATGCCCTAGTTCTGCTTTGGTGTTCTTCCGTGGAGCTCCATCTTCATAAAGATAGATGTCGGAACAGACGTAATGGATAGCTCAGGACGTGCTTCATGTTCAGTCAGGGTGACTGAGTCATAGCAAAGCACGGCGGAAACCATTTTCTCCTCTTCTCTTCTGTCGCAGCAACGTGGCCTAAATGGAGTTCTTCATCCTCTTCTGTCCAGGCTGGATTCCTAAGCAGCATTCTGGCCTGTTCTTTTTCTGGTTTTCATCAATGATCTCCGACTCTCTGGAAAATCCTCATATCTCTTTGCTGATGACTCCACCTTGCCGTACCATCTGTCATCCTCAGACGTCACTGCTGCAGTGAACATTGGTGATTGCAACCAATGCTTTCTGACCCAAAATCAGGATTTTTGTTTCTTTTTGGAAATCGAAAACGTTTTGAGTTTGGATTTTGGGATTGGCTGGTACATGCTTCTCTGCCCCCCAGTGCAAAGAGATTCTGTGATGTACTCTTCCATCTGTCTTTTCCCCAGGTCGTGGACAGACAACAAGGACTTCTGAATATCCTTGGAAGCGATGACACCACTTGATATATTCACAAGATGTTCATCTGGATGATCAGTGGTCCGGAACGGATGTGTCATATTGTCTCGACATGACAAATCAATCGCTGTGCATGCTGTTCATCACGGTTCAGAGCTGCAGGGCGCATTTGTTCATGACCCATGTCGTCCTTGTGGATGGTCCCACTTCTGGATCTATGGCAGATGCATATTCTCCCAAGCTTTGTTGTGTGATTGTCCACCGAAGTAGTGCAGACTCCTTTCTCGTTAGGCCAACAATGCCACCGCTGCTCTTAGCATCCCGAATGAAGTCGATTCAACGCCCATATCGCTCCATACACCATTAAAAGTGCCTGCTGCTGCGTATCGCAAACTTGCCTTCTTTGAAAGCTTCATGGACATCAGCTGGTAGTTCGTCATATCCAACAGGTAGATGGAGTCCACCTTGAATAATTTGTTCGGTCGGTTGGAACAAATATGGCGTCATGTCTGAACTGTGACAGATGCAGACACCAGTCTCCTTCTCGTTCAGCTCTTATGTTCCTTAGCAAGATTTGGATTGTGTCCAGGGCATCATCAAAATTGGAACGTTGGTGATCTTGCAAACCCAATTCTCTGAAATCTGTCAGGAGTGGGAGTAATGATCTGATACATCTTTGTTCAGGGTTTGAACGTGTTCTGTAAGGTCAAACTTCTCTGCCTGTTCGAGTTCACCTAATGTTGTCTTCAGCTGATCCCATTCGGGTGTTAGTAGAGGACTGCTGCCCTTCGTGTCTACCCAACTGAAGAACTCCTTTAGTAGCAGCTGCATCATTGCCTCATACCGAGTGTGAGTCCTCGGACCAGCGGTGAATTGCTTACCCATAAGCATCATGTCCACTGTCCCTTCTGCATATATTCCACTCTCCACCAGCAAATCCTTGAGGCCAGCATCACGAAGAGCTTCCCATAGCACCGATGAAGCAACACACAGTGTGGAAACCTCCAAGTTGCAGCGCCGTGTGCTCAAACTCCAAGACCTTTGCTCCACTTAACTTGTTGTGCCAGCATAGAGCTGCTGATCCATGGTCTGGACCGAATCTTGTTGTCCCATTTTCTCTGAAAGCTGCTTGCATCGCATATGTAGTGTATAGGTTTTAGGGTCCGCTGGCTCTGCATCGATTACGGAGCATATACTGCAACTGTCTTAGTTTCTTTGCGTGGTGATACCATAGAGTTGAAGCCCACCCACAACGGCGTGTTCTGTTTCGCTGGAATATGCAAGTCATCTAGAAATTGCAACATTCCACGTGATGATATGCGCAGAAGTACCCATGAAAGGTCTCGAACATCTGCTGGTCCATCTTGTGCTCCGAAGGGTGTTGATCTTGGATCAGTGCATTGGCCACACGTGGTCGTTCAGGACGTTGTCGTGGTTTGTCGTAATGCAGTGTGTTCCTTTGAAACATGGCATTTTCTTGTGACAAAGTTAGTGACTTGTCCTTACCGAGCTTAGTTCTTGCGACAGAGCCATGATCAACCCCAGACACATTAGTGTGTTGTTCCTGGAAAATCACATGAGCCATGGAATGGAAAGTCCCTTTGCCATCAACTGTCTCACAGTTAATATCCACATTGTCATCACCTTCTTGAAGCAGTGTACCTCATTGGTGTCTTGCTATCAAGCCATGGGGAATATACACTGCGTCTTGACTTTTCATGAGATCATTGCCGACTGCTGTCTTGAACCGCCGGAGGTCATCATAGGGAATGCAGAAACCATGGGAGCTCAGTACGTCGATAATATTTCGCTTGCCGTATGCATGGTGAAATTGTGTAGCTCGGCATGATCAGATCTCGTCGAACACAATGAATGGTAGTTTCAACCAATGAAAGAACTTTACGTCGTTTGTTGTCGTTCAGTAGGTACGTCTCGTCAGCTGTATCAAATGCCTCTTTGCTAATGAGCCATACAAAGAATGTTTTCAACATCGCAGGCAGAGCATTTTCCGATTAATCCATACTGATATCACCATGTGTTGGGTATTCGGTTGTTGCCATAATCTGACTAATTTCATCACAAATATCTCCAACTACTTTGTGGAGAGCTGACTTGCTGGAGTCCAACTGGTTATCGTCCTCTGGCAGCATGGCGTCTGTTTCTATTTGGCATTGACTGGTCTTCTTTGAGCTGTGCAAACGCTCGAACTGCGTCGCCCAATGACACGTGGCTGCTCATGATGATACTTGACTTTGATTGCCCACGTTGTGAATGAACAACGATAGCATCTCCGTAGTGATGTTTTAGTTGCCGCTGTAGTTTTTGTGTAGTGTATGAGGTTTCTTCATTGTCCCCTAAGATAGTTTTGAATCGATGTAATAGATTCTTCATTTTGAAGGCTTTCCCTCTAAGGTCAGTATCTATCTCATCAACAAGATGGGAGAAGGCATTTTGATGTTCATCAGATTCAGGTACATCTTGCTGGTATTGCCCAGAGCTCATGTTGTGGGTGCTGATGTATGAAGCCATGCAAGTACTATGATTTATAGCATTTTTTGCAAACAGGTCCTCGCCTTCAAGAAGACCAAGCATATCCTGATCGTCACGTGCTTCTGCTGCTTTGCGAACTGTTGCTTGTCTAGGTCCTGTTCGGACACGGTGAAGTTTATCACGTTTCCTGGAATGGCAGATGAAACGGGTTGACCAATCAGTCATCTTGTGGGTATTTGCTCGTGTGTGTTTAGGCTCCACAATCTTTGGTTTCTCCTGTGATGCATGTTCTGAGAAGAAGGATAAGTTCCTCTTACTGGTGTACGACTGATAGCAACTGCGATGGTAGAATATAGACATATCCATTCCTCCCTTACGTGACTCCAAACACTGGCCAATTTCATCGTTCCGTATTTGTGAAGATGAACTTCAAAGCTTCCAAACCCGTGCTCCCAGCTTTGCTGACCTTCTCCTTTGACAATTCTGACATTGATGCATGTATCCCATTTCGTCGACAACCTTCGCTTCTTTTTTGGCAACTGTAACTTCAATGGACTCGATCCCGGTTCATCTGGACACGTTCAGCCATGTTGGAGTCCTTAATAAAGAGAAATTGAAAATTCCGTTATGATTTGAACGACCACTTTTAAGCATTATTGCATAATGGGTAGAGCATTTATGATGTGTCCATACAATTGGCATTGGCGTTCTACAACCCTGGAAGAGAAGGAATTTAATAAAAAATAGATATATTAGGTTTAACTAATTGCTTAGCTATAGCCTTTCAGTAGTGTCCATTTTGCACAACCATGCAGGACAACTCGGTGCATGGATGAGAGCGATGGTGAGGATGATAATTATGTAATCACGTTTTATCATATCTTCTTTAATTTGTAAAGGATGACTACTGAACATGCAATGTCAACATCGGTTTTGAAAAATCGCCTTCTCTGATATTTTCCTTATGGCGGTCCTAAAAATTTAGAAAATTATCTATTTTGTCAATAAAGGCATATAAATTTACAATATATGATGTGGTTGTGATACTACATTATTCTCCTGTCCAATCGACACATTTCAATACCAAACGTGTAGGAAGAGGGCTCTTTGTCTTGTAGTTATGGGAAATTATGTATTTTCTGAAATGGTCCAAATATTCAGACGGGTGTATCCTTCAAATGTGAATATTTCATGGACCGACACCAAAATATGAGGACAACAGGGCTAAATGTGTTACTGAGATCACCATCTTTCATATGAGACCTGTTGTAGCTTTGTGTCAAGCCGGTTGATTAAACTCCTAAAATATAGCCCTTTATCGAGGTTACCGCTGCCTATGATGCAAGAAATAAAATCGAATTCCACTGACACACATTTGTTCACATTCAATTGGGAGGGGGGGGGAGTGGGTGGTGCCAGGTAAGGTGCTTTGAAGGATTCCGGTAACGGGGATCGAAAATGCTCCACCGTGAACAGGTCTCTAGTCCACAGCTGTGGCACCCAGTTGAAAGATGATGCGTCCAGCAGGTGAAGAGAGACCGGATAAAGCGAAGCGGCCAGGGTGTGCGGCCAGGCAGAGTGCCGCATGTGGACTGTGGAGAACCTGCCTCACATGTGACTGTGTAGTTTTACGACATGGTGTCAGATCATGAATAAATGATGCAAGTGCTTACGGAAACTCCTAATTAACCTCCGCCATCAAAGATGGACGGAGGTTACTGTTTTCACCCCTGTCTGTTTGTTTGTTTGTGAACAGTATTACGGAAAAACTCCTGGACGGATTTCGACGAAACTTGGTGGGGGATTAGGTATGGTCCAAGGATCATGCCATTAGATTTTGGACTTGGTCCAAAGTCCAATATGGCCTCTATGGCGGCCATTTTGAAAAAATATTTGAATTTTTTGTTTTGCATTTCTACATGTTTTAAGTGATTTCCAACCAAAAATAAATAAATTTGTTAGAGAAAAAAAAAAGAATTTTGCAACTTTTTTCAAAAAAATTGATTCTATTTGAAAAACATTTGATTTTTTTTTTGGCATTTCTACATGTTTTAAGTGATTTCCAACCAAAAAAAAATGTTAGAGAAAAAAAAAAACAAAATTTTGCAACTTTTTTTTCAAAAAAATTTCGATTGCTTTTTTTGGCATTTCTACATGCGCGTCGATCTAGTTTAGTTTATTCAATCGTGGTTCAGTAGGTCTGATCCGTTTTGACCTACAATGAATAGGACATCAGGTTCACTTAAGTGACCAGCACTATTGGCGGCGGAGGTTTGCACTCTACCGAGTGCTCCCCCTCTAGTTTAACATGTATTACTGAGATGTTAAGCGGAGTAGCAGAAACAAAGCCATGTTTCCTCCTTATTTCTTGTGGTTTATTCCAATGTCACTTGTATAAAACATGTCTTAAATGTCCTGGAAACCACTTTTTGCCCTGGAAAACTGGAAATTTGTCTTCCATGGCTGTGCAAGCAATGTCTTGGAGAAGCAGAATAATAGCAGGGTGGGGTCCATGGCTGTGTGAGTAATGTGTTGGAGAAGCAGAATAATAGCAGGGTTGGGTATGCATTCTCCATTTGTACAAAAAATGCTTAAAATGGTCATTTGATCCATCGTGAGTTTGTTGGATCTCCATCTCATCATTCCCTTGATTTGCGTTTCCACAAATCCCTTTTGGAATGATTGTCACAAATTCACACGACATAAAAAAAAAGAGGGAGAAATCCATTTTTTGAGTGAATGGGCAGATATTTCCTTAACCGAAATTCTTCTTCCAATCTTCTGCACATGTCATCTCAGTCAGAATTCTATCAACTATTGTGTGCTGGTGTTGGAACTGTGATGCTGTGAGGGTTGAAGCAGATTGTCCAGTCATTTCTTGCATGTATGATCATATCCTGATTCTTGTAGGATGATGAGGTAAAGGCTGCGGAGGTCTATGAGGAGTTCCTAGCTTCTTTTGAAGGTGGAGGTGCTGCTGGACTGAAGACTTTTGTACGTGGTGGTGTTGTCAATCCTGGTAAAGGTGAGTGTACCGTTTTAAATATTCATATTGACTTTAACTCTCACCCCCACTCCCCCACTCACCCTCCGCCCCTCTGCAATAGATATTTAGCCAGACAAGTATTGATGACTTTGTGCATGCTTATGCTTTTATGATGTTCAGATGAAAAGGATGAAACAAGGCATGGCCGGCTATATAGACCAAGCTGTCGAGCCACCGATAACAAACTGGCCCGTCCAGAGCAATCTACTTCTCCGGTTCCAGAAATCAAGAAACCTGTATGTTGCGTTATTTATTTATTACTCTCCATCATCATTTTTGTAACCCTTCAGCACAGAGGTAAAGTCCCAGCATCACCCTCTGGGGTGGATCTCAATTTGTTTCCACAACCTCTCTCTCTCCTTTCAGCCACTCCGGAAGGGTGAAAAAGAAAAGAAGAAGAGCAACTTGGAGTTGTTTAAAGAAGAACTGAAATTGTAAATGATAGTACAAGTTTTCATTCAGACCTCTGCCGATGATGTTTTCAAAATGTCAATGTAATCTCATCTAAGATTATATCTGGGGTTTTTCAGTTGTGTTGATGTCAAGCTGCTGTTCTCAGTTGTTCAGTTTTGGTGGTGTTTTGTTCTGTAGGATCCAGGAGGAGCGTGAAGGCAGGCATCGATTAAAAAAGATGTTGCAAGATGGGTCATACCGTCCCAGCCGTTTTGAACCACTTTCAACTGAGTTGGAACAGCAGCTCAACCGCCGATCTCGTGAGTTTCGTAATTAACCTCACCATGTCTTTCCTGTGGGTAAAAAAAAGTCAACTTGATTGTGCCATTGCAAAATACTTGACTTGGCCAGCAAGCTTGAAAAGAAGTACATTTAACTTGCAGTGGTCTAAATACTTCTGAAAATCCACCTACATATGCATTGTCCCTAAAGTTCACCTGCAGCAACTGCACCCCTTATTTCCCCCCCCCCCCCAAAAAAAATTAAGTACTTTGTCCCTTTTGAACAAAGGCACTCTGTCACTTTCATCAAGTGTATCAAAGTCTATATGACTGGGCCAATATGGTTAGGTCTTCAACCTCAGGCAATTAAAAAATAGTACACGACAAAGTCAGGAGTAGCCAACCGAGAGGGATCGGTGAAACCTGAGTGTGCATGATTGCATAATCCACACATGTCAACCGATGCTGAGGGGTCTGATGAGTGGTGAAATCAGACTGCATGCGTGCATTGCGGCTGACTTGTTTTCAGGCACCCACCGAGCAATTATTTGGGGATCTAGCTAACTGGTGATTACATAATTTGTAATGCCTTACAATACGGGATGTGTACACTGTGTTGATTTGCACGCTGAATCGCGATGCTTTTGCTGAAAGTCTGTTTGTTTGTCAGACTTCAAAACTCGTTTTCTTTTCGGTTTGTAAGTTTCCATAAGCCTGATATGTGTGTAGACTTTGTTGGTATTTTTACTGAACGTAATGCATCTTGTCTTTATACTTCAAGTTCTAATTTGAACTATTTTATTTTTGATTTCATGCTTTCCTGTCCTGTTCTGTCGGTGTGTTTTAGGCTTGGATGAATACACCACTGGTTCTTATGACACTGGTGACCCAACCACAACCAATCTGTATCTTGGAAACATCAACCCCAAGGTAACTCTCCTCCTTGAAATCTTCAACACCTAGGTAGGCTGAAGAATGGAGGTGAGATGGTTGGGGAGGGGAATGATGGTTGCTGTATTCACACCAATCATTTGGTCCAAATACAGCAACCATATAGACCAAGCAAAAATGGCAAGTGATCATGAGCATGCATGCCATAAATTTCTGATTAACATCTCGTTAAAATGAGATACCTGTTGTCGCCATTTTTAGGGCAAAATTACCACCAACTTCTCATTCCTGTTTGGGGTCCTTCCATGGTGTGGGAAACGATCTGTCAATTTGCACTGCTTTGTTTATTTTGTTTTCCCTCCCCCCCCTCCCCCACACAAAATCCATGTGTAGTAGGAACATGAAAGCAGTGTGAGGTTGATGTGGACATTTTCTTTTTAATGCTACACAGTAGCCTTGATGAAGCTTCATCTAGTTCTCGATGTACTCCTTGCTATGCATACACATTTATCCAATCGATGTTGTGCCTTGACCCCGTCTGCTTCGAAATTTTCAGGAAGGGTACCCTTTACACGTGCTTTCATGTCTTGCCCACTCATAAATTGGATGCTACCCAGATGTTCGTTTAATGGTCCAAAGAAGTGAAAATGCCAGGTGACAAGTTGAGACGATGTGGGATCTCTCTCTTTATCATGTGCAGGACAATGTTGATGGGTTGCATCATTAGCTGGGGGCAAGGCAGTACTACTGATACAATGCCCCCTACTGGCTAGGTAGGAATTTAGAATTTGGCCAGAGTGCTGGTGATAGCTCACCTACTCTTTATAAACGATACTGTGGGAACTTTAATGTCTAGCAACTAATGCCGGCAGATGGGATTCCCGTTTAATGTCCGTCCGAGGGATAGCACACGCAATGATTAATCACCCTGCCGGTAAAACATCAGGATGACAGTTTATAGCTGTGTGGGCCCAGTCAGACCCAGGCTAGATGGTTTAGAGGCAAGTGTGCATACCTCTAGGCCATCCTGCCAGCCATATGTGGGATTATTTGGAACTTCCAAACTTATCTCAGCAAGACAAGTAACGGCAACATTTTTCTTGTGAGGGTGAGTGTAACTTTGCCATGAAGTCGCTCTTGGAGACGGCATCCCCGGCTGATGTCTGCTTCTTTGTTTTCTAAAGTCTTTGCGTAACAGTTCATCGTTGAAGGTTTTTCCGCATTCAAAAAATTCCACGCTAAATAAACTGTCAGGTCCCGACATGTTATTGCCGTAAACTATGGCTGAACATTGAATTCTCTTTTCATGTTTTTATTTTTATTTTTGCTGGTGGAGATCAATAATGCCTCTCCTCCATACTGGCTCACTTTGATTATCACTTTCACATTGCAGACAGGTAGGTGATGTCTTTTTAATGCCTTCTTTCTGATCTTGCGCCCTCTGCTCTTTCAGTGCTCTGTCCCACTCACTCCCCCAGATTTTTGCAGGGCACAGCAACCCATTTTTGGTGAAACTCTCCAAAATCCAGAATCACTGCTCACCTCCACTCATTCGTTCTTCTTTTTTCTCTCTTGTGGAACCAACTTCCACATTCTCTTCAGTCTCATTCTTTCCTCCAGTGCTTCAATACAGCTGTTTTTCACCACCATCTCAGATCGTCCCCCATCCAAAACCATGATATTTTATACCCCCATTAACCCTACCTAAGCCCATCATTTTTGAAGTTTACAGGTTTTTTTTTCCTTAATGAGAATTTGTGGCTGTATCCATCTTGTCCACCCACCATGTGTCCTCCCCAAGCCCTCATTCTTCCCCACATCACATATTTTCTCAGTCTCCCTATATTTTGTACCTCATTGCTGCTGTTGGTGTGTCCCCCTCCCCCACTCTTTCTACTGTTCCTTTTGTTTCATAATGTGCTGATCCGTTCTATGTACTCGCTTCTCCACGAACCTTGACATTGTGCACAAAAAACCTGGTCATTTCACAACCATTTTTAGCTCTACACCATTTAAACACACATTGATGCGAAATACATGCATCCCCAAGTTGTTGCAATATGATTTGCCTTTAATTACCTCACGCATGCAAAGTAAAAAGCGGGGTTAACCAATTCATTCAGGTCTGTCCGTCCATCTTATCAGTTTATGATCGAGGAACAGATTATTTAAATTGAATGTTATATTTTGAATGTGAATCGGAACTTGAGTAGAAAGACTAGTCTGCCGTTTTACCGAACTTTGACTGAATTAATCCCAATCGTACATGCACAGAGAGGTGTGAGATAATACTTTTACTCTGCCTGAATGGCGGTCAAACAAAAATGAAAATTCCAAACAGGAAATTTACTGTTTTTAAGGACGTCATACTGGACACAAACAACAAGCACGAAAAACTAATGTAATGTGTTAGTTCGATAGGGTGGTGTAATGGCTGCTGGAGAAAACTACTAAAACCCGGAATTTATTTATTTATACTGTTACGGATTTGGAAACCTATCGCACACAACATACAGGACCTATAGAGCAGTTATATTGGTAAGTATGTGTTTTATAGACAGTTTCCTTTCCCTTGTCTAATGGGTAAATAAATGTTGATGCGCTGTGAGTTACTTTTGATAGTTAGGATTTCCTTTTATTTGTAACACCATCAGCAACGGATTACTACAGCTCTGCAGAGAACAACAACAACCCTCTGCTCCCGGATTCTCCGCGCGCTCAGTGGAGGAGGGGTCATGCCCGCACCCACCGATGCGCTGGGCAGCGCGCCGAGTGGGGGAGGGGTCGAGCTGCGCCGGAGCGCATAAAAGGGGAGTCAGTCAATCGGTCTCGGCTGGTCTGGAGCCTGGGAAGCTGGTCTTGGTCGTTGTCGTCATCTTCTTCCTCCTCCTCCGCCGCACGATCGAGCGCTCGAGAGACGCCATCCCCCTGCAAGAACCGCTAGGGTCGCTCGTCAGTGTTCGGCTCGCCTCTCGCTGGTCCCCGGGTCGACGCGAAGACCACACGAGGTGGACAGGTCCAAGACAGACCCTGGTCTTCAGCCCGACTGTCCTCCGGGCTGGAGGTCCGAATAAAGACCATTCCGTCCGATTCTTTGTGTGTGTGTGTGTCCGTGGGCCCGTCTGCTAAGTAGTGAACTGTATAAGTGCTCTTGTTGTACATACCTTGCATACGTGCATTTATTAGGTCATCTCTACCGAGATGACCTAATAAAGCCGGACCAAATGTCCATCCGTCCGTACGTCCGTCCGTCCCCAATTTTTCTTTCCGATCTTGATGAAACTTAGTATGTGGGTAGAGGTCGATGAGTGTTGCGCAACGATATAACTTTTATCTGGGTTCAAGGTCAGGGTCAGAGTCACGAGGTCACGTAAGTTATAAAAATCGCCATTTTCAAAACCTATCTAGTCTTCCATTCTACAAGATATTCGGCAAATCTTTATTGATTATGATAGTAAAAAATATTATCTTGTATCTAACCGGACAGATTTTTGAATTTCCGTCCCGTTTGGCCGCCACGTAACCTGGAAGATGGTCAAAAACACCTCCCGGTACAAAGAAAACTTTTTACTTCCGATCTTGATGAAATTGGTATGTGGTAGAGGTCGATGAGTGATACCCAACGACATATTTTTCCCGGATTCGAGGTCAGGGTCAAGGTCACGAGGTCACGAAAGTTGTGAAAGTCGCCATTTTCAAAACCTATCTAGTCTGTCATTTTAGGAGATATCTGGCAACGGTTCATCGATTATGATAGTAAAAACATTATAGAGATGACCGTCACCCCCAACGGGGTAATTTTTAATATTCGGTTTAGCTCTGCCCTTATGTGCTCCCCTCATCCCCCAATTGTGAATAAATACCCCGATTGTTAAATGTTTCAGCTCGTTCGTGTCTATTCCTTAATTGGCTTCGCGTCCTGCGTGTTGGAAAATTAGCCAGGCCGTTGCCGTTGTAACGGGATATTTGGGACCGACGGATCTCGGCGAAACGGAGAAATCAGAGATCATCCGTGAGGAGCAGACTACGAGACAATAAAGGTCTGTTAACGGGGAATTCAACGGAACAATACGTGAACCGTTTGTGCTTCTCACCTCTCTCTCCTCTCTCTCATGCCGCCAGTTCAGAGAACCCTCTTCATCGATCAGGGGCCCATGAACACCTGTCAAGCATATTCGATCCCATGGCGCTAAGTCACTGTAGTCTGACATCTTTGAACGACTCAGATACGTATCAACTACACGGCAACCGAGGAGCTGGAGACCGAATTGGCGTATGCCATTCCACAGGGACGCAATTGCCGGATGGAGCTGAGTGGATGAACTGGCCGGGTCTGGCGTTGACAATTCGACGAGGTCGTACATACCCTTCTGGAGCAAACACATTGACGATACTATGGGTATAAATCTTTTATCAAAACCAATCCACTGGATAGGTACCCTTGAAGAAGTGTTTCCGGAGATCGATGCCACTGTGTCGCCCACAGCGGCAAGACGAAAAGTAAATGTCCAAAGTGCGGCAGGAGCCATACCGGAAGAAACCCCACATGACCGCTTCACGTAAAAAACATGTGTATTAGTCTACTGATTCTCAAAACGCTAGAAAGTTGGCTTTATCGATGGCTGCATATGCTCTCGAGATGGAAAATATTCCAATGTGGCGCTTCATGGGTCTTTTCTATGTTGACACCTCCCTAACACAGTGTCCTCTACATGAAAAACATTCGGAGCGCCTACAGACAAAGAAGTCGTTGTCCAGATACCTCAAAGTGAACACAGGCATGCTCCAGCTCGCGCAGAGTAGGAGTCGTGTTATGACTTGGATTGGCAAGAATGCTTTGAAAATCCAATCCACTGAAAGTCAACATTTGATGATGTATTCATCCTGTTCGGTGTTTTCCATATCTCAATATGTCTATTCAGAGCAATAGGAAGCTAATCATTGAATCCGGAGGACCACAGCTGCTGGTTGATGCAGACGTCCTTGCATCTGGCTAGTACGTGGCTTCATCGAATGCACCAACACAACCGCTGCAAACGTCTGCCACCAGTGTTTTCTTAGCCTTGGCACGTCTTCACTTCAGAGAATTTCTGACCACATACGAGAATCTCGACGATTGGTTACTCTGATTCATTCCGTGGATATGACCAACGCCCAGTCAATGGACACCAGGCTGAATCTCGGGTCATATCACGTACTAGATGAGTAAGGAAGTTGGTGCAGAGCACACTAGATGGCGAGTTCGGCCAAAACCGCACAGTTTTGGTTGCAGTACGTTGGCTCGTGATTTGTTTCTCATCAATGACAGAGCTGTCCGCACGAATGACGTTGACCTGTTCATCTGGGTGATTACAGGTGACTGCGTTTCTTTGCCACAAACCGCACTATTACTCAAGATGGATGACGAAATATCAGCTTGATTTACTGAATATCGAGTTACATACCCTGGACTGATGGAGACTACGGCAATGCTGTTTCGTGTCGCAGAACAGAGAACCAGTTAGCCGACTGCCATAGACCTGACCCTCGAGCAGACGGTCAAGTGTGATGCTTCTCAGGCAGATGGGAATTTTACGGCATCAACCAACAGTAAACAGCGGCGCTCATGGAGCGTACAAAAAGGTACTCGAGCCGCGCATCAGCAATTTTATTCAATATGGTCGGGATGCTACGAACAAACGATGCACAGGGGAACTGTCTGCAAGCCGCATACGGCGAATAATCGATCGATCTACAGAAACTGATGAAGAGATCAGACATCGATATCCATTCAAACTCGAAACTCTGATCTGATCAACGTCAGTACGGGAAAAAGGCGCACCTCTGAAATCACCGAGTCATTCTAATAGCTAATGAAGGTCACAAAGCGACACATTCATTCATCCAAGAATGCGCTGACAGATTTGAAAGCCAATCAAGAGAAAACCACACAAGCCATTTTCAAATCAGGGAGCGAAGAACCAAGGTGCAAAATCCATCGTCAGACAGCTCGTGCCAGAGACATGTTCGGCAGAATATTTGTGCGTCACAAAGAAAGTCGATCTAGATACTCTGCTTCTCACCTGACGCCAGTACCTCTCACAATGTGCAAAACGGACAGAACAATAATGCACACAAAAAAGCGCCCTTTCTCTGTGTACTTGAACAAAAAGTATCACAGCATGGAAGTCACAGCTCTTGATGTGCAGTTATTGACGGTAACTACCAGCTCAGACTCCTCCACCAACTTATGGAGGTTATCGCATCAATTCTTCACGCTGTTGTTGCATACAATCCACGAGGGTTGATATCGTCTTCGACACCTATGAACAACCTTGATTAAAGACTGTGATGGGAAAGACGCGGCGCTGAGATGTTACGTACAAAGTCACTGGCCCAGATCAAACCGCCCTAAGGATTTGAATAAGGCTCTGAAATCTACGTCATTCAAAAGCCACCCGCGATCTTTCTAAAAGATTGGGAGACAACGTCATGCCATCCGCTCCGTGACAAGGAAGTTATATTGGAGTTGACGATTGTGCGCAGCTTCGCTGTGGAGGCGATAGATCCATAAGTCTATAGTTGGAGAACTATGCAGGCAATCATCCTGAAGGAGACACGAGAATCTGCCAGCACCTTATGCACATAACGAGTCGCGACTGTCCGATAACGATAACGTGGTGATCAGGGCATCGACACTGATATCCTCGTCATCTCCTCCATCACGTCGAAACGACCCTAGGTGTATGATGAAGTTGGCACGTCAGGTCGAAGTGACAGAAGATATGTGAACGTATCCCGTTGGGATCAGAGGCATATGGACATTGTATGCGCCGCGTTCCCTGAGTTCCATTCATTTCACGGGGTGCGATTAACTCCAGCCTTCTCACGAAAGGGGAAAAGCGCCCGCTCGCTATTCTGGAGAAAAGATCAACGTACAGAAAGCCTTCGCAGAACTAGGTAGAGAAGCGCCCACGAGACCGGGTGCAAACCATTGAAGACTTCACGTGTTTTGTTGCGGTGCAAAAAGCCATGGCGCTGAACAAATACGATACCGTGTATTTGAAATAGCGAAATAGCTCCAGGACCCTGCAAACCATTCGCAAAATGAAAGGGGTTGACGCGAGTAGCTTACCATTGTGGAGCAGAGGTGAGATAGCAAATTGAAGAACTGCGTTCGTGCGAAATACTGGCGTGATGCTCACCAACAGTGTGACCAAAATACCTAGTAAGGGTTGGGAGTTGATTGACGGCATTATCGTTTTGTGTGGTTTGAAGGCGACCAACTTCAGACGGTTATTGCCGAAAAGCAGAAGGAAGACGATGAAATAGTGATGGTGACAGATAAACAACAGACAGACGAAAGTGCTTTGTTGAAGATGATGACGACTTGGATACATTGATGATAGCGATGACTGCTTAATGACAGCATACACTTGTTCTTTCAAGTGTCCGATTTGGCCCTTTTTCAGCACCTCCTCTAATTTGGCCTTCTTGTCTGACGGGCCAAGGTAATTTTTCTTGACGTGTTTTGATGATTGGACATTATAGGAGTAATTCTATAGACACTTCAGAGTTGTGCTAAAAGTTTTATTGAACAAAACTGGGGCCTTTTTGGGGACTTCTTGTTAGCCAACCTGCGTATTTTCCATTCTTCAGTCTCATTTATGATTTCAGTTCAATAAATCTTGATTTCAATTTTCGTTTTTCTCGTGCTTGATAGTTTGATTAAAGATACAAAGGGGCATTTTCAGGCGACCTCAACTTTGAAGCGCATGTGTGCCAACTCAAAAACGTTATTTAGTTTTTCATGCCATGGCTCAAATAACCTGTCAAGAACCTTTTGTGCACAAATACTTTATTAAACGTCACATGCCTGCATCTACTACTAAGAGGCCAGCATGGTACAACTGCTTATGCACATCAATTACTGTACCTCTAGACAAGCTGAATCGAAGACACCACACTGCAGATGGAGAAGAGGAGCGCAAGCAGTTACGCACGGAAAGACATGTGAAAGAAAGATCCATAATAGAGAACAGATGAATAGATGCACCAATGCAGAGCAATAATCAGTGTGAGACTACAAGACAACTTCTATACAAGATAGTAATGACAAACCAATTGGTTATAGAAGCTAACGAATCAGTGTTATGCATCAGCGCAAGATCATAATATAGCCAAACGCAGCGAACCACAATGCCTAATGCACACGCATAAGCAAAAACGATAAATCTGCATGAACAAAATAGATTTGTGTGTCAAGTTTTAGTCAATCAATACAATCTATCATAAGTATTTATACATGTTTGTTTTGAGTGTTGCTGCTACATTGATGCTGACTACAAGAACTTTAACACTAAGAACTTTCACCTCAACTTTCTTTCTACTTTCTTCTTAATTTCAGGCTGTAATGAGGAACAGATCGGTTGTCATAGCTGCTTGTCGAGTCCAAGAGCTGTACGTTAAGTTTTACATGATAATTTTATAATACCTCATCTTATCACAGGTTCAAATCCTTGATGCTTAATATCGTCTACTATTACAATAAAGTTCTTCACTTTCGACCTATAGAGGTCTTGAACTGTCTCACTAGATCAAGAAAGACTGTTTACTTAACATCTGATTCGCATGTCATAAAGCAGATTTACAAACTCCGTTTCTTTCAACAAAAACCCTCTACCTGATAATGAACCGAATGCAGGCCCAATTGATGGGATTCCAGTGTAGGCTGGAGGTATATCAAACTAGAACACTTAGGCTGAGAGGTCTTGCTTCAAACTAAAAGTGCAATTTTGTACTGAAGAAGAGACATAGCGTATGGTCATACCCTTAAGGACTAATATGACTCTAAGAAAACAAGATGTAGAACTTGCAGATTAATGAAAGACCAAGCCATTAATGTATTATTGGCCAAAAAGTGTAGCTGACAGCCAGAACCATTTGTTGCCTGGCCTGCGACTCACACTGGGTGCCAGATAAAAAGTCCAGTGGGGTGTGGAGTGTCAGGTTAAAACAAAGGCCGGCCAAGCCCAATTCAAACCGCGTCACATGGTGGTTGAGGGTGCGAGTGCGTCGTGATGTTCAGGGATACTACTTCATTCGTGTGGCTTGGCAGTCTTTTGCCGTCCGCTCTTTCGCAGCACATCTGCGCTGCTCCTCTGACGATTCCCTCCAAAGATCTCCATCAACAACTAGCCCCCAATTCGAACAGACTCTGTCTTTTCCTCTCATAACATAGCTCTCAATATATTTGGAACTTAATTTTTTTTTTTTAACTGAACCCCACAATTTCAACCGTTGCCCAATGGGCTGGAAACGGAGAAACAAAAGAAATTTGATAAATGTAATGTAGATTTTGATGTTGTGCAAGTTTAATAACATTTGAAATTGTAGAACATTTGTGAAAATAATGAATAAAAGCTATCATTATTTATTTCACATGTTGAAGTTAAATGAAGTTTCACATGTTAAAAAAATGGACTGTACCAAACAGAGGACGCACCAACAACAAAGCAAAACGTTTTGTCCACTCGGGCTCTGTAGTCATGCATGTGATGTCAAATGTCGAAGCGTGTGCACCACAAGTAAAGGTTTCCTCTACAAACAAGCAATTCCTGGTGAAGTGCTCGACACAGCGATTCAAGTTAAGTCGCATCGTTTCACGTTCAAAATTTTGCTTAGGCTGCAGGTATTAATATTTGGAGTTAATCTTTGCTTCAATCAGTTTTAAGACAAATAATTAGTGGGAGTAGGGGAGGGGGGATTTTGGAAAGGCATGTCACTCAATTTGTTGTAAAAATAGTCTGTTTAAAAAATGGGAAACAAAAACTTTTATACAAATAAAAGTATCAATAACACAATTTTATGAGAAATAATGTTGCGAACTAATAAACTTGCACTCAAAAGCAAAGCAGGCTTGGGTTGGGCCGTTCACTGTTATCCAAAAATTAGGGTCCCGGGTTTAAAATGCCACGTACGGTACTGTGCAAAATTCTTTGCCCACCTTGAAAAGAAACGTTTTATCGTCACATTGGCATATTTGAAAAATAAAAGGTGCAAAAATAATCATGTTTTATTAAAGAAACAAATTGAGTTGTATTTTATAATATTAACACATGAAATTTCAATATTTGGTGTGACACCTTTTTCATGTGGCATAGGACAACAGATAAATGATTTGCAAAGTAGCAGATATCCATTTTGGAGTGATCTCCTGCTTCTGTGGAAGTTTATTGG
Source organism: Eptatretus atami (assembly GCA_035128595.1). NCBI lineage: Eukaryota > Metazoa > Chordata > Myxini > Myxiniformes > Myxinidae > Eptatretus > Eptatretus atami. The sequence goes on from CM068954.1 coordinate 66,187,768, forward strand.
AAGGTTGTTCCATGCATTCTGCAATGTTTCCCAAAATTCACCTTTAGAATTTTGGATATTTTTCATTTTTCTCTGTCCAAATAATCCAGGCAGCTTCTACGATGTTAAGGTCAGAACATTGATGGGGACCATTCTAATAACTGTAGAGCTCCGGACTGGTTTTCTTGTTAAATGTGTTACGACAAATGTAGTGCGTTTGGGATCGTTGTCATGCTTGAGAGGGAGGGGGGAAGAATGTTACAATTAGCCTCATTTGTGATGTGATAGCATGGTGGATTGGTTCTGCTATACTTGTTCCTTGTTAGCATGAATTGTTCTTCAATTCTCACAAAATACCAAATGCAACAGCAGAAATATACCCCAAACCTGAACAGAGCCTCCAAGATGCTTCACAGAAAGTAGACATGTCTGGAGGGACATCCTCATCCTTCTTCCCAACCTCCTTCTGACATAATGCCTTGCCTTTGTCCAAAAATTTCAAACTTTGACTTGTCACTCCAAAGTACCTTTCCCGCGCATTAGCCTCACAACTCTTATGTCCTTGGCATATTTCAGTCCTTGGCTTTGTTACTTTTATACGAAAGGGCTTTTGACAGTAACTCACCCATGGAGACACACTTTTTGACAAGAGACCTTCAGACAGTAGATGGGTCCACTTTAACCCATATATGCATGTGCCAGTTGTGCAAATTTACCATTTGGCCTTTCAAACCGTTTTATATCCTTAACTTCTCTGGTCTCATTAAGCTTCTGTATTGTGGCTCCAATCGCCACAACTGGAAATACTGTTTTAGGGGATATTTCTCTCTGGGAATTGTTCCCGTTACAAAACTATTATTTTGATATCATGATTTTACATCTTGGGCATGGTTTGGGTTTATATTACCTGCAAGAGAGAAATTAAAAATGCAAAAAAAAAATGTGGTGGCCGACTTTTGGATTGTTTGGACAAGAAGAAAACAAAAAAAACCCAAAATCCAGCGAATTATGGGACATTTGCAGAATGCATGGAACAACCTCCCAATGGAATTTCCCAGAAATTGCAGGAAATCATTCCAAAACTGATATCTGCTCTTTTGCATTAAAAAGGTGGTCACACCAATATTGCAATTTCATCATGATATATATAAATTAAATTCAATTTTTGTTCTGGAATAAAAATGATCATTATGAAACCATGGTATTCAAAATACAGTAATTTACAAAAAATATTTTAAGGTAGCCCAAGACTTTTGCATAGTTTAGTTTGTGTATCTATATGAGTTTGGCTATTGATGTCTTTGCAATAATGCAAAATTAACACGATGTGTGCAATTGAAAACTCACAATGACCCTTCGATCACTTCCAAAAAATAAAATGATAATTTTTTTTTTTTTAAGAAACAGACAAATAAGGATGTGAAAAACAAAAATCAAGAGTCCAACATTTTTCTTCGTTTCCAAAACTCATTGAAGGAAAAGAAAAAACAGAAGGAAAAAAAAAACATGTGCATAGGACAACAGATAAATGATTGCAAAAGGAAAGGAGAAGGTGGGCAGGGGAATGTGGTACTTTCAGTTGGGATAACCACTTTGACTACGGCTTCCGACAGAGTCTGTTCGTAACGTAGATTTGGAATAACGAAAAGTGAACAATGTAAGTGGGTGGATGCGACCACGAGTCAACAAGATCATAATTGTTATAAGCACAATTAGGATAGTAAAACATTTGATATCAACATGCAGTTTACATTTAGCATTGTTAAAGATAAACAAGCTTTAAGCGTCTGATACGTTAAGTGAACAACCTTAGGATTCTCAACAAATCAAGCATTTCAATGAGGCATAGATCTCATAGATCATGTCTCTTCAAACTAAACATTGTTAACGATAAGCATGAGTTACGAACAAAATGCAAAATTGGAACGTTTCATTTAATCAATGCAAAAAGGTGCAAATCTTTAAATAAATATACACGTGCATTCCAACAAAATCAACCCAATTCACGATTCACTTTGCAGTTCGTGACTCCCAAACCTCAAAGAAGCACAGTTTAGCCACTTGTCCCTAATATGTCATGAAATTATTGAAAAGGTTCAGCGGAGCATTTTTCTCCTGTTGGATAGAGGGTTTATGCGGCTGACAGGATGGTATAGAGTATGCACACTCACCTCTAAGCTGTCTAGGTTGGGTTTGAATATTGGCCAAGCTATAAACTGCCATCCCAGTCTTTACAGGCAGGGGCATTCAGATGTGCGCATTGTCCCCCGGTTGACGTGAACTGGGCATCCATCTGCCAGTATTTAGTTGGTGGATTAGAGATCCCACGGTGTCCTTCACGACGAATAGGCAAGCTATCGCTGCCACATGGCCAAATTATAAATTCTACTCTAACTTAAAGGGAACTGCATCAGCGGCACAGCCGCACCCTTATTCAATAATGCTCCTACAGCCTTATGCTGCATACAAAATAAGAAGGATAACATGCATTAAAGCAAGGCCAAAGTTGCAAAGGATACTCCTCAAAGACATCGACAATTTGATCAATAAAAGTCAACTTCCAAATTCTCACCATTACTTTTAGCGCAGTCACGTACTCATTGTAAATTACAGAATGATAATTTGCGATCTGCGCCAGACTTAGAGAATGGAAATATGAGGCAACCAGTCGTGGAACTTCAGCAATCAAGTGCTTTTCGATAATTTGCTAAATGCAAAAGAAAAACAATGAAAATTTTCGGTAATAAATTGAACTAGTGCATGTTTTTTCTGAGTTGCATCGATCTGCCTACAATAACAGACCGGATGGTTGCAAGCCATTTGATGTTGGAGTTTGAAAGGCAGGGCATCGTGCAAAGTTAAGAACATATATGAAAACAGAATATAATAAAAGATAAGTAAAAATGAAGAGTAAAGCAGGGACAAAACAAATGATTTATTGGGGAACTTTGGGGGTGATCGTGGACAGCAAATTAAAATTTTAAAAAATAATTATTAATATATAATAATAATGATAATTAACACAGACATTGCAAAAGTCACCTTGTGAAATTCATCTCTATTATTGGAGGTGGGGCAAAGGCAGTTGGGGTTTCTGAGACGATTTGGGTTGTGCATTGAAGGCAGGCCGAATGGAGGTGGTGCATTGTGAGCTCCAGCATGACTGGAGGGATGTACACGGGGTGTGGGGAAGTGGGATGGCCTTGCCCACAGCCCAGCCGCATCTCAAATCCCATTATCTCTTACCTGCACAGACGGAATAGCAGAAAAATCTAACCATGCCGGAGAGTCAGAACAAGTTCACAGGCTGCGGTTAAAACCATACAGCATACACCATGCTGGACAGCACTAATCAATCTTATCAGCATGTTTATTATGGCAACATGTAAAAAGTATAATTATAAGTAACAATTTGTTGCACAAAGAGGGCAGCAGATGTAATGAATTAGGAAGTGCAAGGCAACAGTGAATAAGAGGAAATGATTGATGAAAAGGTGCGAGTGCACAAATCTGACCGTTGAGGAACTTCAGAGCACGTTCGCCTCCTTTCGGTTCATAAAAGCAACAAAACCACAGTGCCTGTCACGCACTTTCTCTTCATCTTTCGCGGGGCCACATTATCTTTACACTGGCCAGTGGGCCAAACTTCCGAACTCCTGACACAGCATCTCTTCATTCATCTACAAGCAGAGATAATGGGAGAAGCAGAAGCAATGGGGGGGGGGGGGGGGGGAGGGGAGGGATACAGAAGACAAGGAGATGTATTCATGACAGGTTACTTGGTAACATGAAAAATAGATATGCCATGCAACCATATAAAGCAACCATGATTAGGTGTTAAATTGGTTAGATGAAGCCAATTGGTTATTCCTTCCATTCACAGGTGAGAGATGTGGGTGTGTGGTGGTTCACGGACCAGACGGACAGGAGATCATTAGGCCATGAGCGCCAGCAAGCGGGAACCCTTTTTATTGCGGGAAAGGAAGCACAGGCACGCCACCCAGCGGGCGGAACATAACATCAAAACCCAATCACGTGACTCCAAACATCCAATCTACATACAGCACATTTCCTCCCCTCTAAATGGCAGAAATTAACAGACAAAATCCTCCCAAATACTGAGGCCGCTTTTCTGAGCCGTACAGGACGACGGGCAGCTAGGAGCATAGAAACAGATTCTTCTGATTCGGTAGGGTGACATACCAGTAGGATCGTCACATTTTTAGCACCAAGAGCACCAGGTAGAAAAGCTTGTGCATTTTCTCTGTTCAGAACTGACTCAGGTAACCACCTTGAACCAACTAGTCCAGTTGGTGCCGGCACGTCTAGCATTGGCGAGTCAACAGAAACCGGAGGTGGTGGTCCCACATGTCCCGACTCAATGGTGATGCTGAAATGCGATCATGAATTTGGTTAACGTGCCATTTCCACACTTTCCCTTCATTAGTTTTAACCATGTAGTTGGCTGGCCGAGTACCACGGAGACCACTGCCGGCACCACTTACAATTGTGGAAATAATCACGTACCATTACACGCTGTCCTACTTCAAAGGTACGAACAGCGTTGGAGCTGACACGCCCCGGACACAGACCTCCTAGGTCTCAACAAATCCAGTCTAGATCTCAATGCACGCCATACAAACGCATAGCAGGTGTATACTAGTTGATGGTGAACAGCATTTCTATAATGTAACAAAAACACATCAACCATTGCTTGCATAGATGACCCCTTTCCTCTCCGCAAAACACATTTTAACGCCTTAACAAACGACTCAGCCTGGCCATTCGTTCTGGGTGGTATGGTGCCGACTTGAGATGCTTGACACCTTCTGAACCATGAAGTCATTGAAAACACCAGAAACAAATTGTGGACCATTATCAGAAACCAAAACTTCAGGTATTCCTTTGTTTGCAAAGATTGACCGTAGCTTTTCAACGGTGTTTTCTGCCATTGTGGATTGCATGACAACAACCTCTGGCCACTTGGAGAACGCATCAACAACAACCAAGAACATTTGTCCTAAATGGACCAGCAAAATCTACGTGAATTCTTTGCCATGGCTTGTCTGGAACAGGCCATAAGCACGACACCCGCCGTGGATTGTCGGCATCTGACTGGCATGTAGGGCAATGCCTAATCATATGCTCATGTCCTTGTCCAGACCAGGCCCACACAGAAGTACGGGCTAGACTTTTGGTTTTAACGACGCCGAGGTAACTGGCATGCAGTTCATCAAGACAATGTTGTCTGAACTTTGGAGGAATCACCGTCTCATACCCACAACAAAATACAACTTTGAGCTAAAGACAGCTCTGATGATTTAGACGCAAACGGTTGATACTCAGGTGTTGAAGGCAGGTCATTCCAATTTCCAGTGGAGATACAGGCGAGAACAGGATCGTGGGCTGATTCAACAGCCACCAGTTAGCCGTGACCAACACACTGGATTTGGTCAGTGTAAACACATCAACATGATCGGATGATTCAGACGAAGATGGGTCCCCTTGCAGGCAAGCGAGAGAGACCGTCGCAGTTGGCATGTTTCTCGTGCCACGGAACTGGATATCATAGCTGTAGGCAGCAAGGACCAAACACCATCGTTGTATTCGTGCCGCCACCACACTGGGACATCCTCGTTTCGGTTCCATGATGAATTGGAGTGGTTTGTGATCAGTCTGCAAGGTGAAATGGTGGCCAAGCAGGTGCTGGTGAACTTTCGCACTCCCAGACGAGGCTGAGAGCTCCCGCTCGATTTGGGCATATTTCTGCTCTGCTGCGACAGGGTGCGAGATGCAAAACAAACAGGGCGTTGAGACCATCGTCCATTTGTGTGATAGCATTGCTCCAATGCCGTATGCGGAGCTGTCGCATGTAAAATGAGCGGACGTTTAGGTTCGTAGTGAACGAGAACCGTTTCCTCTGTGAGTAGCAGCTTGACACGATTGAAAGCTGCCTGTTGATCGGATCTCCACGCCCAGCATTCCTCCTTTCTGAGCAGCCGCGTTAACGGGGCCAACTCAGAGCTCAGGTAGTACTGTGCCATACAATAAATGAGCAAAGCTGAATCTTGTCCCGTGGTGGTGGCATGTGCTGGATCGCCCTCACCTTCCATGGGCTTTCAACAGCCTCCGGTGTAATGATTGTCCCAAGGTACTCCAACCATTGTTTGAAGAACGCACATTTGTCCCTGTTCAAGCGGAGCCCTAAGCCTCCAACTTCGTCAGCACTTTGTCAATGTGTTGAGGTGCTCCTCAGCCGTTTTTCCTGCAAAGAGTACGTCATCCAGGTAGGTTTGAGCGGGAAGATCTACACAAACCTGATCCATCGCTTTCTGCCGCAGGGCGGGGCCGAAGCAATCCCAAAACAGAGCCGGGTGTACCGATAGAGTCCTTGACATGTGTTTATCGTTAAGGTCACTACTCCGGGGTCCATTTCCAGATGAAAAATGCATCCCGCAGATCGAGTTTCATAAGAATTTAACTCCCTGCCAACCGTGCATATATCTCATCGATTGATGGGAGTGGGTACTGCTCGATACCAAGACCTGGGTTGACCGTGGCCTTGAAGTCCCCGCATAATCGAACATCACCATTCCGCTTCAGCACCGTGACGACTGGAGTGGCCGAGTCCGAGTATGGCACCGTTCGATAACTCCACAGGCTAAGTCTGTGTAACTCAGCTTTCACCTTGTCACGCAGGGCATATGGGATTGGCTCTGTTTACAAAAACGAGGAGCCACGCCCTCCTTCATGAAGAGCTTGGCCTGTATATCCTTGAGTTTCCCAAGTCATTGCAAAACAGGCCTCAATGCTTTTGAAGAATCTCTCTAACTGATGCTCCAATCGATTTGGTTATGGTTTGCACAAGTGAATGGCTGACCAGTCCAGCTTGATGCGAGTCAGCCAGTCACGACCGAGAAGAAATGGCCCACTTCCTCGAACCAGATAAATTTGAGAGCGGCATCTTGGCCCTGATAGGTACGGATACGTCTGCCATTCCAATCGGCTTTACTTTCTCGCTGGTGTAGTGTATAGTGTGAGGTCTGAACTGATGAGCTTCAGACCGTTCAGCTTACGAGAGGTCTGTTCGCCGATGATGGAGACTGCCGCTCCAGTATCAACTTGGAATGTGATAGGCGTCTTGTTAACTCCACTTCTACTGTCATTGGTCGAACTTTTGAAGGACCAACTGAATAAAGACTCCATCATTGGTTGAAGATCTTGCCCCGGATCGTCGGGGTCATCATCATTATCGTCCATGACTTGTACGGTGGTTGATGCGCTCGACATACGCGTTTCAGATGGCCCACCTTGTTACAATGTAAACGCACGCTGTTCTTATAAGGACACACATGACAGAGGTGTCGAACTCCACACCCCAACTGCCTGCGTGTTTACCTCGCCCCCATCGGAAGGTTGTGAGGCTGGCCACGATTCATACCGAAGGTTGCTTGTAGGGTCCGAGGTGAACGGGACGTCTTGTTGATCCCAATGTCACTTCCATGGTCTGACCGGCGATGGCTCGTACATCCTTGAGGGACTGTTCGACAGGCGATGCAGTTTCGACGCTATGAGAACGTAATGTCCTCGAACTTGATGCGAAGTATCGCCGAAACATCTTTTGATCTTGTCCAGGGCAATAAATCGATCTTTGAGCCTGGCTGGACGCTCATCTGGCATGAATTTGCAGGCAACGGACAGATGTTTCAATCTTGCCACGAAATCGGCCACGCGCTCTCCAGAGTTCCTTGCCAGATTATCGAATTCATACCTCGCTAGTTGTGGCGATTTCTCAGGCTTAGTGTGTTCTTTCATCTTCTGACGATAGCGCGAAATGTCAGCATGTCGTCTTTCGGCTTGTCGGGTGCGACCAAGTCACATAACAGTCGGTAGTTGTCCGTCGTCCCATCCATCGTCGCCAAACTGTGGTGTTCACGGACAGACGGACAGATCATTAGGCCATGAGCGCAAGCGGGAAGAACCCTTTTTATTGCGGGAAACGGAAGCACAGGCACGCCGCCCAGCGGGCGAACATATCAAAACCCAATCACGTGACTCCAAACATCCAATCTACATAAGCACAGGTGGGTCTTCGTTTTTCATTTATATGTTGACTGCTTTTGACGTTTACGTGGTACATGCTTGAGAGCCTCGTTGGTATGCATTTCTGTCTGCGCTGTTGGTGATGTTTCGCCAATAGCAATGAAACTGGTCCGGCAGCTGAGAGGGTGTGTAGCATTGGGATTCTCATGTGTGTACTTTTCTGAACGTCGTTAAAGCTGTGAAGGAACTCTGGGAATGGTTTGAAACAGCAAAGGGCTTACCTTGGTAGCTTTCATGGTTGCTTATGCAGTTTCTTTGTCTCTCGAGAGCATGGGAGGAATTATTTATATATATATAACTCCAGCCACCTGGGTTTGCTTGAGTAGGTGAGAGCCAATTGGTTATTCCCTCCATTCACAGGTGAGAGATGTGAGTGAGTCTTCGTATGTGTGTGTGTATATATATATTACAGTATATATAAATCGTATGTGTGTGATCTTCACAAAAATCAAATCAATTTGGCGTCACACACTCAACTGTCCACCAAATTTCATCCGAATCTGTCCACACTTTTTGAGATAACGTGCTATATATATTTAGCCCTATCTCTCAATGGTGAAGAATCATTTTAAAAATTCTCATAGCAATCCAGATCTTCACCAAAATCTAATCAGTTTGTCCTGGTCACACACCAACCTGCCTACCAAATTAATCCGGATCCATCCATAACTTTTTCAGATATCCTGCACACAAACAGACAAACAAGAAAAAGACGTCGTGCGGAGCAGCGATACTTCAAAATCCACCCCCTTTGCAAAGGATGTCATGGATACATCATTGTCCATGTCATTAAGATTAAAATTGACAATCTTAATCAAAGCTCAGGTCAATCGGATGAAAACTGATTAATTTCCAGATTAAGTTGATTTTAGAGGTTTGACCTCAAAAGTGTTGGTTTCCAAACTCAGTAATGCACTCTGCAATTGCTGCTTAATTTTAGGTTAATAAGATGAAAACTGATGATTTTTCAGATGAAATTAGATTTAAAGTTTGACCTTGAGTTGACCTTTGACCTTTTGATATCAAAAATAGTTGGTTTTCAATTCAGTAATGTACTAAGCAAATGCTGTTTAATTTTCAAGTCAATCGGATGAAAAAATGACGATTTCAGAAATTCGACCTCAAGATGACCTTTGACCTTAAAATCAATGGGCTTCTCAGTCGAGTACAACTGAGAACAACCAGTTGAGAACAACCTCTACAACTTGGTAAAGTTTAATAATAATCGGTTTGGAATTGTGACTGTAGGCAATAGACAGAAGACAAAGACAGACAGACAGAATAACAATATCAATGAACATATACTGACTTGAAAAATCTTCGATTTGCAAGGAACAAACAAACAGGGGTGAAAACCTTTGGTGGCGAGGTAACTGAGAATTCACAGAACGATAACCCACGCAGTGTTACACAAGGAAACTAACACAGGAACGGCCATTCGGCCATCATGCCTGCGCCACATCAACACCAGACCAATTTTATCCATCCAAACAATGCAATTTAATTGGGGGAATGAGGGTAGGGATGTGGATGAAATGATGTGGCATATCCAAGGGTGTCAATCTACATGGGAAAATTATTTATTTTAAATATTTTAATAAATAAAAAATAAACAAAGGAATTTTGTGTTTTTTTTGCGGGGGAGAGGGGCGAGAATTGGGCGAGGTGGTTCTTGAGTGAAAGATACACATACACCATACACACCCCTTGACGAGACCCCGTAGCACACGACATTTTGCACGGATGCACACAATCAGCCATCAACACTCGAGCTACCAAAAAGTCCTGCAATATCCCTATTCCCTTCGAGCTCAAATGCTTATTGATACCTATCAAATTCCATTTTAATTATCTATTGTTTCTACTTACACTACCTTTCCAGGGAGACAATTCCATGCATTAATACTCTGAGTAAAAGACCCTGCCTTACTACCATCTTAACTCTCCTCTTCTTTACTCTCAGGTTATGGCTCCTGGTCCTATTACTGTCGACTCTGATTAATAATTAATCTGCACTAATTTTATCAATACCTTTATTATCTTAAACATATCTCCTCGTAACAGCCTCCTTTCTTGTGAATAAAGCCCTGTCTCCTTCAGCTGGTCCTCGTAGCTGAGTCCAGCTCGGCCGGAATAATGTAGTAGCCCTGTGCTGAACCCTCTCCATAGCTGCTATGTTTCCTGAGTTGTGGTGACCAAAAACTGCACACTATTCTAGATGGGGCCTCACCATGGTGTTCAAGTAGATATGCACTTCAATTTTAATAAAATAATGATAAAGCTCATTTAAAAAAAAAAAATCATCACCTCCTACATCACCCTTATGGCTTTATCACTGTCATAAGATGATGTTGAGTCCCTATTACATGCCATGGCCTGTCAAGCTATACATCGATATTATCATGGTTTTTGGAAGTATTATGAAGGCAATTTGTGTTGAACAGTGTTCAAGTATATAGTTAAATTTAAATAAGATTTTGAAGAGGTTTAAAGACGTATTGTTGCGGGGCGACGGATCGGCGCGCGAGTAGACCGCTAGATGGAGCAGTAGAGTCTGCTCGACCGATCGTCCCGGAATTATCAGTATGTCTTGTACTTACTTCGGAAAAAACTCGGACGTTTGAACGGGTCTGATATATTGGCCGAAGTTCGCCAATAGCAGAACAAGTCGGTGGGGTAGGATGATTGGCCTCAATTTATTTAACCCCTCCTAGAACCCAGATTTGTTCACACCTCATTTGTGTACGGTTTCCCTCCTGCCACCACAACCTACGGGGACATTCACTCCCTGATGAACGTTTCCCCTCTGCGTAGGAACCGACGCCCGCTAGTGGGCCGTTCGCGTTGTGCGATCAAGTGCGTTTGATCCGCG
>CM068954.1:66227644-66238912 GCA_035128595.1 Eptatretus atami
AAGTCAGAGATGGTATCACCACATCTCACAGCACTCAGTACCAGAGAATAGTTCAGACGTCGGATTGATTTTGTTTTGGTGGCACCCACGAAGACTAAGAATCCTCCAGAGGGCATCCCGATTCACTGAATCAAACTCTTTGCAGAGATCAACATAGGCTGTAAGCAGCCAGCCCCTGCTGAAACTCACATCTGTGTTCGGTGAGGACCCAAACGGGAAGGATAAGCTCAGTCATTGACGTCTTTGGTGTAAAGCCTCACTGCTCTGGGTGCTGGTGCTCAAGCAGATGGTGGCGAACCTGATCAAGAATTATCCGAGCAAAGACCTTGCCCAGCACCGAGAGCAGCGTCACCCCTCGGTAGTTGCAGTCCTGGCGATCACACTTCTCTTTCCAGAGAGGGACAACAAGGCCTCTCTTCCAGTCAGTTGGGATGATGCTTGTGTTCCAGGCAGAGCATAGAACTGCATGCAACGACATGAGTACAGCATTTCAACCAGCCTTGAGAAGTTCAGCATGGATGCCACAGATCCCAGGAGCTTTACCCCATTTCAAGCGGTTCACCGCAGCCTGTTTCCACAAACGAAGGTGGATCACGGTTGATTGGAGGGTCTGCAATGGAGATAGCAACACCCCTGACATCCAAATCAACAGCTGGTGGATCAGCCTGGTTCAGCCGCTCAAAGTAACCGGCCCGGTGGGCCTTCACTTCGGACTCCTCTGTCAAGAGTCCTCCACCCTCCGCTCTAAATGTTGTACACCGAGGGGCGGGCTTGGAGGAACGCAATGCGTGAATTCCCCTGGAAGCAGGACGAGAATCATTGACCACAGGTGATGCTCTACCCCCTCAGATTCCTCGCACATCGGCCTCCTTGTCCACCTTGAGTGCATGTCCATTTTTATGCCTCAACTCCCTGAACAGCTCAGCTCTGCCATTCAGCCTGGCCATGAGACTCTGGTCAATGCTAACCAGTTTCCCTTGAGAGACAAAATTCTTCTTCACCCAATGGTGAGTTCACCCGAGACATCCACCGGCAAAATCAAGGATGGTGGCCTTGAAGGCATTCCACAACTCTTCAGGATTCCTCAAAGCACTCAGGCCTCCCAAATCCCCACTCAGCCTGCTCGCAAACTCCTCAGCTGCCCTCTCGTCCTTGAGCTTGCCAACATCCAGCCAAGGATGGGATGTTACCATTCTCTCAGATTTAAGCTGTAACTTCAGAGTTGGTACCACAAGCCTGTGGTCGGTATTGAGGAACTGAGCACTCCGGTAGACCCTGCAGTTCTGGCTCATCTTCCAGCAACCATCAATGAGCACACGGTCAATCTCCTTTGCCACGCCCCCAGTGTTGGAATACAAAGTCCAGCGATGAGCCTGTGGGTGCTGAAACCATGAACCAGCCACTAAGTCCATGACTTCTTGCAAAGTCAAGGTACTTGTTGCTCTCCTGGTTCACAGTTCCAGACCCATGGGGACCAACACATGTCTCGTAACCATCCCTATTGGTTCCAGTCGATGCATTGAAATCCCCCGAGAGTAGAAGAGTATCGCGCCTGGGGCACTGATCAACCACAGACTTGTGCGTGGCATAGAATGCGTCCTTCACGGTGAAATCACTCGCCTCAATCGGCGAATTTCCAGAGACCAGAGAAACGACACCCAAGGAGTGATGAATCCTTTGTCTCATAACACGCTCGTTGACCGGTGTTACCTCAATTTCCATTAGAATCAGCTTATTGGACACAGCTACAGCAACACCTTGGGCATGGTAACCATCAGAGCAGCCAGACCAATTGTACGTGTAACCACCCACCATGATCTCTGCAATCTGGTCTCCGAACCTCAGAGTGCTGCAATACCGATGTTCAAACGCTTGAGCTCAGATGATAACGAGACAGGTGATCATCCTCTCTTAACAATAGGACATTCCAGGCACCCACCCAAAGGGATCGCCTCAGGTTAATCCAAGGAGACCGCCGTCTGGTGGACGACAACTCAACACCACCCTGACACACTCTACCGTAATCTCACCCGGGAACGTTATCCCGTGGTTTTCCTCCGATCATCAAAGAGTGGGGGTCCCGAAGGATTTTCCCCAATCCGGTGAGCTGCCCTGCGGAGGGCAGCTGCACAGGAGGTACTCCCACGGAGTGGGTTTTCAATTTTCGTGACGGTTTTCTTGTGTTTTGTGCAGTGATATGAAGGGTTTTACGGTTTACGGTGGCCGGAGTGCAAATGCCCCCACCAACCTCCTAAAAAAATGTAATCCAACTGCAGGAGGACGTCCGCAGACAGTTGGCACTCGATATGGATGGCTGTTGGCTCACAAGAAGCTCCTCCGTCCTTTGACAGGTTTTGTTTTTAATTTTGCTGGGTGTTCATATCTTTACATCTTCCTCACCAGAAAACTTGGTGTGGGAGACGGTTTAGTCGCCGACAACCCGACCATGACACAGGTTAGTACAGGTTTATATGATACCTGCAGTAAGTCACAGATCTGATCTGGCCTGACCTGACAATAAGTCATCAGAAGAACCCAAACAAGCAAAAAGCAAAGATGATGTCATCACTAGGAACCTGGATAGGAATCACATTTCAGCTGCGACTCATCTACCCTCAAACCCATCCAGGCACAGCCAAGTGAGCCTTAATTTTTTTTAAAAAGAAAAATCAAAAATAACCCATATTCAAAAAATTATATAATTCTGACTGCCAGACCATGCCTCCGATCAGGTTGAAATTTAAAACATATATGCCCCCTCACTACTAGATCATAATTGTGAAGCTTCACGTCGATTGATTCAGCAGGCCAAGATAATTTTTTTAAGATTTTCGCTCAATCCGATATGGCTGCCAGACAATGTGACCAATTATTCTACAGTTCAAAATAAATATATAAATCACAATTGGTACACGAATACAGCTGGTACGTACTTATAGGAAGGTCCCAGCATCAATTCCAACATCGTGTGTATCTGCTATTGGACAGCATTTGATTGAGAATGCAAACTGTGCTGAACATTATAATGTGGATGCATTCAAGATATTGAGTAGAGGACGAAGTATAATGCCTCTCCGAATACTAGAAGTGGCATTTATCTATTCCATGGACCCGATGTTATGTTGGCAAAAAGAGTTTGTCCACTCGCTTTGCTTATTTGTGCAAAGAAGAAGAGGAACATGAACTCGTCTCACGATCACAGATGTTGATGAAGAGGATTCTACAACAGCCTTAGCGGCTCCGCCTCAGACTCTGCAACCACCAATTGGAGAGCTGAACACTGAACAGGCTCCTCCCACCTAGACTTTGGGAGATGATGAGTCAGAGAACGTCCAATCAGAATTGACTTTGTTGAGAGGTGTCTATTGGACTGTTCTTCATTACTCATTCACTTTGTGCGACTTTCACCCGATGAGAGCACAACGAAAAGCTTTGTGGTGTTCTTTTTATGGTAATGTCCTTAAAAATGTCTGTTTATGTCTATATTAAAGTTTTGTAGTACCAAGCATCTTTATCAATTATTCGGGAATATCCTGGTATCCCCAAGGCTCGGGGAGCATTTGTGTGATGTTTCCCCTCGATCTGTCCAGCTGTTTTGGAGAAAATTTTTTTTTATAGGTTTTGGAACCTATGGTATATTTAATATGGCTGACAAACCAAGTGACCTATGATGTCATATGTGTGTGAATCTTTTGTTCCTCGTGGATAGGTTGTCACAAGTGTGAAGTTTCACCTTGATCTGTTTAGTCACTTCAGAGAAGACTTTGAAGTTATTTAATTATATTTTTAAGCTTTTTTTTTTAAATATTTTTTAATTTTTTGCAATATGGCTGCCGAATCAAGTGACCGATGACATCATCAAATTTTTTTTCTGTGGACCATTTTATCCCTAGATGACCCTCAAAAAATTTCATACTGATCAGATGTAACATTCTACATATGCATTTATGACGTCGAAGGCACCTATGGCGTCATAAAAAAATCACACTTACTCCCCATTGAGGGGGCTTGTCATGTGCCAAGTTTCCATTTTTTCTTTGGTGCAGTTTCAGAGATAGAGATCCAATTTATTCCGTTTTTCAACATGGCTGCCACACTATGTGACCAATAACTTCATAATTATCAATAAAACGGTCTATATGAGCAGTTGCTCCTATGGTGAAAATTTCGTCATGATCCAATAAGCGGTTGCGGAGAAAAACGCTAAAGTTCTGTGCGGACAGACACAAACAAACAACCAAACGGACCCAAATGCAATACCCTCTCCTTCAGCGAGGGTAAATATGATAAATATACCTTTAATGGCGTTTTATTTATTTGCTAGGAAGAGTATGCGTCTTAAGTGATGGGAAAAGCTCACAAAAGTATCTGTCCCCAGTGATGGGAAACGTTGAAATTAATCTGTCAATTTAAATAATATTTCATGGACTTTTAAAAGGGCCAATTGTGCTGCACTCTTGGTTTCACGCAGAGCCGAAGCTCTGAGCTACTTATACCGCCTACTGCAAGATGGTGGTGCAACACAGGGTGGTGGAGGTTGTATTTGTCTCAAAAAAGTGCAAAATATCCTGGTTGTGAAATAAAATTTCGCATTAACTTACTCATGTCTGTTCTCCCGTCATTTCAAAAGTGAATGTTTAGCTTTTCAATGCAGCGCGAGAAGTAGCTGCCATAAACCGGAGACAGACGAACGTACGGACAGGCACCACGGTTCACAATATGTAATCCATGATTTCCCTTCCAAGGAACTTCAACATAGAAAGAGACCATTCAGCCCATGAAGCCTGCACAATTGTTGCCAACCTATGACTTTTTTTTTGTATGCAATCAAGGCTCGTGGAAGAGCTAGAACACAAAACTTATCAGGCCACAACAGGACAAAAGGAGCAGTAGTGAGGGCGCGGGGGGGGAACACCGACAGTGGAGTTGAAGGACAATGGAGGGAGAGTTGGACAAAATGGGTGGACAGGATGGACACAAAAGGAAATGTCTTCCTCCTCCCCAATCCTCCCGATCTACCTCCTCTCTCTCCCCTCTCTCTCTACCTCCCTCTCCTTCTCCCTCTCGACACCCTTTCTCCTCTTCCCTCTTCCCTCTTCCCCTCCCCCTGCACTATCTCCCCCCTCATACTGGGTGGTTTGTCATTACCTTACCAACAGTAGTTCGGGCAGGAATATGTAATTTGGCCACAGTGCTGGCGATAACTCGCCTACTCTTCGTGAAGAACACCGTGGGGATCTTAACGACCATTAACTGTCGGAAGACAGGACACCCAGTTTAACGCGTAGGAGCAACACACATTGATGATTCACTCTGCCTGTGAAACACCAGGGTGATATTTTATAGCTGAGTCGAGATTAAAACCCAGTATAGACAGCATAGAGGCGAGTCTGCATACCTCAAGGTCATGCTGTCAGCTGAGGTTGTATCGTAATGTACTAAGAATAAACAAACTGATTCCATGTTGTATGTATACGTTAAAAATGTACATATAATAAGAGTCGAGTCACAATCCAAAAAGATCTCTCTTGCTGTTCCTCGGTGGTGTGAAAGAAAATCAGACCTACAATAATTACGATACCTTTGAAAAAGTGAAAAAATGAATTTTGGAGCCATTTCCCTCAGTTCTGTGTACCCTATTATTTAATTATATCGTGTCAGGTGCGAAGAAAATCGATCTTTCCTAATTTTTTGATTTCACTCCAGATTTCAATAGATTTATTTAAGCCATGATTTCCAGTCATGAGATATGAAATCAGATTTCGAATATCAGCTTTTAATGAGCCTATACGATACATTATTCAATCTTGCCAGGAGCCAATCACATTGCACCGAGCCTCCTCACACAACCAATCAGCGTAACAGCTAACACACGATCGGACAGCCACCCTTGTCATATATATATATATATATATGTAAAAACAAGAAAACATTGTGTGTGTGTGTGTGGATATATATGAGCCCCTAAGAACCATACCGGGCCATCCCACCTTTTTTGTGAAATTGAGTTATGAACGTCTTCAGTGTGCACAAAACTGATACCTTTCAGGGCCAAAATGGGCCAACCCATCAGAATATTTATGATAAGGATATATGCAAAAAACCTCTCTGGCTCTGTTAATATGCATCTGACTTGCCAGAGCCTGAATGAGCCATCCACATTTTCCCCATGATTCCATGTGAACATTGGCGGCCAGACATCTGACAGATGCTGAGTTGATGGATATGATCAATGATGACGATGAAGGAGATGGTGAAGGAGATGGTGATATGCTCATTGTGACACAGGAGACTTGAGAACTTTGAGTCCCTTTTTCTCAAAAGTACACCAAGATGGGATGGCCCGGTATGGTTCTTAGGGGCTCTGCATATATACATATACATATAATATATATATATATATATATATATATATATATATATATATTGTTACGGTTCTAGGAACCGTATGCATTCATACATACAGCTGACCCAAAGTTAGTTATGTCGTTAAGTATATGTGTAGACAGATTCCCTCCTCGTGTTTAGTGGGAAATCGAAGGGGTGCGTTGCGATGTTTTTTTAGTTAGGGTAATAAATCTTTATATCCCATCCCCATCACGATCCACTGTCCACCTGCTGTATCCGAAGGCCCGTTGGTCAGGGCAAAATCTGTGTTGTGGCTTCTTGATGAGTCCAGACACGTGTGGGGGTGGGGGGGGGGGGGGTTTCTCCCGCATGGCCGAAATCCACCCAGAAACTGCGGACCAATGGAGGCCCTGTCAAATCAGGGCGGACAGTGGCGTCGGCTTCACCAAGGCCCCTCCCCGCTGAGAGAGATCTATAAATTACGAAGCGATCCTCAGCATAGAGTCCTTGGCTGAGAGATAAATTACGGCACATCCTGAGAGGGTAGAGAGAGAATTCTGTGTGGGTCGGCCGTGTTAGCTGGAGTCTGAGTTTGGAGAGAAACAGCGTTGGAGCGAGACGGTGGTTGGAGTGAGACGGTTGGAGTCGCGGGTTGCCAAAGAAAGGAGGGTCGTGACGTGGAGGGTCTGCCCGCGTCTCGCCTCGGCGGCTCGTCTGTTGCGCTGGTTCGAGGGCGCCCGATCTTGACCGGTTCTCTCCTGGGTCCTGTCGGCGGCCCTGATCCCGTCTCGGACTCCGCTCTGCTCCACCGGGCTCCTTCGCGGACACTGTCTCTGCGCGTGTGGCTGTGGGCCGAGCTGCACGACCACTGACAGGTGCCACACACGGAGCATCCCTTCCCTCCAACGTGCAGGTACCCCAAAAGAACTGCGACCTCAGCTCACCTCCCTCTCTGGCTACGGGGGTCCTTTGCAATAAACCTGGGTTTATTTTCGTTTGAGTGTGTGGCACCGTCTTTAAGTAGAACTGTTTAAGTGTTTGATCATTGTAAATCTTGCCTGTATATCCGGCGATAAGTCTGCTCTGAGTCTTTTGTAGGTTAATTGTAAATAAACCATTATTAGAAATGTTCCCAGTTCGTTTTCGTATTTTCCTTCATTGGTCCAGCATGGTTCGGATCTAAGTTTAGCCGGGTCTTTATCCCCGATAATAATCGGTTCATCCAAGCCGGTACGTTCTTGGTAGTTCGCTCGGCTGCATCCGAACCGGAAAGGTAGTTGGTAGTTGGAAGAGTGATCGCGGTTCGGGCAAGATGTACCGAGGGCGTGGTTCCCGGTAGACGACACCGTGTGGTTAATTAGGTAAATTGGTTCTAGACAAAAAGACCCTATGCTATGCGGTGGAGGTATTGGCGTCCACGGTCGGTTAAGCGACCCGCCACCTCACGGAATTGTCCGTGAGCGACGGCATACAATTCCGGGAGTCTGGTGAGAACGACGTAACTTTCCCCACCTAGCGGTCGTTCTCGCCACCGTACCTCCGGCCCGCAACAATCTTCTTCTTCTTCTTTCGGCTGCTCCGTTAGGGGTTGCCACAGCGGATCATCCGTTATGATCCGCATAATGATTTGGCACAGGTTTTACGCCGGATGCCCTTCCTGACGCAACCCTGGTTGCCTCTTATGACACAGGGATATGGTACACCTATTCTAACCGGGGATACACCGGGCCCAGTACACTGGTACTCACTTCGCCGACCTCGGAAGGATGACAGGCTGAGTCAACCTCCTGGTGTGTATTAATTCAAGCGGCCAACGGGGCTTGAACTCAGGACCTTTTGGATCCCAAGCCGCTACCCTAACCACTACGCCAACACCAGGCTAACAACTCCGGCCTGCAACAATATATATATATATATAATATATATATATATATACATACACACACACACACACATTGCAGGAAAAGACTCATCGTCCTACTTCTCATGTGTTGGACCATTTATTTCCCTCTAACTGTATGCCTCCAGGGGTATTGTACACTTTGTCTTTGGTGCTTGTAAGGAAGATCGTATTTCTCTGTCAAACTTGGCGACTCTTCGCGTCATGTTTCCGATATCGGCAATTTTTTTATGCTGCTTATTAGTCCCCAATTGGTTTCACCCAATTCGACGATAAGTTTGCTCTGTCTGTCTGACCGTCCATCCCACCTGTGGTTTTTCAGAACTTTTTCCATACCTTTAACCTATTCACCTAGAACTTGGTACACCGTACACGGCTTTATTATGATGAGCTACAGAACAAGTTCGAGTTTCAGGGCGTTTTGCCAATTTTTTTTTTTTTCCCCACAGAGTTATGACCTTTTTAGACTTGGGAAGGAGGGTGTGTGGATATCTACACCCAGCAGGATTAAAAACAAAACCTGTCAAAGGGCAGAGGAGCTCCTTGTGAGCAAACGGCTATCCCTATCTCATGCCCAACTGTGTCTGCGGACATCCTCCTGCAGTTGGGTTTCCTCTTTCCTTGGAGGTTGGTGGCAGGATTTGCACTCTAGCCACAGTAACACACTTCATTCCTCAAACATATAAAAAACACAAAGAAAACTGAAAACCCACTCTGTGGGAGTACCTTCTGTGCAGCTGCCCTTTGCAGGGCAGATCTCCAGATGACGGGATTAGGGAAAGCCTTCACGACCCCCATTCTTTGAGGATGGGAGGAAAAGCACGGGAAAACCTTCCTGGATCGGAATGCGATAGTATGTGTCGGGTTGGTGCTGAGGTGTCATCCACCAGATAGCGGTCTCCTTGGGTTAACCTGAGGCACTGAGGATTCGTTGCTCCTTGGGTGTCATTTCCCTGGTGTCTCCACATGCTCCGACTGAGGTGAATGATCTCAATGTGAAGGAGGCATTCTCTGTCGTGGTTGATCAGTGCCCCAGTTAAGATATTCTTCTAGTCTTGGGGGATTTCAATACATCGACTGGAACTGATAGGGATGGTTATGAGACATGTGTAGGTCCCATGGGTCTGGAGCTGTGAACCAGAATAGCACAAAGTTCCTTGACTTTGCAAGAGGTTATGGAGTCAGGGTGGCTGGTTCATGGTTTCAGCACCCACAGGCTCTCATCGCTGGACTTGGTATTCCAACGCTGGTGGTGTGGCAAAGGAGACTGACCATGTGCTCACTGATGGGTGATTCATAACTTCAGGGTGTACTGGAGTGCTCAGTTCCTCAATACCGACCACAGGCTTGTTGTGGCAACTCTGAAGTTGCAGCTTCAATCCAGCAGAATGGTACCATCCCAGCCTCGGCTGGATGTTTGCAAGCTCAAGGATGAGAGTGTCGTGGGGGGTTGCGAACATGCTGAGTGGGGATCTGGGTGGGGGGGGATTGAGTGTTTTGGAATCCTGAAGAGTTGTTGAGTACCTTCAAGACTACCATCCTTGATGCTGCCGGAGGATGTCTTGAAGAAGAACTTTGTCTCCCAAGGGACTTGATGGCAGAGCTGAGCTGTTCAGGGAGTTGACGTAAATCTGTACGTGCGCTTTGGGCAGATAAGGATGCCGATGAGCGAGGAATCTGTGAAGGGGTAGAGCATCACCTGAGGTCAAGTGATTCTCATCATGCTTACAGAGGAATTTGTGCATTGCTATTCTCCAAGCCAATCCTTCGGTGTACTGCAATTAGAGCGGAGGGTGGTGGGCTCTTGACGGAGAAGTCTGAAGTGAAGCCCGCTGGCTGGTTAGAGAGAGGGACTTTGAGCGGTCATGTCAGAGTGGTTACTTTGAGCGGCTGTCCTAGGCTGACCATCAGCTGTTGAGTTGGACGTCAGTGGTGTAACTATTACTATTGCTGACCTCCGATCAACTGCGAACCACCTTAATTTGTTGAAACAGGCTGCGGTGAACCAGTTAAAAGGGGCTAAATCTCCTGAGATCTACCGATTCCATGCTGAACTTCTTAAGGCTGCTGGAAATGCTGTACTCGTGTCATTGCATGCAGTTGTGTGCCCTGTCTGGAACACAGGCATCGTACCAACTGACTGGATAGTGCAGAAGATTACTGAAATAATCTTTCACTTGGTGGTACAAGCACCAAATTTGGTATACATGTGCTCCAGGACCTATTCTCTCAGAAAAGTAGGTTACCCACGTTGAAAACAAAATGGCCACCATTTTTCAAGATGGCCGCCATTTGAAGTGGTTTGAATCTGTTTGAGCTAAATTTTGATGGAATAATGCTATTTTAACGTTCTATGCATCGAAATATATGTTTTTGAGTTAGAAAAATCCATTTCTGCACATACAAAATCGTAATTATTGAAAACTAAGATGATATGGCCGGAATTAAATGATGACAGGCTCTTTTAGCGCTACATTTTGCAAAAAGAAAAAAAATGAAGAATAATATAGCATATACAGCAGGAAATTATTATGTTTTGATTCACGTGGTGGATTAGTCAATCATTTAGTTCTCACATTTGCATGCACACAACTGTGTACACTTGAGACTGAAGCGATAGCATTTAACATCGCCCTCGGCATTCCGTCTTGCAGCCACATTTTGTTAACTGCTGACAACTCTGGGCAATGGGTGGAATGGTCGTCCAAAAGACTTGCCAGACCTCACCATCTTTCTGCCACCCCAGTTAGCAGGGCTTTCAGTTTGCATTTTGCACACTGTTGCCTGGCCCAATATGCAGCCTGCTTGGTAGGCAGACCGTTTGACATGCTGTATGAGAGCTGCGCTTGTCGGTGGAATGGCATCATAAGACCTTTGCTTCCGAGCGAACAAGTCCAGTCTTGCCTCATCAACTTTGTCCATAGTGCTGTTCTTGTCATACATGGTGATGACAAACTTCTCAAGGACGTTGTAGTCTGCATTTTCCACGACTGGTGGGTACTGACTTAACTTCTTGAAGA
>CM068954.1:66239188-66254173 GCA_035128595.1 Eptatretus atami
CTGCTCCACCCGGGCTCCTTCGCGGACACTGTCTCTGCGCGTGTGGCTGTGGGCCGAGCTGCACGACCACTGACAGGTGCCACACCACGGAGCATCCCTTCCCTCCAACACCAAAGGAGAGAGATGTTATTTTGGTCACACTGTTGAGGTGAGCATCACGCGCAGTAATTTCGGCCACGAACGCATTCTTTTCATTTTGCTATCTCCCTCTGCCTCACGAAGGTGGTAAGCTACTGCAGCGTCAACCTTTTCCATTTTGGCGAATGGTTTGGCAGGGTCCTTGGAGCTATTTCGCTAATTTCAAAATACACGGTGTCAGTATTTGTTCAGCGCCATGGGCTTTTTGGCACCGCACAACAAACACGTGAAGTGCTTCAAATGGTTTGCACCACGGTCTGCGTTGGGCGCTTCTCTACCTAGTTCTGCGAAGGCTTTCTGGTACCGTTGATCTTTCTTCGGCAGAATAGCGAGCGGGCGCTTTTTTCCCCTTTCGTGTAGAAGGCCTGGGAGTGTAATCGCACCCCGTGGAATGAATGGAACTCAGGGAACGCGGCGCATAACAAGAGTCATATGCCTCTATGCCGCAAACGGGATACGTTCACATATCTTCTTGTCACTTCGACTGACGTGCCATTCCCATCCATACACCTAGGGTCGTTTCGTGAACGTGGATGGAAGGAGGTATGACGAGGATATCAGTGTCCGATGCCCATGATCACCAAGCGTTATCGTTATCGGACAGTCGCGCTCGTTGATGTGCATTAAGGTGCTGGCAGTATTCTCGTGTCTCTTCAAGGATGATTGCTGCATAGTTCTCGGCACTATAGACTTATGGAGCTATCGCGCCCTCCTACAGGAAGCGTGCGCAGACATCGTCAACTCCTAATATAAACTTCCTTGTCAGCGGAGCGGCATGGTTGCATGACGTTGGTCTCCCAATCTTTTAGAAAGAAATCGGCGTATAGCCTGCTTTTGAATGACGTAGATTTCAGAGGCCTTATTTTCAAATCACTTAGGCGGATTTGAATGCTGGCCAGTGATCTTGTAGCGTAACATCTTCAGCGCTCGCGTCTTTCACATTCACAGTCTTATAATCCAAGGTTGTTCATCAGGTGTCGAAGACGATATCAAACCCTGCGTGGATGGGTATGCAACACAGCGTGAAGAATTGGATTGCGATAACCCTCCATAAGTTGGTGGGAGAGTCCTGAGCTGGTAGTTACCGGGTCATATATACGTGCACATCAAGAGCTGGTGGATCTTCCATGCTGTTGATACTTTTTGTTCAAGTACACAGGAGAAAAGGCGCTCTTTCTGTGTGCATTATTGTTCTGTCCGTTTTGCACATTTTTGTGGAGGAGGTACTGGCGTCAGAGTGAGAAGCAGGTACTCTAGATCGACTTTTCCTTTGTTGACGCAACAATTGGCTATTCTGCCGAAACATGTTCTGGACACCGAAGCTGTCTGACGATGGGATTTTGCACGCCTTGGGTTCTCGCTCCCTGATTTTGAAATTGGCTTGTGGTTGGTTTCTCTTGATTGGCTTCTCAATCTGTCAGCGGCATTCTTGGATGAATGAAATGTGTCGCTTGTGACCTTCATTAGCGATAGTTAGAAGTGACGTCGGTGATTTCAGAGGTCGCGCTTTTTCGCCGTACTGGACGTTGATCAGATCAAGAGTTTCGAGTTTGAATGGGTATGCGATGTCTTGGGATACTCTTCATCAGTTCTGTAATCGATCGGTATTATCTCGCCGTATGCGGCTTTGCAGACAGTTTTTCCGCCTGTGCTATCGTTTGTTTCGTAGCAATCCCGACGGCATATTGAATAATATGCCGATGAGCGCGGCTTCAGTACCTTTTTGTGACGCCCACTGGAGGCGCCGGCTGTTTATGTTGGTTTATGCCGTAAATCCATCTGCCTTGAAGAAGCACATCAAGCTTGAACCGTCTGCTCGAGGGTCAGGTCCTATGGCAGTCGGCTTGAACTGGTTCTAAATGTTCTGCCGACACGCAAACAGCACTTGCCGTAGCATCTCATCCGTCCAGGGTATGTAAACTCGATATTCAGTAAATCAGCTGATATTTCGTCATCATCTTGAGTTTAATGTGGGGTTTGTGGCAAAAGAAGACGTCAGTCACCTGTGGTAAGTCACCCAGATGAACAAGGGGGGTCAACGTTTCATTCGTGGCGGACAGCTCTGTCCATGATGGAAACAATATCCTACGTAGCCAACAGTACTGCAACGCAAAACTGTGCGGTTTTTGCCGAACTCCGCAATCTAGTGTGCTCTGCACCAACTTCCTGAATACTCATGCTAGTACTGCATTAATGACCCGAGATTCAGCTCATGGTGTCCATTGACTGGGCGTTGGTCATATCCTACGGAATGAATCAGTAGTAAACCAATTCGTCGAAGTTCTCGTATGTGGTCAGAAATTCTCTGAAGTGAAGAAGCGTGCGCAAGGCTAAGGAAAAACAACTGGGTGCATGACGTTTGGCAGCGGTTTGTAGTTGGTGCATTCTGATGAAGCCACGTACTGAGCCAGATGCAAGGACGTCTGCATCAACCAGGAGCTGTGGTCGCTGCCGGATTCATGTTTAGCTTTCCTATTGCTCTGAATAGAGCATATTGAGATATGGAAAATCACCGAACAGGATGAATACATATCAAATGTTGGACTTTGCAGTGGATTGGATTTTCAAAGCGATTCTTTTGCCACCATCCTAAAGTCATAAGACACGACTCCGTAGCCTCTGGCGCGAGCTCGGCACAGCATGCCTGGTTGTCACTTTGAGGGTCTGGACAATACGACTTCTTTGCTCGTAGGCGGCTCCGGACTGTTTTTCCATGTAGAGGACACGTTGTTTAGGGAGGTGGTCAACATAGAAACGACCCATGAAGCCGGCCCCATTGGAATATTTTCGCATCTCGGAGCCTATGCAGCCATCCAGATAAAGTCCCAACTTTCTAGCGTTTTGCAGACTTATGCAGCTAGACTAAATACACCGGCGTCATGTTTTTTGTACGTGAAGCGGTCATGTGGGGTTTCTTGCCGGTATGGCTCAGTGCCGCACTTCTGGCATTTAGCTTTTTCGTCCTTGGCCGCTGTTTGTGGGACGACACAGTGGGCATCGACTCCTCCGGAAACACTTCTTCAAGGGGTACCCTATCCAGGTGGGATTGGTTGATAAAAGATTTAGATACCATGGTAATAGTGAATGTGTTTGCTCCAGCAAAGGGGTAATGTACTGACCTCGTCGTAATTTGTCAAAACGCCAGACCGCGCAGTTCATCCCCTAGCTCCATCCGGGCTAATGAGTCTCCCTGTGGAGAATGACGCATATACGCTAATCATCGGTCTCACAGCTACCTTCGGTTGCGTGTAGTTGATAACAGTATCCCGAGCCGATTCAAAATGGCAATACACGGTGGACTTCAAGCGCCATGGTGATCAAGAATATGTGACAGGTAAAATTCATGGTGGCCCCTGATCACGAATGAAGACGCATCCTTGAACTGCGGCATTAGCCTTCGACGTTTACAGCTTCTAATGCTTTTGACGATTGGGACGCCATACCTACAATCTTTCCACGGACCTGATTTACATTACTTCTCACTGCGTCATCGATGACGCAGATCTCGCCAGACTCCTCACTTCACTTCAGGCCCTTTTTCAGTCGCATCCAAGTACGGGAAGCAGTGACTCTTTCGTTTATCTGACTTCAGGCGTGTCGACAACAACGTTTCGTATTTGGAATGACTAGATAGTTCTCACTGACGAATAACAATGGCCGTGCTTTGGAGCTATCACACACCAATTATTGTTTGCTGGCTAATGAATTCATTACAGTTGGCCTGCAAATCTCTTCTCAGACTTTCCAAGTACTGATTCGCGGTGATGTGATTTTGCAACTCGAATTCTTCACACAGATTCCAGATATCGATCGAAAAATTGAATTCAGATGTTCCGGTCGTTTCCTTTCGATCACGGTGTTCTTCGACGTATGCATATATTAATTCCAAGAACATCCTTCGAGAACTTTCTTCTTCAATATCCTCCTTCATTGCGCTCACTCGCTTCAGGCGGCTTTAATTTCTCGGAACCGCATGAATGATTTACTTTGGTTCTTGTCGCAATGCAGATCCACCCCTAATATCTCAGCCAAGACATTTTGGCAGGTCTTGAGAATTGTTGATATATCTCGTATCTTTTCGTCGCCTGTTTTGATTCTCATCTACCAGTTTCTTTACTACGCATTTGGTCGGCTGTTTGATGTTTCTATTACAAAACATACATTGCTCATCCAAAAATAACCAGCAGTGGACGTTGATGATGTTGGAGAACGTGGACAACGACGTAACGTATGTTGCGTTCATCTCGACGTTTTGGTTGTGTAAATCGGTAACTGGCAATTTCGATGAATACAGTCGGTGAAGTTTTTGTAACACTTGCTTGGATACGCCGTCAGTATCTACGGAAATTCTGGTAAACGTTCGACCACGCTACGATATTTGGATAACCTGAAGTTTTTCAGCAAGCGTCTGGAACTGGCTGAACTTCTCTATCAACCTTCAAATTGTCGGGCGTGCAATTCTAGGATTATTACCGCAGGATCGCTGCAGGACACACATGAATGAATGGCAGCGTGTCGGCCGGTCGCCCTCAGATGCTTCTCCTGGAAGACTATATGCGGGACACTGTAAATCCTGGCGGCAGAAGATCATGAAACAGATCGCTGCAAAGGTGCATTATCCATTGGGCTGTCCTGAAATAATGACAATGAACTTAAAAACAAATCAGACTGGAATTAAATTTATCTGTTCTTACGGAATGGGTGTGGTATACCGGCTTGCCTGATTGCGGAATAACACAGTGGATCCTTCGTTTCTTTTTTTCCCCTTCTGTTTCCACTGAGGTCTCATTTTCTGGCCCGGGTCTGGTGAAGCGGCAGTCACTGTCAGGAAAATGTTGTGGCATCCTATCGTCACTCTGTGATGAAGATATCTGGCTGATCATTGTGGTCGTCTTATTGAACTCCGAGTCACGAGGATCCATTTGTTGTTCTTGCATGCCAGGTTCGAGTGTCCAAACACAGCACTACTAGTACAAAATCGTAATCAGATTCCTCCCTTCACGAGACTTCAACAGCGGCCACACAACACTACTGAAGTATATTTCTCAGTGTCTGTGATGCACAGTTGGAGCTAAAAGAGAAACTAAAGTCAACCTCAGGAATGAGAACTTTGAAATAACCAGAAAAAATACCGAACTGCTGTTCTGAACAAAACGTTTGAGCGTTTAGTTTCGTTTTGGTTTTTTTCCAATGTGTGTGCCCTTTTTGGGCCCTTTCATTGGGCCCTCTTGTTAAACCAACCTGGTATTTCTATTTGGTTGTTCATTTTTAAATTGCAGTAGCATAGCCGCGATTCAGTCCATTGAGTCCGTGCGAAATCTTTTCAAGTGTCCCGCGAAGTTTGGGCCCTTTTTCAGCACCTCCTCTAATTGGGCCCTTCTTGTCTCAAACAGGCCAAGGTAATTTTTTTTCTTGAGAGCATGTTTTTGAATGATTTGGACATTATAGGAGTATTCTAAGACCATTTAGAGTTTCGTGCTTAAAGTTATTATTGAAACAACTGGGGCCCTTTTTGGGGCCCTTGTTTCAGCAAGCCTGCGTATTTCATTCTAGAGCGTTTGTCATGTTTCATGATTTCAGTTCAATAAATCGATGATTTCAATTTTCGTTTTCTCGTGCTCATAGTTTGATTAAAAAATACAAAAGGGGCCTTTCAGGGACCTAAAACCTTTGTAAGGCCATGCGTGGCCGAACTCAAGAAACGGTTTATTTTAGTTTTTCATGCATGGGCCATCAAATGACACCTTGAAACTTTCGTGCGCAATACTTTAACGTCACTTGCTGGCTCTCGCACTATTGTCCTCCAGGTTTTTTCTTTTAATAGGATGATATTTGATTGCTTTAAAAATGATGAATTTGCATGCTTCCTGAATTAGACAGATCTTTTAACAAAGCGGAGAATTTCTTTGCAATACATGTCCCTATCCAATGTGATATTTTCCAAGTCCAAAAAGACATAACTGAAAAAATTGACGAAACACCTGGAACTCAAACTTGTTCTGTACGTAGTGTCCATGTTCGAGTGTCAATTAAAAATTAATTACGTACAGCCAGTACACATACACCACACAAAAGTCTTGGTGAGGGTCTGCAATCTCTTGCTCTTTTTCTTTCAATTTGTTTTGGCCAATTAACCCTCACCTCACTCTGAACCGCTTCTGTTGAGTGCTTATCTGTATTCAAGCTTGCCTAATAATACGACTGCAAATGTTACCTTTTATCAATATCTTTTAATGATGTGTGGTACAGCACAGAAGTTTTCAAAACTTTCCTGTGCAACTTAAATTGGAAATCCCTGTATAATATTAATCTGAGATCTAATTTCACAAGTGCCAAATTTATTCTTACAATCATCATATTTAAAACAAGAAAAAGAGCAATCAGAGATTGCAGACCCTTGCCAGGACTTGTTTTGTGTGGTGTTTGTGTGCTGGTGGTGACATAATTAATAAGAGACATAACTAGAATCGCACTTTTGTAACTGCTGTAGTGATGACCGGGTACAAGACGTCCGCTTTGATACAACCCCCTTTGATCGGACACCTGACCCATGATGTTTGATTATTCAATTGAATTTAGAATGGGATTGAAATAAAATTTAATTCAAATCAAATCAAATTGAAAGACCAAATAGGTAGAGTCCTGCATTGGAGTCATCAGATAGGTCAGGTATGGGAGCATGCGCTGGAGCAGCGTGTCGCTACATCCATTTTCCGCCTGTACTCCAGGGGCCTCTGTCTGGCCATATGCCAGGCCATCCCATCTCCTTGAAAATGCTGATCAACCTGCTGCAAACCACGACGCACGTGGTCGGCCCATTTCCTTCTCCACTCACGAGGCTCCCTCACTGAGAGAATCTGGTGAGCAGGATCAGCGTCAGGAAAACGAGCCATATGTCCATACAGCCGCAGTTGACCGTCACAGATTATGCAGGTAAAACAAATCTATTTGAGTCTTTTCTCAGCAACCGCTCGATGGACACAAAGTCTGACCAGCAGCCAAGGATTCTCCGAAGAGACCGAGTACCAAAGGAATTAGTCTCCGTCTCAGATCCCTGTCAGACCCAGTCTCACATCCATGGAGCAAGAATGGAAGCACCAAGGACCTTAAGACTTCGGACTTTCGTTGTCCTGACAGCAGGTACCGACAGTGCCACACCCAATGATCCAGTGAATCCATGACTCCCAGGGCTGCCCAGATGTCGATTGACCTCTGGCTCACAGCCAGCAGAGACAGGAATATCACTGCCAAGGTAAGCGAATCTATTCGTGACCTCAACATCTTCACCACAAACAGATACAGAGAAGATTGCAGCATCCATGATGTCACTGAAAGCCTGAATTCCTAGGTTTGACACAGGAAACCCGTAATCCCAGCTGCTCCGACTCCTCATTCAGCACCTCGAGGGCCCCCAAAAGGATCTCCAGAGTCTCTGCAAAGATGACTGCATCATCTACGAAATCAAGGTCAGAGATCTTGACATTCCCAAACGACGCATCCCAGCTTAATCTCTCCGCCACCTCTCCCAGAATCCAGTCTGTACTACGCAGAAAAGTGTGTGGGCCAATACACACCCCTGACGACTCCAGTAACAACTGGAAATAAGTCAGAGATGGTATCACCAACATCTCACAGCACTCAGTACCAGAGAATAGTTCAGACGTCGGATTGATTTTGTTTTGGTGGCACCCACGAAGACTAGAATCCTCCAGAGGGCATCCCGATTCACTGAATCAAACTCTTGCGAGAGATCACTAGGCTGTAAGCAGCCAGCCCCTGCTGAAACTCACATCTGTGTTTCGGTGAGGACCCAAACGGGAAGGATAAGTCAGTCATTGACGTCTTTGGTGTAAAGCCTCACTGCTCTGGGTGCTGGTGCTCAAGCAGATGGTGGCGAACCTGATCAAGAATTATCCGAGCAAAGACCTTGCCCAGCACGAGAGCAGCGTACCCCTCGGTAGTTGCAGTCCTGGCGATCACACTTCTCTTTCCAGAGAGGGACAACAAGGCCTCTCTTCCAGTCAGTTGGGATGATGCTTGTGTTCCAGGCAGAGCTAGAACTGCATGCAACGACATGAGTACAGCATTTCAACCAGCCTTGAGAAGTTCAGCATGGATGCCACAGATCCCAGGAGCTTTACCCCATTTCAAGCGGTTCACCGCAGCCTGTTTCCACAAACGAGGTGATCACGGTTGATTGGAGGGTCTGCATGGAGATAGCAACACCCTGAACATCCAAATCAACAGTGGTGGATCAGCCTGGTTCAGCCGCTGCAAAGTAACCGGCCCGGTGGGCCTTCACTTCGGACTCCTCTGTCAAGAGTCCTCCACCCTCCGCTCTAAATGTTGTACACCGAGGGGCGGGCTTGGAGGAACGCAATGCGTGAAATTCCCCTGGAAGCAGGACGAGAATCATTGACCACAGGTGATGCTCTACCCCTCAGATTCCTCGCACATCGCCTCCTTGTCCACTTGAGTGCATGTCCATTTTTATGCCTCAACTCCCTGAACAGCCAGCTCTGCCATTCAGCCTGGCATGAGACTCTGGTCAATGCTAACCAGTTCCCTTGAGAGACAAAATTCTTCTTCACCCAATGGTGAGTTCACCAGACATCCACGCGGCAAAAATCAAGGATGGTGGCCTTGAAGGGCATTCCACAACTCTTCAGGATTCCTCAAAGCACTCAGGCCTCCAAATCCCCACTCAGCCTGCTCGCAAACTCCTCAGCTGCCCTCTCGTCCTTGAGCTTTGCCAACATCCAGCCAAGGATGGGATGTTACCATCTCCTCAGATTTAAGCTGTAACTTCAGAGTTGGTACCACAAGCCTGTGGTCGGTATTGAGGAACTGAGCACTCCGGTAGACCTGCAGTTCTGGCTCATCTTCCAGCAACCATCAATGAGCACACGGTCAATCTCCTTTGCCACGCGCCCCAGTGTTGGAATACAAAGTCCAGCGATGAAGCCTGTGGGTGCTGAAACCATGAACCAGCCACTAAGTCCATGACTTCTTGCAAAGTCAAGGTACTTGTTGCTCCCTGGTTCACAGTTCCAGACCCATGGGGACCAACACATGTCTCGTAACCATCCCTATTGGTTCCAGTCGATGCATTGAAATCCCCCGAGAGTAGAAGAGTATCGCGCGCTGGGGCACTGATCAACCACAGACTTGTGCGTGGCATTAGAATGCGTCCTTCACGGTGAAATCACTCGCCTCAATCGGCGAATTTCCAGGACCAGAGAAACGACACCCAAGGAGTGATGAATCCTTTGTCTCATACACGCGTCTTGACCGGTGTTACCATCAATTTCATTAGAATCAAGCTTATTGGACACAGCTACAGCAACACCTTGGCATGGTAACCCATCAGAGCAGCCAGACCAATTGTACTGTGTAACCACCCACCATGATCTCTGCAATCTTGGTCTGCCGAACCTCAGAGTGCTGCAATACCGATGTTCAAACGCTTGAGCTCAGATGATAACGAGACAGGTGATATCCTCTCTTAACAATAGGAACATTCCAGGCACCCACCCAAAGGGATCGGCCTCAGCGTTAATCCAAGGAGACCGCCGTCTGGTGGACGACAACTCAACACCACCCTGACACACTCTACCGTAATCTCACCGGGAACGTTATCCCGTGGTTTTCCTCCGATCATCAAAGAGTGGGGGTCCCGAAGGATTTTCCCCAATCCGGTGAGCTGCCCTGCGGAGGGCAGCTGCACAGGAGGTACTCCCACGGAGTGGGTTTTCAATTTCGTGACGGTTTCTTGTGTTTTTGTGCAGTGATATGAAGGGTTTTTACGGTTTACGGTGGCCGGAGTGCAAATGCCCCACCAACCTCCTAAAAAAATGTAATCCAACTGCAGGAGGACGTCCGCAGACAGTTGGCAACTCGATATGGATGGCTGTTGGCTCACAAGAAGCTCTCTCCGTCCTTTGACAGGTTTGTTTTTTATTTTGCTGGGTGTTCATATCTTTACATCTTCCTCACCAGAAAACTTGGTGTGGGAGACGGTTTAGTCGCCGACAACCGACCATGACACAGGTTAGTAACAGGTTTATATGATTACCTGCAGTAAGTACAAGATCTGATCTGGCCTGACCTGACAATAAGTCATCAGAAAGAACCAAACAAGCAAAAAGCAAAGATGATGTCATCACTAGGAACCTGGATAGGAATCACATTTCAGCTGCGACTCATCTACCTCAAACCCATCCAGGGCACGAGCCAAGTGAGCCTTAATTTTTTTTAAAAAGAAAAATCAAAAATAACCCATATTCAAAAAATTATATAATTCTGACTGCCAGACCTGCCTCCGATCAGGTTGAAATTTAAAACATATATGCCCCTCACTACTAGATCATAATTGTGAAGCTTCACGTCGATTGATTCAGCGGGCCAAGATAATTTTTTTTTAAGATTTTCGCTCAATCCGATATGGCTCCAGACAATGTGACCAATTATTCTAGCAGTTCAAAAATAAATATATAAATCACAATTGGTACACGAATACAGCTGGTACGTACTTATAGGAAGGTCCCACATCAATTCCAACATCGTGTGTACTTGCTATTGGACAGCATTTGATTGAGAATGCAAACTTGTGCTGACATTATAATGTGGATGCATTCAAGATATTGAGTAGAGGACGAAGTTATAATGCCTCTCCGAATACTAGAAAGTGGCATTTATCTATTCCATGGACCGATGTTATGTTGGCAAAAAGAGTTTGTCCACTCGCTTTGCTTATTTGTGCAAAGAAGAAGAGGAACATGAACTCGTCTCACGATCACGGATGTTGATGAAGAGGATTCTACAACAGCCTTAGCGGCTCCGCCTCAGACTCTGCAACCACCAATTGGAGAGCCTGACCACTGAACAGGCTCCTCCACCTAGACTTTGGGAGATGATGAGTCAGAGAACGTCAATCAGAATTGACTGTGTTGAGAGGTGCTCATTGGACTGTTCTTCATTACTTCATTCACTTTGTGCGACTTTCACGCCGATGAGAGCAAAAACGAAAAGCTTTGGTGGTGTTCTTTTTATGGTAATGTCCTTAAAAAATGTCTGTTTATGTCTATATTAAAGTTTTGTAGTACCGAAGCATCTTTATCAATTATTCGGAATATCCTGGTATCCCCAAGGCTCGGGAGCATTTGTGTGATGTTTCCCTCGATCTGTCCAGCTGTTTGGAGAAAATTTTTTTTTAATAGGTTTTGGAACCTATGGTATATTTAATATGGCTGACAAACAAGTGACCTATGATGTCATATTGTGTGTGAATCTTTGTTCCTCGTGGATAGGTCTGTCACAAGTGTGAAGTTTCACCTTGATCTGTTTAGTCACTTCAGAGAAGACTTTGAAGTTATTTAATTATATTTTTAAGCTTTTTTTTTAAATATTTTTTAATTTTTTGCAATATGGCTGCCGAATCAAGTGACCGATGACATCATCAAATTTTTTTTCTGTGGACCATTTTATCCCTAGATGACCCTCAAAAAATTTCATACTGATCAGTTGTAACATTCTACATATGCATTTATGACGTCGAAGGCACCTTGGCGTCATAAAAAAATCACACTTACTCCCCATTGAGGGGGCTTGTCATGTGCCAAGTTTCCATTTTTTCTTTGGTGCAGTTTCAGAGATAGAGATCCATTTATTCGCGTTTTTCAACATGGCTGCCCACACTATGTGACCAATAACTTCATAATTATCAATAAAACGGTCTATATGAGCAGTTGCTCCTATGGTGAAAAATTTCGTCATGATCCAATAAGGGGTTGGGAGAAAAAACGCTTAAAGTTCTGTGCGGACAGACACAAACAAACAAACCAAACGGACCCAATGCAATACCTCTCTTACACGAGGTAAATATGATAAATATACCTTAATGGCGTTTTATTTATTTGCTAGGAAGAGTATGCCGTCTTAAGTGATGGGAAAGCTCACAAAAGTATCTGTCCCCAGTGATGGGAAACGTTGAAATTAATCTGTCAATTTAAATAATATTTCATGGACTTTAAAAGGGCCAATTGTGCTGCACTCTTGGTTTCACGCAGAGCCGAAGCTCTGACTACTTATACCGCCTACTGCAAGATGGTGGTGCAACACAGGGTGTGGAGGTTGTATTTGTCTCAAAAAAGTGCAAAAATATCCTGGTTGTGAAATAAAATTTCGCATTAACTACTCATGTCTGTTCTCCCGTCATTTCAAAAGTGAATGTTTAGCTTTTCAATGCAGCGGCGAGAAGTCATGCCATAAACGCGGAGACAGACGAACGTACGGACAGGCACCACGGTTCACAATATGTAAACCATGATTTTCCCTTCCAGAACTTCAACATAGAAAGAGACCATTCAGCCCATGAAGCCTGCACAATTGTTGCCAACCTATGATTTTTTTTTGTATGCAATCAAGGCTCGTGGAAAGAGCTAGAACACAAAACTTATCAGGCCACAAACAGGACAAAAGGAGCATGTAGTGAGGGGGGGGGGAACACCGACAGTGGAGTTGAAGGACAATGGAGGGAGAGTTGGACAAAATGGGGTGGACAGGATGGACACAAAAGGAAATGTCTTCCTCCCCCCAATCCTCGCCGATCTACCTCCTCTCTCTCCCTCCTCTCTCTACCTCCCTCTCCTTCTCCCTCTCGACACCCTCTTCCTCTCTCTCCCTCTTCCCTCTTCCCTCTTCCCCTCCCCCTGCACTATCTCCCCCCTCATACTGGGTGGTTGTCATTACCTTACCAACAGTAGTTCGGGCAGGAATATGTAATTTGGCCACAGTGCTGGCGATAACTCGCCTACTCTTCGTGGAAGAACACCGTGGGGATCTTAACGACCATTAACTGTCGGAAGACAGGAACACCCAGTTTAACGCGTAGGAGCAACACACATTGATGATTCACTCTGCTGTGAAACACCAGGGTGATATTTTATAGCTGAGTCGAGATTAAAACCCAGTATAGACAGCATAGAGGCGAGTCTGCATACCTCAAGGTCAATGCTGTCAGCTGAGGTTGTATCGTAATGTACTAAGAATAAACCAAACTGATTCCATGTTGTATGTATACGTTAAAAATGTACTATAATAAGAGTCGAGTCACAATCCAAAAGATCTCTCTGGCTGTTCCTCGGTGGTGTGAAAAGAAATCAGACCTACAATAATTTACGATACCTTTGAAAAAGTGAAAAAATGAATTTTGGAGCCATTTCCCTCAGTTCTGTGTACCCTATTATTTAATTATATCGTGTCAGGTGCGAAGAAAATCGATCTTTCCTAATTTTTGATTTCACTCCAGATTTCAATAGATTTATTTAAGCATGATTTCCAGTCATGAGATATGAAATCAGTTTCGAATATCAGCTTTTAATGAGCCTATACGATACATTATTCAATCTTGCAGGAGCCAATCACATTGCACCGAGCCTCCTCACACAACAATCAGCGTAACAGCTAACACACGATCGGACAGCCACCCTTGTCATATATATATAATATATATGTAAAAACAAGAAAACATTGTGTTGTGTGTGTGTGGATATATATGAGCCCCTAAGAACCATACCGGGCCATCCCACCTTTTTTGTGAAATTGAAGTTATGAACGTCTTCAGGTGCACAAAACTGATACTTTCAGGGCCAAAATGGGCCAACCCATCAGAATATATTATGATAAGATTTATATGCAAAAAACCTCTCTGGCTCTGTATATGCATCTGACTTGCAGAGCCTGAATGAGCCATCCACATTTCCCCATGATTCCATGTAAACATGGCGGCCAGACATCTGACAGATGCTGAGTTGATGGATATGATCAATGATGACGATGAAGGAGTGGTGAAGGAGATGGTGATATGCTCATTGTGACACAGGAGACTTGAGAACTTTGAGTCCCTTTTTCTTCAAAAGTACACCAAGATGGGATGGCCGGTATGGTTCTTAGGGCTCATATATACATATACATATATAGTATATATATATATATATATATATATATATATATATATATGTTACGGTTCTAGGAACCGTATGCATTCATACATACAGCTGACCCAAAGTTAGTTTATGTCGTTAAGTATATGTTAGACAGATTCCCTCCCGTGTTTAGTGGGAAATCGAAGGGGTGCGTTGCGATTTTTTTTTAGTTAGGGGTAATAAATTTATATCCCATCCCCATCACATCCACTGTTCCAACCTGCTGTATCCGAAGGCCCGTTGGTCAGGGCAAAAATCTGTGTTGTGGCTTCTTGATGAGTCCAGACACGTGTGGGGTGGGGGGGGGGGGGGTTTCTCCGCATGGCCGAAATCCCACCAGAAACTGCGGGACCAATGGAGGCCCTGTCAATCAGCGGCGGACAGTGGCGTCGGCTTCACCAAGGCCCCTCCCCTGAGAGAGATCTATAAATTACGAAGCGATCCTCAGCATAGAGTCCTTGGCTGAGAGATAAATTACGGCAACATCCTGAGAGGGTAGAGAGAGAATTCTGTGTGGGTCGGCCGTGTTAGCTGGAGTCTGAGTTTGGAGAGAAACAGCGTTGGAGCGAGACGGTGGTTGGAGTGAGACGGTTGGAGTCGCGGGTTGCCAAAGAAAGGAGGGTCGTGACGTGGAGGGTCTGCCGCGTCTCGCCTCGGCGGCTCGTCTTGTTGCGCTGGTTCGAGGCGCCGATCTTGACCGGTTCTCTCCTGGGTCCTGTCGGCGGCCCTGATCCGTCTCGGACTCCGCTCTTGGCTCACCCGGGCTCCTTCGCGGACACTGTCTCTGCGCGTGTGGCTGTGGGCCGAGCTGCACGACCACTGACAGGTGCCACACACGGAGCATCCCTTCCCTCCAACGGTG
>CM068954.1:66262857-66284671 GCA_035128595.1 Eptatretus atami
GCCACCACACAACAACGCCGACACACCAGCCACCGACTACAACAACGCCGACCAGCCACACTACAACAACGCCGACCGACAGAGCACTACTACAACAACGCCGACACGCACCATACAACAAACAGCCGAAACGCCACACTACAAACGCCAACCACGCCACCACTACAACAACGCAACCACGCCACACTACAACAACCACCGCGTTCCCGACTCGGCCACAGGTTGCCAGAGGCCTGGCCTTCGAGGGAAAGCAGGCGGCCCCCGTTCCCCCCTCCCCCGAACGAATGGCGCCGTCGCGGTGGATACACCCTGCGAGGGAAGAAGAAGAATGCCACGGCGGTGCGAGCGTCACCGATTGAGGAGGACCACGCCCTTCTGGAAGTTCCAGCATGTTCTGGAAGGAGGGTGGAGCCGAAAACGGGGCGGAGTGGAGGGCGGGGCCCGCGATAAAAGGGCGGCGAAGGGACGCGGTGCGAAGGATCTCGCGCTGTCTTTTTTCCCCTGCGGGTCAAGTGGAGTTCCCTGGTTTTTTTCCTCGCGTCGTGTGGAGCTGAGAGAGTCGTCGGTCGTAAGGGACGGCGAAGGCACCGGGAGCTCGGAGTTCGGCGCAAGGACTCGACACACCAGGGAAGTCGCGACTTCCATTTCTTTTGGGTTTGTGTGAACGTGTGTGTGTGCGCGTGTCCGAAAAGTAAACAGTTAAAGTGTTGCCGAGTGTTCGCGTTGGTCGGTTGTAGAGCTGCGTCGTCGTTCTTTTCTTTTATTTGATATATGTGCATTCTTACTGTGTGACTATATGTGTGCTTTGCCTGTCTGTGTAAATAAAATGCTTGCTTGTTGAATTGTTTCCCCGTTTCGCTGCGTCCTTTCCTCTGTTGGGTCTCCATCTTGCTTCACGTAAAGGGTTTGAGTGGGCGCGAGACGCCCGATAATTAATTGGAACCGTCAAGGTCGACGATAACCTCGGTATCCTGTAGCACGGAACGAGCCGCTAAAGCGGTCGTGTCCGAAGTCGACCTGTGGCGTGGTACAACCCCTCGTAGGTTACCCGTGCGAGTACTTAGGTATATCGACTTTCGGCGATTACCCTACCTCGCACGGGTGGAATGCGGACTGGGTTTGGTGAGGTTAAACCCCCACCGTGACTGGCTCCGGCGTTAGTCCGAGAGGGTCACGACTGAATTGTCCGTCCGGTGGGCGAGGCGGTCGCGATTCGAGTCACGTGGCCGATCGCACGCCGCGGGCGCGAATTCGCAACAATATAATAGAGCTTGACCGCATCACTCAATACATGATCACAGATGTTGCCCGCAATATCTGTGATAATTTTTGTAAGACAGCTTACAAAGGTACTGATTTTAAAGTCATGCAATGGCCGCCATTAGAAAACTGGTCAGCCATTTTCGAATATCAGTGCCAAAATATATTTCTCCAGTCAAAATACAATCTATTTAACATTTAGATCAATAGCATGTTCTATTTATAGACGTTTAAGACTGAAAACTCTTTTTCCTATTTTAATGAACGGCCATCTTGAAAAAATGGTGGCCATTTTGTTTTCAACGTGGGTAACGTACTTTTCTGAGAGAATGGGTCCTGGAGCACATGTATACCAAATTTGGAGCTTGTACCATCAAATGAAAGATTCTTGTGGGATACTGACTTAATCTGCCCCACTAGGAAGAGGGGCCTTGTTGTCTCTCTCTCGAAAGGGAAGAGTGATCGCCAGGACTGCAACATCTACCGAGGTGTGATGGGCTCTCAGTGCCGGGCTTGGTCTTTGCTCGGATAATTCTTGATAGTGCACAAGCAGATGGTGGCGAACGCTAACGCCCAAGGCAGTCGGGCTTTACACCAAAGAGGTCAACGAGTGACCGTATCCTTACTCTTTGATCCTCAAAGAACGCTGATTAGAGTTTCTGCAGGGACTTGCTTGCAGCCTATATTTATCTCCGCAAAGCGTTCGATTCAGTGAATCGGGATGCCCTCTGGAGGATTCTTGGT
Organism: Eptatretus atami; assembly: GCA_035128595.1. NCBI lineage: Eukaryota > Metazoa > Chordata > Myxini > Myxiniformes > Myxinidae > Eptatretus > Eptatretus atami. Next base: position 66,264,862 of record CM068954.1, read on the forward strand.
CTTCTTCGGGTGCCACCAAAACCGATCAATCTGATTTCTGAATTATACTCTGGTACTGAGAGTGCTGTGAGGTATGGTGGTTCCATCTCTGACTTATTTCCAGTTGTTACTGGAGTTCATCAGGGGTGTGTACTGGCCCACACACTTTTCAGCACTTGTACGGACTGGATTCTGGGGAGGATGTCGGAGAGATCAAGCTGCGGTGCATCGTTTGGGAATGTCAAGATCTCTGACCTTGATTTCGCAGGTGATTCATTCATCTTTGCGGAGTCTCTGGATATCCTTATGGGGGCCCTCGTGGCACTGAATGAGGAGTCAAAGCCGTTGGGTTTATGGGTTTCTTGGGTTATAACTAAGATCCATTCTTTCAATAACATATTGGATGCTGCTACCTTGTCTATACCTGCTCGTGGTGAGGATGTTGAGGTCAGAGAGGTTCACTTACCTTGGCAGTGATATTCATGTCTTGGCATGTTGTGAGCGAGAGGTCAATAGATGTCTGGATCGGGCCTGGGAGTTATGGATCTACTGGGTCATGGGATGCTGGCTTGACGGAACCTATGCAGGAGGACGAAAGTCCAAATCTTTAAGTCCTTGGTGCATTCAGTCTTGCTCTACGGATGTGAGACTTGAACTCTGATCAGGGATCTGAGACGGAGACTTATCTCCTTCGGTACCATGTCTCTTCGGAGAATCTTTGGCTATTGCTGGTCAGACTTTGTGTCCAACGAGTGCTTGCTAAGAGAGACTTAGAAGAGATTTGTTCCCTGTATAGTCCGTGAGCGTCAGCTGTGGCTGTAAGGACATATCTCATTTCCCTGACACTGATCCTGCTCACCAGATTATCTCAGCGAGGGAGCCTCGTTAGTTGAGGAGGCCAATGGGCCGACCACGTGCCTACCACGTGCTTTGTGGTTGCAGCATGTTGATGAGCATCTCAAGGAGATGGGGATGGTCCAGGCATCTGCCTGGGGGATGGCCAGACGTAGGCCCCATGTTTTTGCTTCATGTATGTACATCGTGTTATTTTTTTATTATTTTTGGCACCGAATGTGCCATTGTACACCGCCCAAATAAACGTACATTCATTGGGATCGAGAGGGAACGTGTATTGTAAAGAAATTGTCGCTCATGTTGGTTCTCTTTCTGTGATCGTGGATCATTGTTATCTCTTCCCTGCATCGTCGTCCCATAACCCTGGACGACATACTATTTCGTTTTGACCCATACTTCATTTAAAACTAACATTATCTCATCTCATCTCACCTGTGATGATGTTGCAAAGAATTGTTCTGGTGTTGTTTGGAAAACGACACAAATTATTCTGTCATGCTTAAATTATTGAAATGCTTCTCTTGAAGCTGGCATTTTCTTCGACAAAGGTCCTTCGTCTACTTCAACACATGGCCGATCAATTAACCATACAAGCTAATAAATCTGAACTTTAAGCACCATGATTCTTATAGCTGTTTTATCCCACTATATAGCGTCATTTGGATGGTGCAGATCTCCCTTGGAATTCCCTAACTTGGGTGTACTTTCCCTGTGTGCTGTTGCCTTTGTAGGGCGATTCTGCGACACGATGGCGCACTGTGGAGTTCCGCATGTTTGAGGGAGGCTCAGTGTGGCGTCCACCGCCCATGAACCCTTACTTACAGGGCATGCCCGAAGAGCTGGAGTCACTTTTTATGGAGCAGGAGGAGGAGGGCAAAAAGGGCTCTCTCAAGGACGAGTAAGTTTTTCAAGGTGGTTGTGTAATGTACTTGTTTTGATCCCGGAAATATCTGCATTCATGTCCCAATCTTATGATCCACTTCCCCAAGGGAACGTGACCAGTTGGAGAGCCTTCTGCGGGGGTTGACCACACGGCGGGTGGAGATTGCAGAGGTGATGGCATTTTGCCTCGCACATGCAGAAGCTGCAGAGGAGGTCGTGGAGTGCATTGCCGAGTCGCTTTCCATCCTACAGACGCCTCTACCCAAAAAGGTTCCAGATATTGGCTGGAGAGCACAGGAATTGAGAAAGAGGGAGGTGTGAGTTGTATGTTCTTTCTGCATGTGAATTTGTCAGTGCATGGTGAGCTGGTATTTGTTGCGTGCTGTGTGCAGATTGCGCGGCTTTACCTGGTCTCGGACATCCTGCACAACTCATGCGCCAAGGTGGTCAACGCTTCTTACTACCGCAAATAGTGAGTTGACATACACTTCTTCACCTTCAATATAATCAACATTCCACTCATGTGCTGTGACTTAAAAACAATAATTTTTTTAATAAAGATTCTTCTTCATAAACAAGGGTTGTATCTACTGACGCGCAATCCCCCTTATACGCCTTTTCCATAGCTTTGAAGGAAAGCTGCCGCAGATCTTCACAGATATCCATGAGGTCTATAAGTGTATCCAGTCCCGTCTTCAGGCAGAGCAGTTCAAGGTCTTGAAAAGCATTACCAGTTCGAGTGGGAATTGGTGGTCTGATGTTATTGTGCTATTTGTGACTAGATCCTGTTTGTTGATTATAATATTCAGTGGTTCTTGGAAGGAAGGAAAGCTTGTGGGCTTAGTTGAGAGCGATTTTTAAAGAAGATTTTCATTTATATATATATATATATATCTATATATATATACATTGTTATTTATTCCCTCACCCCACATTTGCCTCTGCCCTGCCCTGATCCATCCAGCAAAGGGTACTTGCATGTTTTCGTGCATGGGAAGACTGGGCTGTGTACCCTGACTCGTTCCTCATTAAACTGCAGAACATCTTCTTGGGACTTGTACGCATCAACGAGGATGGCAAAGCCGTGGCTGTGGTAATGCTCTGTTTTGGCTTGATTCTATATTTTTTAAAAAGTGTGTGTGTGTGGTTGTGTGTTGTGTGTGTGTTTTTTGTGTCAATAAATAAATAACCATTCCTTTCATGCCGTGAGGTGCATTGGGCTGCACGATCCAGTTTCATTTGGCTAAGGATTACAGTCACGGACGTGTCGCCACTCCGACGCAGGATACTCGAATGGCTTATTACCCCAGTCGCTGATATAAACAAAATACCCCATAATGACAAAGTGCAAACATGTTTTTAGAAATTTTTACAAATTAATTAAAAATGAAAAACTGAAATGTCTTGCGTCAATAAGTGTTCAACCCCTTTGCTATGACACTTAAAATTGAGATCAGGTGCATCCATTTTCCTCGAATCATCCTTGAGATGTTTCCATCTCAAGGAGACGGAAACATCCTTCCATCCTTCCATCCATCCATCCATCCATCCATGAGATTAGACAACTTGATTGGAGTCCACCTGTGGCCAATTCAATTGATTAGACATGATTTAGAAAGAAACGCACCTTTCTATACGAGGTCCCACAGTTGACAGTGCATGTCAAAGTAGAAACTCCACCATGAAGTCCAAGGAATTGTCCGTAGAACTACGAGATTGAATTGTGAGGAGGCATAGATGTGGGGAAGGGTATAAAACAATTTCTCGAGTGTTGAAAGTTCCCAATAGCCCAGTAAGCTACATCATTAGGAAATGGAAAGAATATGGAACTACCCAGATTCTTCCTAGAGCTGGCGGTCTGACCAAATTGAGCAACTGGGCAAGAAGTTTATTGGTCAGGGAGGTGAGCAAGAACCCAATGGCCTCTCTGATAGAACTACAGAGTTCCTTGGCTGAGATGGAAGAACCTGCCGGAAGGCCAACAATCTCTGCAGCACTTCACAAATCTAGGCTTTATGGGAGAGTGGCCAGATTTCTGTTCACCACTCCCCATCCGACTTGACAGAGCTTAAGCAAATCTGCAAGAAAGAATGTGAGAAAAATCCCCAAATCCAGATGTGCAAAGCTGATAGACATACCCAAGAAGACTCGAAGCTGCAATCACTGCCATCGGCACTGCTACAAAGTATTGACTCGGGGAGGCTGAATACTTGAAGTGACGTTTCAGCTTTTCGTTTTTAATTAATTTGAAAAAATTTCTAAAAATATGTTTCACTTTCTCATTATAGGGTATTTTGTGTAGATCGGTGCCAAAAAATTTAAATATTATTCATTTTGAATTCAGGCTCTAACGCACCAAAATGTGACAAAAGTCGAGGGATATATATATATATATTTGTTGCGGAAATGGTCCTTGGTGTGTTACTAAATATAGGATTAGCCCAGATCCCCCATTAAATGCATGTTTAGCCAGGTTGTTTGGTAATTTGACGTTACATGTGTGTCGGGAGGTGTCACAGGCTGTTATTTGTTTGTGCAGTGGTGGTGGACCGAGAGATTCTTCTTCTTCCTTCCTCTCTCCGGACAATAGTCCCCGCCCAGCGCTGAGAGGGGGAGTGGCCAGAAAAGAGGAAGTGAAACTGAGAGGCCATGAGCGCTGAAAACAGTAAGTGAAACTGAGAGGCCACAAGCGCCGAAAAGAGGAAGTGAAACTTGAGAAGTAAAAAAACTGCAGTCGGCTTTGAGGCGTGCTCGGGCTTCGAGGCGAGCAGAAAAAGGAAAGCCAGTGGTGCGATCGGCAGAGAGAGGAACTGAACCTGGGCGCGCCGGGTCTGCCTTCTGTGGCCTAGAGAAGCGAGCCAGGGCCGAAGGAAAGGACTGCGTGAGTTCTGTCTGCCCTCGCTGGATGAGAAACGACTGGTGGGAGTCGTGATCTGCTGTGTAGGGGACGGCTGTGTCTGTCCTGCGATCTGCTTTGTGAAGGAGGCCTGGTGAACAGGCCAGGCCTGGACTTGTATGCTGGACCTTGTGAAGAGCCAGCTGGAGCATACCACTGTGGATCTTTCGCTCTGGTGCAGTCGACCTCGCGGGGTCTGAACGCGCAAGAGTGCGTGTGTGAGGTCTGCGACAAATGGACGATGCCTCCATTTTGCCACGCAGCGTGTTCGAGCTTGGTGCTCGAATCCATTGAAATCGGCTTGTCACGAGCCACATTCGGGCTTTTGACAACTTTCTCTCGTCATGAAACATCACAAGTACTCTCTCTTGTCTGCATGCTGTCCATGTCTTGTCTGCATGTCGTTTAAGGCTTATCTCTTAGAGTCCCCTTCGAACCCATAATCCCTAGCCCCTAGTTAAGAAGGGTTATAGATTAATTATAACATTGTCGTGAATGCTTTGCTTGTGTCGTGTTCCCGCATGTCCAATAAATCTGGCTGATTCGTATGAGGTTGCCGCTTTGAATTAATTTGTGCCGCGTCGAGGAACGATCCGCTCAATTTGGATATTAAAAACGAAAATGGTTCAGACTGGTAGACTCCGCTCAGTCTCTGACCAGTCTGTATATTTCCCCCAGCTGGCAAGGTACAGTGTATTTTGGTATCGTGGTTCGAGACGCATAACCCGAGAATTGTGCCGAACCAGCCGGCGTTATAACCCCGGAGACGGTGGTGGTTAGGGTGGCGCCGAATCTGTAACATTTGGCTGTCGAGAGTAGGGTGAGAGACGGACTTCTTTACTTCACCTCGCCCTCCCCTACCCCTCATTCAGACAGGCATTGATCCTGACTCCAAAGTTCTGTCCAACTTTCCTGTAGGTTTCATGTGGCACTACCTGGAGGTAGTGTGATGACACCTGCTTGAGATCATCCAGTGAGGCAGGGTTGTTGGCATAGACAGAGCCCTTGGTAGCCCCCCAGAACCAGTAGTCCAGAGGGTTCAAGTCTGGGCTCTAGGGTGCCCAGTCATGAGCGGTACCCAGGGCAATGAGGTGGTTTCTGAACAACTTCCACAGGAAAGTGATGGTGTCACCAGCAGTATGCCGGGGGTGCACCATCCTGCATAAACCAGGTCATGCTGAGCTGGTTTTGGGGTGACCTTTTGGGCGAGATCATTATGGGACTTCTGGAGCATGGCCCGATAGCGCTCACCGTTGATCGTCACCATCCTGCTGTTGTCAGTGTTGCCTTTACTCTGGTTGGCACTGTACCCTTGTGCTAAAAATGTTTCACAATACGTTGAATGGCACAATTTGTGGGTCCATCACATGTTCTGAGTTCGTATTCCTGGCAGAACTTCGGGTGGGTGTCAACACATGATTTGGTCTCATCCACAACCACAGAGCCACCACTTTTGTCTTCTGCTTCACTGTCAATGGCATAGTTGAGTTACGGAGCTAGAAATCCCAGGGAACAAATACTACAATAACACCACCAAACCCTGAAAAGGAAAACGGTATAGGTCAAAAAACAAAGAAATGGCAGGAAGTCAGTTATATCAATCTTTTTGAAACGCCCTGTATATATGACATTAAATTGATGGAGTTGAGACAATACATCGTTCAGTGACACAGCACAGCCAACCATTAGATTGAACATAGTCCGAGTAAACTCCACTCCCTAAGTTTTTAACAAACAGCAAAGAGTCCTCCTCAGGCGACGTTTTGCTTGCGGTCCACAAGCGTTCTCAAGTTAGAGTCACAGCTCACCACCAGTGGGCCATTTATAGCAAACCACTTCCGATCACTTTTGTGAGCATGCGCACATCTTTTGGTTATCAGAATGTGGCAATGTCCATCATTGGATTCCCAATGATTCCTGGTCATTAATTTTTTTTAATTTTAAATCTGGTGTTGTGATTATGTGTATGCACAGCTAACTGTGCATGACCTAGTTCCTCTGGGTTGTTAAAAGACTGTGTTTTTAGCTCTGCATTTTGATGGGGGTGTAGGTTGGTGCACTTTCTGCATGTGTTGTGGTGCATGTACCGGTGAAAGGTGCATGTACCGGTGTGTGTGTTGCGTGTTAGTGTGTGGAGCAGTGCGTTGCAGTGGTGTGGTGATTTCTTGTGGCAGTGTATTTTACCAAGACTAGTGTGGAACCAACCTGTATTCTTGCTCTTGCATCGTCCCCTTATAGTTGCTTTAACCAATGGGTTGTACTGTATAGGAAGATCAATGGTTTCGTTTGTTAGACCACCTCTCTGCTCTTTAACATGCCAGGCTTCGAGTATTAATTCTCGGTGTTTGTTGGGCGTGACGTCCAGTACGTGGGTTCCTCTTTGGTGCAGTTGATGACCCATTTGTCTGTGGTGCCGTGCAATTCCTGACTGATCTGTGTTACCCAATCACAGCGCCCTTTTGTGGCAAAGAAACAAAAAGATAAATGTCCTTGAGTGGCCCAGTCAGAGCCGTGACCTCAATCCAATTGAAAATCTGTGGCATAACTTGAAGATTGCTGTCCATCAGCGCTCTCCACTCAACTTGACTGAGCTTGAACAGTTTTGTGCAGAAGAATGGGCAAATATTGTCCAATCAAGGTGTGCAAAGATGGTAGAGACCTATCCCAACAGATACACAGCTGTAATTACTGTCAAAGGTGCTTCCACCAAGTATTAACTCAGGAGGGTGTACACTTATCCAACCAAGGTATTGTTGTGGGCCGGGGGTCGGTGGCGAGAACGACCACTAGGTGGGGGAGGTTCGTCATCTCCCACAGACTCCCTGAATTGTAGGCTGTCGCTTCCGGATAATTCCGTGACGCGGCGGGTCGCTGAACCGACCGTGGACGCCAATATCTCAACCACGTAGCGTAGGGTCTTTTTTTTCTCGAACCAATTAACTACGCGATTTCGACTACCGGGGAAACCACGCCCTCGGCACGTCTCGCTCGAACCGGGTCACTCTACCGACTGCGGTAGAGTTCCAACTACCGACTACCAACTCCAGTTCGGGTGCAGCCGAGCGGAAACTGCCAAAGCCGTGCCGGCTGGGATGAACGGATTATTGGGAATAAAAACCCGGTAAACTCAGATCCGAACCATGCTGGACCAATGAAGGAAAAAACGAATTGGGAACATTCTAATAATAATATTTACAATAAAGAAAAGACACAGGGCAAGACTTATCGCGAATATACAAGAAATATTTACAACTCGCCGAAACCCGTCACAGACGGATTCCGTTCCATGAGCCCAATATGACAACCAGTGGAGGCTCTTATAAGAGCCGGATCCCAGTCGATGTACTCCATGGCCTTACCTAATGAGGCCTACAGAATGTCCTTCTACACGACATTTTTGGTGTACACTACTCTTGTGAAGAAGTCCCCTGATTTGTGCACGTGTCTACTTTGACATACAACGCCGTGTCAAAACTTCTCAGGTCACAGTACCGAGAAAAACGTGACGTGACCGCTAGGAGAGCACAAAATTGGTCCTTCAGTATTAATATATAGATTCTAATAATAATTATTTACATAAGAAAAGAACACAGGGCAAGACTTATCGCGAATATACAAGAAATATTTACAACTAGCCGAAACCCGTCACAGACGGATTCTGTTCGATGAGCCAATATGACAACCAGTGGAGGCTCTTGTAAGAGCCGGATCCAGTCGATGTACTCCATGGCCTTACCTAATGAGGCCTACAGAACGTCCTTCTACACGACATTTTTGTGTACACTACGACTTGTGAAGAAGTCCCCTGATTTGGTCACGTGTCTACTTTGACATACAACGCCGTGTCAAAACTTCTCAGGTCACAGTACCGAGAAAAACGTGACGTGACCGCTAGGAGGAGCACAAAATTGGTCTTCAGTATTAATATATAGATTCTAATAATAATTTATTTACAATAAAGAAAAGACACAGGGCAAGACTTATCGCGAATATACAAGAAATATTTACAATAGCCGAAACCCCGTCACAGACGGATTCTTTTCCATGAGCGCCAATATGACAACCAGTGGAGGCTCTTGTAAGAGCCGGATCCAGTCGATGTACTCCATGGCCTTACCTAATGAGGCCTACAGAACGTCCTTCTACACGACATTTTTGTGTACACAACGACTTGTGAAGAAGTCCCCTGATTTGTGGACTGTCTACTTTGACATACAACGCCGTGTCAAAACTTCTCAGTCACACAGTACCGAGAAAAACGTGATGTGACCGCTAGGAGGAGCAACAAAATTGGTCCTTCAGTATTAATATATAGATGCTTCAGAGTTGAAGGTTGACTATTGCCACTATGGGCGATGCACTCTTACAGGTACGAAGTTTCTTTCAGTCAGGTCACAGTACCAAGAAAACGTGACGCGACGCTAGGAGGACACAAAATTTGTCCTTCAGTATAATATATAGATAATCCAAATACACATTTTTTAAGTTCTACTTAAAGAACGGGCCCACACGCAGACACACACACACACACACACACACACACACACACAAAATGAAAAAAACCCAGAGTCTTTATTGGACCCTCGCAGCCGTGAGAGAGAGACAAGCTGGGGCCAGAGTTCGGTGGGTACCTGACCCGTCGGAGGGAGGGCATGCCCGCCGATGCGGCACTGACAAAGGTCGTTGGTCCGGTCCCCAGTCGCACGTGGGGGACTTGAGGCTCGTGGGGAGTTCAGGTGGTGAATAATCGGGGTCCACGGAGGGGGGTCAGGGCGCCTCTGTCCTTCTTGTAGAGCACCAGCAGAGACATGTTCGCAGTCTCGATGGCCCTCTGCTCACCCTCGTGACAGCTAAAACCCCTTCGTAACAGCAATGTAGACCTCCTGTGACCACTCCTCGTAATCGCCTCGTAACCACCCCTTCGTAACAGCAAAACCCTTAAGAACCTCTCAGAACTCTCTCTCAACTCTCAAAAGACCAACCAACCTCAGAGAGTGCTCGGGAATTTATGGACCTCCTCAGCGGGGAGGGGCCTTGTCTCAACGCACCTCGCTGTCCGTCTTTGATTGGACAGGGTCCTACAGCCCACCTTTCGGGGCGGGCTTTGGCCCCGCCGGGAAACTCAGCCACTCCTCCACGCGGGCCAACACTCGACGAGTAACAGTAATCAACGTTGCACAGGCCGTCATGCAAGAGTTACAACTTTTTGTGGAGAACGTTGGTGGAAGCGGCAAGGAACGGCTGCAAGACCGCCTTGGCAAGTCAGAGTGCTTGTAGACAGCGGGTGGGTAGTGGATCGTGATGGGGGATGGAATGGTTGTTGGTTGTTCATTGGATGGAAAGATTTAATAACCTAACTAAAAAGAAATCACAAACACACGCCTTTGATTCTCCACTCGACAAAAGGAAAGGGATCTGACAACACACCATACTTAACGACATAACTGACTTTTGGGACATCTGTATGTTGAATGCTTATGGTTTCCAGATCCGTAACAGTATTTTTAGTTTTGTATTTTTATTTAATTTTCTGAAATTTGTAGAAGTTTTTTTCACTTGGAGGTTGTGGGTTGTGATGTGTAAATAAAGGTGGAAAAGGCTGATTTAGTGCAATTCCAGGCTGGAAGGCAACAAAAGGTGAAAATTGGAAGGGGGTGTAGACTTTCTATAGGCCTGCATATATATATAATATATATATATATATATATATATATATATATATATATATATATATATAAGGCACCCTTTCATCTCTCTCCATATATGTATATATATATATAATAATGTATATGCATATATGCATATATGTATGTATATTATATATATATATAATATATTATATATATATATGTATTGGGTGGTCGCTAGACTACCGTTATTCTCAGTTTTCCGTCTGTCTTGTATGTAATGGCAGCTCTGGAGGCCAGAGGAGTCAACCGATTTTGATGAAACTTGACTGTAGGTTCATACCAGGATGTAGTTGTATGCTTTTGAGCACCGTTGCTATGGACGCCACACATTGCCAAGCAACGGACTTCGAAATTTTTGAAAAAAATCCAAAAAATATTTATATATATATATTTTTCAAAAATCGGCTTCCGCGCTTTTATGTGCACTATATATCAACCTCTTTGTCAAAAAATTTCAGCCCGATCCCGTCAAAACTGTATGACTAGTATGCAATTATATAGCGACCACCCATGTGCGCCTCCCAGCTTGTGTGTGTGTGTGTGTGTGTGTGTTTACATATATTAATATATATTATATATATATATATACACACACAAGCAGTGTATGCCTAACACAGTGCAAGCAATAACCATGCTTCCCCATTGTCTTGGGTTTTCTCACCTGCATTTGATTTTTCATTTTATATTTTCAATATACAGATGCTTTCCTATGGTTCTGTGATTTTTCCCGGTGTATTGGCTTTGATGTCCGTCGGTGTTGTAGGCACATTACACGATCGTTGACACACATCGACACACGTTACTTTGAAAGGTGCTCATAAGTCGAAATACATCAAGGTAATGTTAGCGTCAGTGTCCAGACTCCCTGGTTTTTTTTTATTTTTTTCCTTCTTCCTTCGGTAATGATGGTGATGTTGACACTTCGATTTCTAGTGCGGTTGTAATATAAATATAATTAATAGACTGCCGCTCAACGATTTAAATCATAACCGCACTGTAACGACACAGTCATACCGAAGAAAAAAAACCAAAAAAACCGGGATCTGAACACTGACGGCGAACCATTACTTGACGTGTTTCGACTTATGAGTACCTTTCAAGTAGCGTGTGTCGATTGTGTCAACGATCGCATATGGTGCGTACAACTTATTCCCATCGCATGCGAGCGTGTGTCATACGGCAAGTACGTCGTAAAATTTTCAACATGTTTAAAATTACAAGACGTACTCCACTTAATACGACGTATGATAGCGTACTTTAGCGTTTTATTCACGCATACCAAACTTACCCATACCGTATTCGACGTGCGCCCGCGTTAGACGCATTTTTCAGAGGTCGGCATACCTGGCAAGAATCGCCAAGGTGTGACTGCGATGTTGACACTTCCAATTTCTGCGGCGGTTTTGATTTGAATCGTTGTGCGGCAGCTTTAATAGCCTACGCCACGTCATCGTCGGCGATGGCGTGCAGCGCGCTATGCATAAGTTAGACTTCGTTGGGCATAGGTTGTGAAGGCGACAACAAGGTCAGCCATTCGTTGGTATAAGTTATCTAAATAAACAACGAAACGTTCTGTGTCCGTTAATAATCGTTATGCATAAGACCAAGTCGTTATGAATACGTCCGAATCTTTAAAAAAAACATCAAAAGTTCAACGTAAGCCGCGTTTTACATACATTTTAATAACGTTGCCATTGCTGGCTAAAACGTCAGGTGTGACTGGGCCTATAGGAAGCAAGTGAAGGTTGACCCCAAACAGCATTTCACTGCAGGACTTATAAGCAACATGAACGTTCTATTGTACTGCCAATCCTGGCGGGGTTACACTACTTCGTGTGTTACGTTTCCTGTGGATTGACCATACCAAGCGAGTTTAGTTCTCTCGATCGTCTGTCTCTGGGCAGTATTTAATAGTTTGACAGGTACAAAATGGATTTCAGACATTATTTGGTTTCCATCTTCACTGTTATTTTATCAGATTCATTTTGATGAGAAGTATGAATTGTAAATTAACGCTCACCGCACGTCTGCTTCCCTTCCTCTCACATCACTTGTCTTTGCTCCACTCCCTCTTCTCTTGCCCCTCACCACCTCAATCCCACCCCTTTCCTTCTCCCACCACCCGTCTCTTCTCTCTCTCCCCCCTCTTTTTTTTTTTTTTTTTTTTTATGCACTTCAGGACTGGTCCCTATATCCACCTGGAAAATGGGGAATCAGTTAACATCACAGCATTACATAAAAGGTGCAAAATGGATCTCTCCTAACTCCAGCCAAATTAGCTTACTGTACTTCCATAATAGCAAGATATGGAATCCATCATCGCAGTTTGACCTTTTCTCCAACAGCCTCATCTAGATCATAAATTCAGATTCAGCCTGTCATGCTACCTTGGACATGCTGCTTCATACTCTCTCACAATGGTGGAGGCCTTCAATATCGGACATGAGATCAGGGATTTTTGTGGACATATCTCGGCTTTGATTCAGTCTGGCATCCAGCCTTGCTCTCCCAACTGTCTGTCTGTGGAATCCAAGGCCACACTTCACTCTTGGATTACTCCCCTCCTCCCTCTCATAGTCAAGTGTGAATCTCAAACGGAACCTTTCATCTCCTCTCCTGTCAAGGCTGGAGTTCCCAAGGCAGTGTTCTCGGCCCCATTTTATTCCTAATCATCATCATGATCTCACTTCTCTGGAATATCCTCTTTATCTCTTTGCTGATTATGCGCCACGCTTTCCGTTAGAACCCTCGACCTTCTGACAGACAGGCAGCAGCCTCTTCCCTCTACTCAGACCTTGACAAAAAACACAAAACTGGTCAACACAATTTTTTTTTATATATCATATTGTCCACCCTCTCTGTTTCTCCCCTACCCCATTGTTATCTGCATCCCTCGTTTGTCCGCCTCCATCTGCATTCTCCCTCCGCCTTGCTGTTGTTCCCCTTTCTCCCACTTTTCCCTTTGTTATATTGTGGCCTGACTTGTTCTGTGTAATCGCTCTTCCATGACCTGAGACCATGTAAAAATTATATATATATATATAGTATATATATATACACAGTAAATATATACACAGTATATAAATATACACAGTATATATATAATTATATAACAAGTATATATATATATATATACACGTATATAATTATTGTTGCGAATTCGCACCGCCGGCGTGCGAAGCGGCCACGGTACTCGAATCGCGGCACGTCGCCCACCGGACGGACAATTCAGTCGTGACCTCTCGAACAACGCCGGAAGCTAGTCACGGTGGGGTTTAACCTCACCACCGATCGTCGCAATTGCCCACCCGCGCGGATAGGGTTGCTCGCCAAATTCGTGCTATAGTGATAAACGAGCGGTGTATCGTCGGCCTTGACGGTTCCGATTAATTACCGGATGTTGCACCCACAACGAACCCCTTACGTGAAGCAGGATGGAGAGTCAATTAAAAGGAAGGAAGACGAAGCAGAGCGGGAACAGTTCAACAAGCAAGCAGTTTATTCCGCGGCACACGGAAAGCACGTATATACAGCCATACAGAATCAAATGCACATAAAAAGCAAAGGAAGGGTTAAAAACCGACTCTACGCGTACACAACGGCAACACTTATACAGTTTTACTTCACAGACGGCGCCAACACACATTACACAAAAGCAAAAGAAAGAAGCCACCCTCACAGACAAGGAGGCAGACAGGCCCGTAGGCAAATGTTGCGTGTGACCTGGAGGAGCGGCCAGGTCCGCGAGACCGGGAGGTTTACCCGCGTCCTCGTGACCGCGTTGGCGGGCAAGCCGCAAAAAGGCCGTGCCGCTGTGCCCGACTCCGTGCCCCTTGGCGTGCTCGTTGGCACCACGTTTGGGGTGGGGGAGGAACGGGGCCCCCTTTTGCACTATCTCAGCGTGGGGGAAGGGGAAATTGTTGATGCCCTGGGGGAGGGGAGTGGCTGGCTGGCTGGGTCCGCGACGAGACGAGCGATCCCCAACCACAACCCGTCGCGACCGCCGTCCTCCTTGCCTCGGACCGAGCTCCTTGCCTGCAGCTCCACGCGCGCACTCGACTCAACTCCACCAACGCAACGCTCCTTGTCTCCAAAAGCAATCTCTCGACGACACTCTCTCACACTGGTAATTCTCGCGCCTTTATAGCCGGCAAGGAGAAGCAATATGCAAATTCCAGGATCAGAACGCGATTGGAGGCGGGGCCACCGCCGCCCCCCCGGCAGCCATTGGTCGGGGCAAAAATGGGCGTGAACCTCCCCTGATCCTAAAATTTGCATATACGGACTTCACATACACGCGCTTGAGGCGGGGCCAAGCCGCTCGCGCTCGCCATTGACGGAGGAGAATGGGCGTGTAGCATCCTGATCCGCAGATCGACGCGTTCGGCCTTCACTGCCGAACGGCTCCGGACCACGACGTTTGTGTGTTGACTGGTGGTGTTTGGGAATGGCCGTAGAAGCGATGATGGGTGGGATGAAGTTGTGAAGGTAAAGGCAGAAGGTGGTGGAGGGTCTTCTGTGGTGAGGGTTTGGCGTTGTGGTTGTTGTCTGAGGGTTGGAGCGTGGTTGTAGTTGGTGACGATGGCTGGCGTGGTGGTTAAGGTGGTTTGTTGTGTGATGGCGGTTGAGACGTGGTTGGTTCAAAATAACGACAGAAAAGAAAAATGGTAATTCAAGCGTCGCAGCCCAGATGAATCACATAAATTCCCCTCTATACAACGGGTTGGGTAACTACACATGTACTTACAAGATATTCACCTGCGGGCTTTATGGTGTAATGCGAATTTCCACAGCCTAACACTATATAATATTATTTAAACAATGCCCGTGACATTCCACCGACCCGGCATTTGCGCACCTGACTTCAGTAATTTTTCAGGAACATATCCCTGAGGTCTGACAGTATTTTGAATTGCAGGTCAAGTAATATTGCTGGTATAGTGTTCTGGGGTGGGCACCAGAGGCCGAGTTTCCATGGGTCTTTCCTTTATGCTCAACCATTCCTGAACATAAAAATGGCTTTTAATCACTCCATTTTTGTACAATTTAAGTGTAACTTAATTTTTAAAAAATCAAAATTTGTTTGGCCAACACTTTAATTCATTGCACGTCTTGATGGAGTACAACATGACAACAAAGAAATGAATGCAAAAATTGGACGATAGCATTCCAGAACACTGCAGTTTTTTTTTCTCATTTGTAAATTTAATTATAGTTTGTCTATATGTATATTGTCGTGGCTCTGGCGGCAAGATTAAAACCTCCTGACCCAAATGGTGGTGACA
This sequence comes from Eptatretus atami, assembly GCA_035128595.1. NCBI lineage: Eukaryota > Metazoa > Chordata > Myxini > Myxiniformes > Myxinidae > Eptatretus > Eptatretus atami. Next base: position 66,280,449 of record CM068954.1, read on the forward strand.
GGGGTTAACACCACATGAGACGTGAGGTGGAGCGTTAATTACGATCATACCGTCTCGTCAAAATGATTCTGCAAAGAATAAATTGAAGATTGAAACAAATAATGTCTGAAATCCATTTTCTACCGATCATACCACAAACGGTTTTTAAAGTGTGACTTGCTTCTACTTTCACGGTCTCTTGTGCTTCAGCTATTTGTGGTTCTTGCAGGTGCAAGTCACACTCATGAAACAGCTCAAGCCATTTCCCTCATGTCAGCATAAAGCAGCTCTAACACGCATAACACTCCAGCCATGTATAACATCTCCCAACAGCCACATAAAGCAGCTCTACACATGCATAAATCACCTCCAGCCACTCATAACCCACCTCCCATCAGCTGTGTTGCCAAAAGCAGCTCTACAAACACACATACCATCCCCACAGCAATGGTCAACTTCCCACCCTCTTTCATCTAACCAAACCCCCTCATGGCTAACTTATGTGGCAGCGTGTCATTCTTTCTTCTTGTTCGCTGCCTTGACCTATGATCCTCATGCTTATGGTTTTTGTGCTCATTGTTCGTCCTGTGCCTTGGCTGCTGTGATTCCTTGCCTTGTGGGCTTTGCGGTCATTGTTCGATATGGGGGTCAAAGCACAATGTCAGTGCAGGAGATGGGTGTGCTTCCATGAGGCAGCAATAAAAAAAGTCAGGAGCCTGAGGCAGAAATGTGAGCTACTAGACGGGCTAATCAAGAGGTGTTGGGTGCGGCCTCTGTGGGGCAGGTATTATGGCATGAATGAGTTCACTGTCCGTTACATTAAAGAAAACGAGAAGCGAAAAGTGCCGCGGCTAGTGCAGTACCAGCACCAAAGTGTTACCCAGGTCAGAGACGTTCACATGAAACAATGGAAAAGGCATTTTCTTTATTCGTATGCAGCCTGTGGCTGCTGTGGCTGCAAATCATTTTCTGGGGCACAGCTGTGCTGCTCTGAGCAATGCCCTGTTATCAGCACTATCCATCCATCGGGACATACTTTACACAGAGCGTTGGTGCTGCCGAAGCAGTCTCCCCTGCTTATTGGGCACAATCCTGGATGGGTCTCTACTCCGACGCAGGATACTCAAATGGCTCAATTAATCCAGCACGCTCTTACTCATTTTCCAACCTCGGAAGGATGACTGGCTGAGTCAACCCTACTTGGTGTTAATTCAACAACCCTACAGGGGCTTTGACTCAAGAGCCAGATTTTAAGCCAACTAACTACTTAACATTAACCAACATCAGGCCTGAAGAAGGCATTGAATGTGTGGTAGAGGTCAATGTCCAGAAAAACGGTCCTTTAAGTGGACCTTTGATTTATGAAAAGTCAAAGCGCATGTACGATCATCTGGTTGGCGTGGGTGGTGCTGCAACACGAGTGATGCGGGTAATGACGATGCGCTTTGTGATGCTTGGTACGAGTGGTCCGGTCCTTCCGCGCGAGCGGGATGGTTGAACGCTTCAAGAAGCGGTAACGGTCTCTCAATATGAAGCTTACAGGTGAAATGCCTCAGCGGACTACGAGCAGCTGAAACTTTCCCTGCTTAACTTGGACAGCTCATCGAGGGGAAAGGGGTATGTACCAGATGTCGACCAGTGAATGGTGGTACCTCCAGTTCAAGAGGGGTTGGATGACGTTTTGCTCCGATCCAGGAAACTACACAGAAACCTGCAGCACTCAGCTGCCGATTACCTTTTCTTTTCGATCCGGCCCCTCCACCTCAAACACCACAGCACCCTCACTCTGCATCCCTTCAGCAACCTACTGCATCCCCTTCAGCATCCTCACCTGCATCCACTTCAGCGTCCTCACCCTCAGCCTGCATCCCCTTCAGCGTCCTCGCCTTCACCTGCATCCCCTTCAGCGTCCTCTTCCCTGCACCTGATCCCTTCAGCGTCTCGCCTCACTGCATCCCCTCACCGCCCAAGCCGCTCCTGCGATCCCCCTTCAGCTGCAAGGCTCGCCGTTCAGCGTCGCGTCCCGTTCACGCGTGCGTGCCGCGCCGTGCTCCGCCGCTGCCGATCTCCCGTTCCAGCGTCTCGCGCCCTCACCTGCATCCCCTTCAGCTCGTTCCTTCGCCTCACTCTGCATCCCCTTCAGCGTCGCTCGCCGTCACCGTGCATCCCCTTCAGTACCTCTGCCCCTCACTGCATCCCTTCAGCGTCCTCGCCCATCCCTAGCACCCCTTCACGCGTCACTCGCCCTCACCTTGCATCCCCTTCAGGATCCCTCGCCCTCACCTGCATCGCCCTTCAGCCGTCTCGCCCCACCTGCATCCACTTCAGCGTCCTTCGCTCCTCACTGCGTCCTCGCCCTCACCTCTGCCAACCCTTCACGTCGTGGCTCCTCACCGTGCTCCGACTTAGCGTCCTCGTCCTCACCTGCGATCTTCTAGGAGCGTTTAGCTGGATGTCGTTGTTGTCTCCTCTTAGATAAAGAAGTTGAGAATGCAGTACATGCGTGCTGTTTGTTTAAAACAAACAAAAAAATATTTGCAATTCTTTAATTAAACTGTAATCATTTGCATTCCAGTTCGTAAAATTGTTGTAATATTGTTTCTTATGATCGACGAACCGCCAGGAGACTATCCCCGCCTTTCCAGGTGAACAATGCCCACATTCACGGCATTTTTAACCTCCGCATCGAAGATTGAACGGAGTTCTGTTGTTCAACCCCTGTGTTGTTTGCTTTTGATGAACAGTATGACGGATAAAAACTCCTGGACGGATTTCGAATGACTTGGATTGGGGGATAGATGGTCAAGATCATGCATTAGAGTTGGACTTATTGGTCCAAAGTCCAATATGGGCCGCATGCGGCCATTTTGAAAAAAGGTGATTTTGGTATGTTTTGTTTTTTGCATGTTCTACATGTTTTAAGTGATTTCCAACCAAAAAAAATTTTGTTGGAGAAAAAAAAAACAATTTTGCAACTTTTTTTCCAAAAAAAAATACGATTTCTATTTGCAAAATATTTGTAATTTTCTTGCGATTATCCCTACGTGCTCTTAATCTAAGAGATTATTTACAACTCCGCGAACCTTCTCTCTTATGAAAAAAAAAGTTGCCAATAATTTCAAAAAAAACCTCTCTTTTCTCTAAGCACAACAATAAAAAAATTTGTTAGAGAAAAATTTTTTTTGTAAATTTTGCATACGGTGTGGTTTGGCAGAAAGGAAGTGGTGCGATTTGTATATTATCTACTGTTAACCACATATTCTAGCATGAGCAGCATACGTATCGTCAAGATTTAAAAAAGAGTTTTATCTTCAACATATGTGAAGTTCTTGTAGAGTCTGAATACCTTTATTTAGAGTAGCGAGAGAGAGAGTAAAGGTATTAGTTCAGGTCACTTAATTGTCCTCAGCATTATTGACGGGGAGTATTGAGAGCACTACTACCGAGTCTTCTCCCCTCATATTATACTATGATATGGTGTATTTGCCTTCTCTGATTATGTGGGTCTTCACTGTTTTTTACCTACCATCAAATTCACAATATTGTAGGAAACGTTTTTTTTTTTTGTCTTGTGTATGAGACCTTTCACGTCTTGTGCAGCACAACACTGTCAGCATGGCATATAAATCGAGAAGTTCACATAATGAACGGAATTTGAATAAAATATAGATGCTAGTTGTAATAACATTTGTCCTACGTTTGAGCATGGACGTCTTTTGACCATCCTAGGTCAAGAGTCGCTCTTGTTAGGGGTATGTATGTATGTATTGTAATAAATTATGAGTATTATAGGAATACTCACCTCCAATATATAAATACGTCCTAATCACTCCTAATGGTATAAATGATTAACCTTTAGGATACTATCTCAAAAATTCACTATACGTACTACAGGCAGTCCCCCCAAAAAATGTAACACACGATTTTTTGGTCTCTCATAACTCATTCGAATTTAACTATCGATTTCAGAATACAAATTGACCATACTCGATATGGCAGAAGTAGACTAGCGTTTCTAGGAGATAGCCACGAAATTATTCATAAAGTGTCTACTTCGACAGCTCACGAAATCATCATGTGAAGTGCTATAAGCACAAATTCAAATAGAGAAACACATTTTCACAAGAATCACACACAAACTAGCGGGAGCGCGACACTCATGCTCGCATCCACGAGATAAGTTTCGAAACCAGATGACACTCGTTGCATACATGACGTCCATCCAGATGGAGGCACGGTCTAGT
>CM068954.1:66285189-66298093 GCA_035128595.1 Eptatretus atami
TAACGACATAACTGACTTTTGGGACATCTGTATGTTGAATGCTTATGGTTTCCAGATCCGTAACAGTATTTTAGTTTTGTATTTTTATTTAATTTTCTGAAATTTGTAGAAGTTGTTTTTCACTTGGAGGTTGTGGGTTGTGATGTGTAAATAAAGGTGGGAAAAGGCTGATTTAGTGCAATTCCAGGCTGGAAGGCAACAAAAGGTGAAAATTTTGAGGAAGATCTTGTGGGATTACTGACTTTAATCTGCCCCACTAGAGAGGGTGCCTTGTTGGTCTCTCTCTCGATAAGGGAAGAGTGATCGCAGGACTGCACATCTACGCGAGGTGTGATGGCCTCTCAGTGCCGGGCTTGGTCTTTGCTCGTATAAATTCTTGATAGTGCACAAGCAGATGGTGGCGAACGCTAACGCCCACAGGCAGTCGGGCTATTACACCAAGAGGTCAACCAACGAGTGACCGTATCCCTTACTCTTTGATCCTGCAAAGACGCTGATTAAGAGGTTTCTGCAGGGACTTGCCTTGCAGCCTATATTTATCTCCGGCAAAGCGTTCGATTCAGTGAATCGGGATAATGCCCTCTGGAGATTCTTGGTCTTCTCGGGTGCCACTAAAACCGATCAATCTGATTTCTGAATTATACTCTGGTAGCTGAAGTGCTAGTTGAGGTATGGTGTTTCGCATCTCTGACTTATTTCCAGTTGTTTACTGGAGTTCATTCAGGGGTGTGGTACTGGCCCACACACTTTTTCAGCACTGTACGGACTGGATTCTTGGGGAGGATGTCGAGAGATCAAGCTGCGGTGCATCGTTTGGGAATGTCAGATCTCTGACCTTGAATTTCGCAGGTGATTCATTCATCTTTGCGGAGTCTCTGATATCCTTATGGGGGCCCTCGTGGCACTGAATGAGGAGTCAAAGCGTTGGGTTTATGGGTTTCTTGGTATAACTAAGATCCATTCTTCAATAACATATTGGATGCTGCTACGCCTTGTCTATATCCTGCTTCGTGGTGGGATGTTGAGGTCAGAGAGGTTCACTTACCTTGGCAGTGATATTCATGTCTTGGCATGTTTGTGAGCGAGAGGTCAATAGATGTCTTTGGATCGGGCCTGGGAGTTATGGATCTACTGGGTCATGGGATGCTGGCTGACGGAACCGTATGCAAGGAGGACGAAAGTCCAAATCTTTAAGTCCTTGGTGGCATCAGTCTTCTCTACGGATGTGAGACTTGAACTCTGATCAGGGATCTGAACGGAGACTTATCTCGCCTTCGGACCATGTCTCTTCGGAGAATGCTTTGGCTATTGCTGTCAGACTTTGTGTTCAAGCGAGTGCTTGCTAAGAGAGACTTAGAAGAGATTTGGTCCCTGTATAGTCCGTGAGCGTCAGCTGTGGCTGTAAGGACATATCTCATTTTCCGCTGACACTGATCTGCTACCAGATTATCTCAGCGAGGGAGCCTCGGTTAGTTGAGGAGAGCAATGGGGCGCGACCACGTGCCTACCACGTGCTTTGTGGTTTACAAGCATGGTTGATGAGGCTCTCAAGGAGATGGGGATGGTTCCCAGGCATCTGCCCTGGGGGATGGGCCAGACGTAGGCCCCATGGTTTTTGCTTCATGTATGTACATCTGTGTTATTTTTTTATTATTTTTGGCAACCGAATGTGCCATTGTACCAACGCCCAAATAAACGTACATCTATTGGGATGCGAGAGGGAACGTGTATTGTAAAGAAATTGTCGCTCATATGTTGGGTTTCTCATTTCTGTGATCGTGGATCATTGTTATCTCTTTCCCTGGCATCGTCGTCCCATAACCCTGGAGCGACATACTATTTCGTTTTGACGCGCATACTTCATTTAAAACTAGAACATTCTCTCTCATCCTCACCTGTGATGATGTTCGCAAAGATTGTTCTGGTGTTGTTTGGAAAACGACCAACAATTATTCTGTCATGCTTAAATATTGAAATGCTTCTCTGAGCTGGCATTTTCTTCGCAAAGGTCGCTTCGTCTACCTTCAACACATGGCCGATCAAATTAACCATACAAGCTAATAATGCTGAACTTTAAAGCACGCATGATTCTTATAGCTGTTTTAATCCGCACTATATAGGTCATTGGATGGTGCGATCTCCCTTGGAATTCCTAACTTGGGTGTACTTTCCCTGTGTGCTGTTGCGTTGCTAGGGCGATTCTGCCGACACGATGGCGACTGTGGAGTTCCGCATGTTTGAGGGAGGCTCAATGTGGCGTCCACCGCCCATGAACCCTTACTAACAGGGCATGCCCGAAGAGCTGGAGTTCACTTTTTATGGAGCAGGAGGAGGAGGGCAAAACGGGCTCTCTCAAGGACGAGTTAAGTTTTGCAAGGTGGTTGTGTAATGTACTTGTTTTTGATCCCGGAAATATGCTGCATTCATGTCCCAATCTTATGATCCACTCCCCAAGGGAACGTGACAGTTGGAGAGGCCTTCTGCGGGGTTGACCACACGGCGGGTGGAATTGGCAGAGGTGATGGCAATTTTGGCTCGCACATGCAGAAGCTGCAGAGGATGGTTCGTGGAGTTGCACATGCCGCCGAGCGCCTTTCCATCCTACAGACGCTCTCCCAAAAAGGTTCCAAAAAGGATAATTGGCTGGAGAGCACAGGATTGAGAAAGAGGGAGGTGGTGAGTTGTATGTTCTTTCTGACATGTGAATTGTCAGTGCATGGTGAGCTGGTATTTGTTGCGTGCTGTGTGCAGATTGCGCGGCTTTACCTGGTCTCGGACATGCTGCACACTCATGCGCCAGGTGGTCAACGCTTCTTAACTACCGCAAATAGTGATTTGACATACACTTCTTCACTTCAATATAATCAACAATTACTCTATGTTGCTGTGTTGACTTAAAACAATAATTTTTTTTAATAAAGATTTCTCTTCATAAACAAGGTTGTATCTACTGACGCCCGCCCAATTCCCCTTATAGCCTTTTTCATAGCTTTTGAAGGAAAGCTGCCGCAGATCTTCACAGAATATGCCATGAGGTCTAATAAGTTATCTCAGTCCCGTCTTCAGGCAGAGCAGTTCAAGGTCTTGAAAAGCATTACAGTTCGAGTGGGAATGGTGTCTGATGTTATTGTGCCTATTTGTGACTAGATCCTGTTTGTTGATTATAATATTCAGTGGTTCTTTTGGAGGGAAGGAAAGCTTGTAGGCTTAGTTTGAGAGCGATTTTAAAGAAGATTTTTCATTTATATATATATATATATCTAATTATATACATTGTTATTTATTCCCTTCACCCCAATTTGCCTCTGCCCTGCCCTGATCCATCCAGCAAAGGGTACTTGCCATGGTTTTCGTGCATGGGAATGAACTGGGTGTGTACCTGCACTCGTTCCTACATTAAAACTTGCAGAACATCTTCTTTGGACTTGTCGCATCACGAGGATGGCTAAAGCCGTGCTGTGTTAACTGCTCTGTTTGGCTTGATTCTATATTTTTAAAAAGTGTGTGTGGTGGTGTGTGTTTGTGTGTGTGTTTTTTGTGTGTCCAATAAATAAATAACCATTTTCCTTTCATGCCGTGAGGTGCATTGGGCTGCAGATCCGTTTCATTTGGCTAAGGATTACAGTCACGGACGTAGTCGCCACTCGACCAGGAACTCGAATGGCTTATTACCCAGTCGCTGAATATAACAAAATACCCCAGCCTAATGACAAAGTGCAAACATGTTTTTAGAAATTTTTACAAATTAATTAAATGAAAACTGAAATGTTTGCGTCAATAAGTGTTCAACCCTTTGCTATGACACTTAAAATTGAGATCAGGTGCATCATTTTCCTCGAATCATCTTGAGATGTTTTCCATCTCAAGGAGAGCGGGAAACATGCCTTCATCCTTCATCCATCCATCATCCATCATCCATCCATGAGTATTAGACACCACTTGATTGGAGTCCACCTGTGGCCCATATTATATGATTAGACATATTTAGAAAGAAACGCACTTTCTATAACGAGGTCCCACATGTTGACAGTGCATGTCAAGTAGAAAGCTCCACATGAAAGTCCAAGGAATTGTTCCGTAGAACTACGAGATTGAATTGTGAGGAGGCAATAGAATGTGGGAAGGGTATAACAATTTCTCGAGTGTTGAAAGTTCCCAATAGGCCCGTAAGCTACATCATTAGGAAATGAAAGAATATGGAATAACTTCAGATTCTTCCTAGAGTTGGCGTCCTGACCAAATTGAGCACTGGGCAAGAAAGTTTATTGGTCAGGGAGGTGCAGCATAGAACCGCATGCCTCTCTGAATAGAAATACAGAGTTCCTTGGCTGAGATGGAAGAACCTGCGGAAGGCCACAATTCTCTGCAGCACTTCACAAATCTAGGCTTTATGGAGAGTGGCCAGATTGCTGTTCACCCTCCCCATCCGACTCTGACAGAGCTAAGCAATCTGCAGAAAGAATGTGAAGAAAATCCCCAATTCAGATTGTGCAAAGCTGATAGACATACCAGAAGACTGCGAAGCTGCAATCAGACTTGCCATCGCACTGCTAGACAACAAAGTATTGACTCAGGGAGGCTGAAATACTTGAAGTGAGTCGTTCAGCTTTTCGTTTTTTAATTAATTTGAAAAATTTTAAATATGTTTCAGCTTTCTCATATCAGGGTATTTTTGTGTAGATCGGGCCTAAAAATTAAATATTTATTCATTTGATTCGGTTCTAACGCATCCAAAATTGTTGACAAATGCGAGGGATTATATATATGTATATATCATATAATAGTATTATATATATATATATATATATTACCCTATTTGTCTGGCGCGGAACACTCGCGTCTTGGTCGTCTTACTAATATTAGGATTAGCCTCAGATCCCCCCATTAAATTGCATGTTTTAGCCAGGTTGTTTGGTAATTTGGACGTTACATGTTGTGTCGGGAGGTGTCACAGGCTGTTATTTGTTTGTGCAGTGGTGGTGGAACCGGCGAGAATTCTTCTTCTTCCCTGTCCTCTGCTTCCGGAGCAATAGTCCCCGCCCAGCGCTGAGAGGGGGAGTGGCGCAGAAAAGAGGAAGTGAAAACTGAGAGGCCATGAGCCGCTGAAAACAGTAAGTGAAACTGAGAGGCCTACAAGCGCCCCGAAAAGACCGGAGTGAAAACTTGAAAGTAAGAAAACTGCAGTCGGCTTTGAGGCGTGCTCGGCTTCGAGGCGAGCAGAAAAAGGGAAAGCCAGTGGGGCGATCGGCAGGAGAGGACTGAACCTGGGCGCGCCGGGTCTGCTTCGTGTGGCTAGAGAAGCGATGCCAGGGCCGGAAGGAAGAGCAGAGGAAAGGACTGCGTCAGGGTTCTGTCTGCCTCAGGCTGGATGAGAAACGACTGGCTGGGAGTCGGATCTGCTGTTGTAGGGGACGGCTGGTGTCTGTCCTGCGACTGCTTTGTGAAGGAGGCCTGGTGAACAGGCCAGGCTGACCTTGTTAATGCTGACTTGTCGGAGAGCCAGCTGGAGCATACCACTGTGGATCTTTCGCTCTGGTGCAGTCGACCTCGGCGGGGTCCTGAACGCGCAAGAGTGGCGTGTGTGAGGTCTGCGACAAATGGACGATGCCTCCATTTTGCCACGCAGCGTGTTCGAGCTTGGTGCTCGAATCCATTGAAATCGGCTTGTCACGAAGCCACATTCGGGCTTTTGACACTTTCTCTCGTCATGAAACATTCACCAAGTACTCTCTCTTGTCTTGCATGCTGTTCCATGTCTTGTCTGCATGTCGTTTTAAGGCTTATTCGTTAGAGTCCCCTTCGAACCCATAATCCCTAGCTCCCTAGTTAAGAACGGGTTATAGATTAATTATAACATTGCGTGATGCTTTGCTTGTGTCGTGTCCCGGTCGATGTCCAAATAAATCTGGCTGATTCGTATGAGGTTGCCGCTTTGAATTATTTGTGCCCAGCGTCGAGGAACGATCCGCCTCAATTTGATATAAAAACGAAAATGGTTACAGACTGGTAGACTCCGCTCAGTCTCTGACCAGTCTGTATATTTCCCCAGCTGGCAAGGTACAGGTGTATTTTGGTATCGTGGTTTCGAGACGCAATAACCGAGAATTGTGCCCGAACCAGCCGGCGTTATAACCCCGGAGACGCGTGGTGGTTAGGGTGGCGCCGAATCTGTAACATTTGGCTGTCGAGAGTAGGGTGAGAGACGGACTTCTTTACTTCACCTCGCCCTCCCTACACCCTCATTACAGACAGGCATTGATCCTGACTCCAAAGTTTCTGTCCAACTTTCCTGTAGGTTTCATGTGGCACTACCTGGAGTAGTGTGATGAACACCTGCTTGAGATCATCCAGTGAGGCAGGGTTGTTGGCATAGACAGAGCCTCTGGTAGCCCCCGGAACCAGTAGTCCAGAGGGTTCAAGTCTGGGCTCTAGGGTGCCCAGTCATGAGCGGTACCCAGGGCAATGAGGTGGTTTCTGAACAACTTCCACAGGAAAGTGATGGTGTACCAGCAGTATGCCGGGGGTGCACCATCCTGCATAAACCAGGGTCAATGCTGAGCTGGTTTAGGGTGACTTTTGGGCGAGATCATTATGGGACTTCTGGAGCATGGCCCGATAGCGCTCACACGTTGATCGTCACCAATCCTGCTGTTGTCAGTGTTGCCTTTACTCTGGTTGGCACTGTACCTTGTGCTCAAATGTTTCACAATACGTTGAATGGCACAATTTGTGGGTCCATCACATGTTCTGAGTTCGTATCCTGCAGAACTTCGGGTGGGTGTCAAACATGATTTGGTCTCATAACCACCACAGAGCCACCACTTTTGTCTTCTGCTTGCACTGTCAATGGCATAGTTGAGTTACGGAGCTAGAAATCCAGGAACAATAGCTACAATAACACCACCAACCTGAAAAGGAAACGGTATAGGTCAAAAAACAAAGAAATGGCAGGAAGTCAGTTATATCAATCTTTTTGAAACCCCCTGTATATATGACATAAATTGATGGAGTTGAGACAATACATCGTTCAGTGACACAGCACAGCCAACCATCTAGATTGAACATAGTCCGAGTAAAACTCCACTCCTAAGTTTTACAACAGCAAAGAGTCCTCCTGCAGGCGACGTTTTGCTTCGTCCACAAGCGTTCTCAGTTAGGTCACAGCTCACCACCCGTGGGCCATTTATAGCAAACCACTTTCCGATCACTTTTGTGAGCATGCGCACATCTTTTGGTTATCAGAATGTGGCAATGTCCATCATTGGATTCCCAATGATTCTTGGTCATTAATTTTTTTTAATTTTAAATCTGGTGTTTTGTGATTATGTGTATGCACAGCTAACTGTGCATGACCTAGTTCCTCTGGGTTGTTAAAAGACTGTGTTTATTTTAAGCTCTGCATTTTGATGGGGTGTAGGTTGGTGGGACTTCTGCATGTGTTGTGGTGCATGTACCGGTGAAAGGTGGTGTGTGTGTGTGTGTGTTGCGTGTTAGTTGTGTGGAGCAGTGCGTTGCAGTGGTGTGGTGATTTCTTGTGTGGCAGTGTATGTGTACCAAGACTAAGTGTGGAACCAACCTGTATTCTTGCTCTGCATCGTCCCCTTATAGTTGCTTTAACCAATGGGTTGTACTGTAATAGGAAGATCATGGTTTGCGTTTGTTAGACCACCTCTCTGCTCTTTAACATGCCAGGCTTCGAGTATTAATTCTCGGTGTTTGTTGGGCGTGACGTCCAGTACGTGGGTTCCTCTTTGGTGCAGTTGATGAACCCATTTGTCTGTGGTGCCGTGCAATTCCTGACTGATTCTGTGTTACCCAATCACAGCGCCCTTTTGTGGCAAAGAAACAAAAAGATAAATGTCCTTGAGTGGCCCAGTCAGAGCCGTGACCTCAATCAATTGAAATCTTGTGGCATAACTTGAGATTGCTGTCCATCAGCGACTCTCCACTCAACTTGACTGGCTTGAACAGTTTTGTGCAGAAAGAATGGGCAATATTTGTCCATCAAGGTGTGCAAAGATGGTAGAGACCTATTCCCAACAGATACACAGCTGTAATTACTGTCAAAGGTGCTTCACCAAGTATTAACTCAGGAGGGTGTACACTTATCCAACCAAGGTATTGTTGGGGGCGGGGGTCGTGGCGAGAACGACCACTAGGTGGGGAGGTTCGTCATCTCCCACCAGACTCCCTGGAATTGTAGGCTGTCGCTCCGGATAATTCCGTGACGCGGCGGGTCGCTGACGACCGTGACCAATATCTCACAGTACGTAGGGTCTTTTTTTTCTCGAACCATATTAACTACGCGATTTCGACTACCGGGGAACCACGCCCTCGACAGTCTCGCTCGAACCGGTACTCTACCGACTGCGGTAGAGTTCAATTACGACTACCAACTCCAGTTCGGGTGCAGCCGAGCGGAAACTGCAAAGCCGTGCCGGCTGGGATGAACGGATTATTGGGAAAAAAACCCGGTAAACTCAGATCCGAACCATGCTGGACCAATGAAGGAAAAACGAATTGGGAACATTTAATAATAATTTTTTACAATAAAGAAAGACAACAGGCAGACTATCGCGAATATACAGAATATTTACACTCGCCGAAACCCGGGTCACAGACGGATTCCGTTCCATGAGCCCGAAATGACAACCAGTGGAGCTCTTATAGAGCCGGATCCCAGTCGATGTACTCCATGGCCTACCTGAATGAGCCTACAGAATGTCCTTCTACAGCGACATTTTTGGTGTACACTACTCTTGTGAGAAGTCCCCTGATTTGTGCACGTGTCTACTTTGACATACACGCCGTGTCAAAACTTCTCAGGTCACAAGTACCGAGAAAAACGGACGTGACGCGGTAAGGAGGGGGAGCAAAATTGGTCCTTCAGTATTAATATATAGATTCTAATATAATTTATTTACAATAAGAAAAGACACAGGGCAAGACTTTATCGCGAATATACAAGAAATATTTACAACTGCCGAAACCCCAGTCACAGACGGATTCTGTCCATGAGCCCAATATGACAACCAGTGGAGGCTCTTGTAAGAGCCGGATCCCAGTCGATGTACTCCATGGCCTTACCTAATGAGGCCTACAGAACGTCTTCTTACAACACGACATTTTTGGTGTACACTACGACTTGTGAGAAGTCCCTGATTTGGTGCACGTGTGTCTACTTTGACATACAACGCCGTGTCAAAACTTCTGCAGGTCACAGTACCGAGAAAACGTGACGTGACCGCTAGGAGGAGCACAATTTGGTCCTTCAGTATTATATATAGATTCTAATAATAATTTATTTACAATAAAGAAAAGACACAGGGCAGACTTATCGCGAATATACAAGAATATTTACAATAGCCGAAACCCCGTCACAGACGGATTCTGTTCCATGAGCCCAATATGACAACCAGTGGAGGCTCTTGTAAGAGCCGGATCCAGTCGATGTACTCTCCATGGCCTTACCTAATGAGGCCTACAGAACGTCCTTCTACACGACATTTTTGGTGTACACTACGACTTGTGAAGAAGTCCCCTGATTTGTGCACGTGTCTACTTTGACATACAACGCCGTGTCAAAACTTCTCAGGTCACAGTACCGAGAAAACGTGATGTGACCGCTAGGAGAGCACAAAATTGGTCTTCAGTATTAATATATAGATGCTTCAGAGTTGAAGGTTGACTATTGCCACTATGGGCGATGCACTCTTACAGGTACGAAGTTTCTTTCAGCAGGTCACAGTACCAAGAAAAACGTGACGCGACCGCTAGGAGGAGCACAAAATTTGTCCTTCAGTATAAATATATAGATGATCCAAATAACTTTTTAAGTTCTACTTAAAGAGAGGCCCACACGCAGACACAACACACACACACACACACACACACACACACAAATGAAAAGAAACCCAGAGTCTTTATTGACGCCTCGCAGCCGTGGAGAGAGAGACAAGCTGGGGGCCAGAGTTGGTGGGGTACCTGACCGTCGGAGGGAGGGCATGCTCCGCGATGCGGCACCTGACAAAGTCGTTGGTCCGGTCCCCAGGTCGCACGTGGGGGACTTGAAGGCTCGTGGGGAGTTCAGGTGGTGAATAATCGGGGTCCATCGGAGGGGGTCAGGGGTCGCCTCTGTCCTTCCTTGTAGAGCACCAGCAGAAGACATGTTCGCAAGTCTCGATGCCCTCTGCTCAACCCTCGTGACAAGCTAAACCCTTCGTAACAGCAATGTAGACCTCCTGTGACCACTCTCGTAATCGCCCTCGTAACCACCCTTCGTAACAGCAAAAACCCTTAAGAACTCTCAGAACTCTCTCTCAACTCTCCAAAAGACAACCAACTCAGAGAGTGCTCGGGAATTTATGGACCTCCTCAGCGGGGAGGGGCCTTGTAACGCACTCGCTGTCCGTCTTTGATTGGACAGGGTCCTACAGCCCACCTTTCCGGGGCGGGCTTTGGCCCCTGCCGGGAAACCTCAGCCACTCCCTCACGCGGGCCCACACTCGACGAGTAACAGTATCAACCGTTGCACAGGCCGTCATGCAAGAGTTACAACGTTTGTGGAAGGAACGTTGGTGGAAGCGGCAAGGAACGGCTGCAAGACCCTGCCTTGGCAAGTCAGAGTGCTTGTAGACAGCGGGTGGGTAGTGGATCGTGATGGGGGATGGAATGGTTGTTGTTTGTTTCATTGGATGGAAAGATTTAATAACCTAACTAAAAGAAATCCACAACACACGCCTTTGATTCTCCCACTCGCGAAAAAGGAAAGGGCGTCTGACAAACAACATACTTAACGACATAACTGACTTTTGGGACATCTGTATGTTGAATGCTTATGGTTTCCAGATCCGTAACAGTATTTTAGTTTTGTATTTTTATTTAATTTTCTGAAATTTGTAGAAGTTGTTTTTCACTTGGAGGTTGTGGGTTGTGATGTGTAAATAAAGGTGGGAAAAGGCTGATTTAGTGGCAATTCCGGCTGGAAGGCAACAAAAGGTGAAAATTTTGGAAGGGGGTGTAGACTTTCTATGGCACTGCATATATATATATTATATATATATATAATATATATATATATATATATATAATATATATATAATAGGCACCCTTTCATCTCCTCTCATATATGTATATATATATATATGTATATGATATATGCATATATTATGTATATATTATATATATATATATATATATATATTATATATGATTGGGTGGTCGCTAGACTACCGTTATTCTCAGGTTTTCCGTCTGTCTGTATGTATGTAATGGACAGCTCTGGAGGCCAGAGGAGTCAACCGATTTGATGAAACTTGGACTGGTAGGTTCATACCAGGATGTAGTTGTATGCTTTTGAGCACCGTTGCTATGGACGTCACCATTGCCAAGCAACGGACTTCGAAATTTTTGAAAAATCCAAAAATATTTATATATTATATTTTTAAAAATCGGCTTCCGCGCTTTTATGTTGCACTATAAAAATCACCTCTTTGTCAAAAATTTCAGCCGATCCGTCAAAACTGTATGACTAGTATGCAATTATATAGCGACCACCCATGTCGCCTCCCAGTTGTGTGTGTGTGTGTGTGGTGTGTGTGTTGTGTTTACATATATATATATATATATTATATATATATATTACACACACAGCAGTGTATGCTAACACAGTGCAAGCAATAACACCATGCTTCCCCATTGTCTTGGGTTTCTGCACCTGCATTTGATTTTTCATTTTATTTATATTTTATCAGATGCTTTCCTATGGTTCTGTGATTTTTTTCCCGGTGTATTGGCTTTGATGTCCGTCGTGTTGTGGCACATTACACGCATGTGACCACAATCGACACACGTTACTTTGAAAAGGTGCTCAATAAGTCGAAATTACATCAAGGTATGAGTTAGCGTCAGTGTTACAGACTCCCTGGTTTTTTTTTTTTTTTTTTCCTTCCTCCTTCGGTATGATGGTGATGTTGACACTTTCGATTCTAAGTGACGGTTGTATTATAATATAAATTAATAGACTGCCGCTCATACGATTTAAATCAATAACCAGCACTGTACCTGGACACAAGTCCATACCGAAGAAAAAAACAAAAAAAACCGGGAGTCTGGCGTATAGCACTGACGCGAACCATTACCTTTGACTGTGTTTCGACTTTTATGAGTACCTTTCAGTAGCGTTGTTCGATTGTGTGTCAACGATCGCATATCGTGACGTACAACTTTATTCCCTCCGCAGTGCGGAGCGTGTGTCATACGGCAAGTACGTCAAGTAAAATTTCACCACTGTTTAAAATTACAAGACGTACTCACTTAATAACGACGTATGATAGCGTACTTTAGCGTTTTATTCACGCATACCAAACTTACCGCTATACGTGTATTCGACGTGCGCCAGCGGTTTAGACGCATTTTTCAGAGGTCGGCATAGCGTCTGGAAGATCGCCAAGGTGTGAACTCGCGATGTTGACACTTCCATTTCTGCGGGCGGTTTGATTTGGAATTCGTTGTGCGGCAGCCTTTTAATAGGCTATCGCCACGTCAGTCGTCGCGATGCGTGCAGCGCGCTTATGCTAAGTTAGATTCGTTGGGCATAGGTTGTGAAGGCCGACAAGCAGGTCCACCCATTTTCGTTTGGTATAAGTTATCTTATTAAACAAGAAACGTTTGGTGTCCGTTTAATATACGTTAAATGCATAAGACCAAGGTCCGTTATGAATAGCGTCAGAATCTTTAAAAAAAACAATCAAAAGTCAACGTAAGCCAGCGTTTTACATCATTTTAATTACGTTGCCCATTGCTGGCTAAAAACGTCAAAGGGTGTGACGGGCCTATTAGCGAACGCAAGTGCGAAGGGTTGACCCCCAAAACAAGCATTTTCAGCTGCAGGACTATAGCAACG
>CM068954.1:66298118-66321250 GCA_035128595.1 Eptatretus atami
AAGCAACCATGAACGTCTATTGGTACTGCCAATCCTGGCGGGGTTACACTACTTCGTGTGTTACCGTTTCCTGTGGATTGACCATACCAAGCGAGTTTAGTTCTCTCGATGTCTGTCTGGGCGGTGTTTGTCTCTGGGCAGTATTTATAGTTTGACAGGTACAAAATGGATTTCAGACATTATTTGGTTTCCATCTTCACTGTTATTTTATGCAGATTCATTTTGATGAGACAGTATGAATTGTAATTAACGCTCCACCGCACGTCTGCCTTCCCTTCCTCTCACATCACTTGTCTTTGCTCCACTTCCCTCTTCTCTTTGCCCCCTCCACACCTCAATCTCCACCCTTTCCTTCTCCACCACCCGTCTCTCTCTCTCTCTCCCCCTCTTTTTTTTTTTTTTTTTTTTTTGCACTTCAGGACTGGTCTCCCATATATCCCCTGGAAAATGGGGATCAGTTAACATCACAGCATTACATAAAAAGGTGCAAAAATGGATCTCCCTAACTCCAGCCAAATTAGCTTACTGTACTTCCAATAATCAGCAAGATCATGGAATCCATCATCGCAGTTGACCTTTTCTCCAACAGCCTCATCTCAGATCATAAATTCAGATTCAGCCCTGGTCATGCTACCTTGGACATGCTGCTTCTACTCTCTCAACAATGGTGGAGGCCTTCAATATCGGACATGAGATCAGGGCATTTTTGTGGACATATCTCGAGCTTTTGATTCAGTCTGGCATCCAGCCTTGCTTTCCCAACTGTTTGTCTGTGGAATCCAAGGCCAACTTCACTCTTGGATTACTCCCCTCCTCCCCTCTCATAGTCAACGTGTGAATCTCAACGGAACCCTTTCATCTCCTCTCCCTGTCAAGGCTGGAGTTCCCCAAGGCAGTGTTCTCGGCCCCATTTTATTCCTAATCATCATCAATGATCTCACTTCTCTGGAATATCCTCTTTATCTCTTTGCTGATTATGACGCCACACTTCCGTTACAACCCTCGACCTTCTGACAGACAGGCAGCAGCCTCTTCCCTCTACTCAGACCTTGACAAAAACACAAACTGGTCAAACACAATTTTATTTATATATCCATATTGTCCACCCTCTCTGTTCTCCCCTACCCCTCATTGTTATCTGCATCCCTCGTTTGTCCGTCTCCATCTGCATTCTCCCTCCGCCTTGCTGTTGTTTCCCCTTTCTCCCACTTTTCCCTTTGTTATATTGTGGCCTGACTTGTTCTGTGTAATCGCTCTTCCATGACCTGAGACCATGTAAAAATTATATATATATATATATATATATATATATACACAGTATATATATAACAGTATATATATATATACACAGTTATATATTAGATATATATACAAGTATATATATATATATATACACAGTATATATATATATATATATATTGTTGCGAATTCGCACCCGCCGGCGTGCGAACGGCCACGTAACTCGAATCGCGGCACGTCGCCCACCGGACGGACAATTCAGTCGTGACCCTCTCGGAACAACGCCGGGAGCTAGTCACGGGTGGGGGTTTAACCTCACCACGATCGTGCCAATTGCCCACCCGCGCAGGATAGGGTTGCTCGCCAAATTTCGTGCTATAGTGATAAACGAGCGGTGTTATCGTCGGCCTTGACGGTTCCGATTAATTACCGGGATGTTGCACCCACTACGAACCCCTTACGTGAAGCAGGATGGAGAGTCAATTAAAAGGAAGGAGACGAAGCAGAGCGGGAACAGTTCAACAAGCAGCAGTTTATTCCGCGGCACACGGAAAGCACGTATATACAGCCATACAGAATCAAAATGCACATAAAAAGCAAAGGAAGGTTAAAACCGACTCTACGCGTACACACGGCAACACTTAATACAGTTTTACTTCACAGACGGCGCCAACACACATTTACACAAAAGCAAAAGAAAGAAGCCACCCTCACAGACAAGGAGGCAGACAGGCCCGTAGGCCAATGTGCGTGTGACCTGGAGGAGCGGCCAGGTCCGCCGAGACCGGGGAGAGGTCTTACCCGCGTCCTCGTGACGCCGTTGGCGGGCAAGCCGCAAATGGCCGTGCCCGCTGTGCCCCGACTCCGTGCCCCTTGGCGTGCTCGTTGGCACCACGTTTGGGTGGGGGAGGAACGGGGCCCCCTTTTGCACTATCTCAGCGTGGGGGAAGGGGAAATTGTTGATGCCCTGGGGGAGGGGAGTGGCTGGCTGGCTTGGGTCCCGCGACGAGACGAGCGATCCCCCACACCACAACCTCGTCGCGCGACCGCCGTCCTCCTTGCCTCGGACCCGAGCTCCCTTGCCTGCAGCTCCACCGCGCGCACTCGACTAACTCCACCAACGCAACGCTTCCTTGTCTCCAAAAGCAACTCCTCGACGACACTCTCTTCAACCTGGTAATCTCGCGCCTTTATAGCCGGCAGGAGAAGCCAATATGCAAATTCCAGGATCAGAACGCGATTGGAGGCGGGGCCACGCCGCCCCCCCGGTCAGCCATTGGTCGGGCAAAATGGGCGTGACCTCCCTGATCCTAAAATTTGCATATGACGGACTTCACATACACGCGCTTGGAGGCGGGGCCAAGCCGCCTCGCGCTCGCCCATTGGACGGAGGAGAAGTGGGCGTGTGTAGCATTCCTGATCCGCAGATCGACGCGTTCGGCCTTCACTGCCGAACGGCTCCGGGACCACGACGTTTGGGTGTTGACTGGTGGTGTTTGGGAATGGCCGTAGAAGCGATGATGTGGGATGAAGTTGTGAGGTAAAGGCGAAGGTGGTGGAGGGTCTTCTGTGGTGAGGGTTGGCGTTGTGGTTGTTGTCTGAGGGTTGGAGCGTGGTTGTAGTTGGTGACGATGGCTGGCGTGGTGGTTAAGGTGGTTGTTGTGTGGATGGCGGTTGAGACGTGGTTGGTTCAAAATAACGACAGAAAAGAAAATGGCTAATCAAAGCGTCGCAGCCCAGATGAATCACATAAATCCCTCTATACAACGCGGTTTGGGCTAACCTACACATGTTACTTACAGAGATATCTCACCTGCGGGCCCTTTATGGTGTAATGCGAATTTCCACAGCCGTAACACTATATATATATTTTAAACAATGCCCTGACATTCACCGACCCCGGCATTTGCGCACCCTGACATTCATGTAATTTTTCAGGAACATATCCCCCGTGAGGTCTGACAGTATTTTGAATTGCAGGTCTAAAGTAAATATTGCTGGTATAGTGTTCTGGGGTGGGCACCAGAGGCCGGAGTTTCCCATGGGGTCTTTCCTTTATGCTCAACCATTTCTGAACATAAAAATGGCTTTTAATCACTCCATTTTTGTACAATTAAAGTGTAACTTAATTTTTAAAAAATCAAAATTTGTTTGGCCAACACTTTAATTCATTGCACGTCTTGGATGGAGTACAACATGACAACAAAGAAATGAATGCAAAAATTGATGATAGCATTCCAGAAACTGCAGTTTTTTTCTCATTTGTAAATTTATTATAGTTTGTCTATATGTATATTGTCGTGGCTCTGGCGGCCAAGATTAAAACCTCCTGACCCAAATTGTGGTGACAGGCGGTTAACACCACATGGACGTGAGGTGGAGCGTTAATTACGATTCATACCGTCTCGTCAAAATGATTCTGCAAAGAATAACATTGAAGATTGAAACAAAATAATGTCTGAAATCCATTTTCTACCGATCATACCACAAACGGTTTTTAAAGTGTGACTTGCTTCTACTTTCACGGTCTCTGTGCTTCAGCTATTTGTGGTTCTTGCAGGTGCAAGTCACACTCATGAAACAGCTCCAAAGCCATTTCCCATCAGTCACGCATAAAGCAGCTCTAAACACGCATAAACCACCTCCAGCCATGTATAAACCATCTCCCACCAGCCACATAAAGCAGCTCTACACATGCATAAATCACCTCCAGCCACTCATAACCCACCTCCCATCAGCTGCGTGCCAAAAGCAGCTCTACACACACATAAACCATCCCCCACAAGCAATGGTCACACTTCCCACCCCTCTTTCATCTAACCACAACCCCCTGCATGGCTACTTATGTGCAGCGTGTCATTCTTTCTTCTTGTTCCGCTGCCTTGACCTATGATTCCTCATGCTTATGGACTTTTTGTGCTCATTGTTCGTCCTGTTGCCTTGGCCTGCTGTGATTCCTTGCCCTTGTGGACTTTTGCGGTCATTGTTCGATCATGGGTCCAAAGCACAAGTGTAGTGCAGGAGATGGGTGTGCTTCCATGAGGCAGCAAAAAAAAAGTCAGGAGCCTGAGGCAGAAAGTGGAGCTACTAGACGGGCTATCAAGAGGTGTGGGTGCGGCCTCTGTGGGCAGGTATTATGGCATGAATGAGTTCACTGTCCGTTACATTAAAGAAAACGAGAAGGCGAAAGTGCCGCGGCTCGCGCAGTACCCAGCACCAAAGTGATTACCCAGGTCAGAGACGTTCACATAGAAACGATGGAGAAGGCATTTTCTTTATTCGTATGCAGCCTGTGGCTGCTTGGCTGCATCATTTTCTGGGGGCACAGCTGTGCTGCTCTGATGCAATGCCCCTGTTATCAGCACTATCCATCCATCCATTGGGACCATACTTTACACAGAGCGTTGGTGCTGCCGAAGCAGTCTCCTCTGCTATTGGGCACAATCCTGGATGGGTCTCTACTCCGACGCAGGATACTCAAATGGCTCAATTATCCCAGCACGCTCTTACTCATTTTCCAACCTCGGAAGGATGACTGGCTGAGTCAACCCTACTTGGTGTTAATTCAACACCCCTACAGGGGCTTTGACCTCAAGACCCCAGGATTTTAAGCCAACTAACTACTTTAACCATTAAGCCAACATCAGGCCTGAGAAGGCATTGAATGTGTGGTTAGAGGTCAATGTCCAGAAAAACGTGCCTTTAAGTGGACCTTTGATTTATGAAAAGTCAAAGCGCATGTACGATCATCTGGTTGGCGTGGGTGGTGCTGCAAACACGAGTGATGCGGGTATGAGCGATGCGCTTTGTGATGCTGGCACGAGTGGTCCCGGTCCCTTCCGCGCGAGCGGGATGGTTTGACCGCTTCAAGAAGCGGTACGGTCTCTCAATATGAAGCTTACAGGTGAGAATGCCTCAGCGGACTACGAGGCAGCTGAAACTTTCCCTGCTTAACTTGGACAGCTCATCGAGGGGAAGGGGTATGTACCAGAAGTCGACCCAGTGATGAAGTGGTACCTCCAGTTCAAGAGGGGGTTGGATGACGTTTTGCTCCCGTACCAGGAACTACACAGAAACCTGCAGCACTCAGCTGCCGATTACCCATTTCTTTTCGATCCGGCCCCTCCACCTCAACACCATCAGCACCCTCACCTGCATCCCCTTCAGCAACCTCACCTGCATCCCCTTCAGCATCCTCACCTGCATCCACTTCAGCGTCCTCACCCTCACCTGCATCCCCTTCAGCGTCCTCGCCTTCACCTGCATCCCCTTCAGCGTCCTCTGCTCACTCTGCACCTCAGCGTCCCGCCCTCACCTGCCATCCCTTCAGCTCTCGCTCACCATGCATCCCTCTAGCGTCCTCGCCTTCACTTGCATCCCTTCAGGGTCCTCGCCTCACCTGCATCCTTCAGCGTCCTCGCCTCACCTGCATCCCTTCAGCGCGTCCTCCTGCATCCCCTTAGGTCCTCGCCTCATGCATCCCTCGCCTGCTCCCTGCATCCCCTTCAAGTCGTCCTCGCCCTCACCTGCAGCCCTTCACGTCCGCTACCTCACTCTGCATCATCTCAAGCGTCCTCGCTCACCTGCTATCCACGTTCAGCGGCTCGGCTCAACGCTGCGTCCCAGCCTCACCTGCATCCCCTTCAGCGTCCTTGCCCTCACCTGCATCCACTTCAGCGTCCTCGCCCTCACCTGCATCTTCTTCAGAGACGTTTACTGGATGTCGTTGTTGTCTCCTCTTAAATAAAAATTGGAAACAGTACATGCTGCTGTTGTTTAAAACAAACAAAAAAATATTTGCATTTTTAATTAAACTGTAATCATTTGCATTCCAGTTCGTAAAATTTTAATATTTTTCTTATGAATCACGAACCGCCAGGAACCTATCCCCCCTTTCCCATTGAAACAATGCCCCAACATTCACGGCATTTTTAACCTCCGCCATCGAAGATGGACGGAGGTTACTGTTTTCACCCCTGTGTTTGTTTGTTTGTGAACAGTATGACGGAAAAACTCCTGGACGGATTTCGATGAAACTTGGTGGGGGGATTAGGTATGGTCCAAGGATCATGCCATTAGGTTTGGACTTGGTCCAAAGTCCAATATGGCCGCTATGGCGGCCATTTTGAAAAAATATTTGAATTTTTGTTTTTGCATTTCTACATGTTTTAAGTGATTTCCAACCAAAAAAAAAAATTTGTTGAGAAAAAAAAACAATTTTGCAACTTTTTTTCAAAAAAAATTCGATTTTATTTGAAAAATATTTGAATTTTTTTTTTGCATTTCTACATGTTTTAAGTGATTTCCAACCCCCCCCCCCCAAAAAAAATTTGTTAGAGAAATTTTTTTTGAATTTTGCAACTTTTTTTTCAAAAAAATTTCGATTTTTTTTTTGCCATTTCTACATGCGCATCGATCTAGTTTAGTTTATTCAATCGTGGTTCAGTAGAGTCTGATCCGTTTTGACCTACAATGAATAGGATATCAGGTTACTTAAGTGCCCCAGCAGTATTGACGGCGGAGGTTTTGCACTCTACCGAGTGCTCCCCCTCTAGTTCAGGAATGTATTGCCCCGAATGTCGGGGTCTCACTGTATACCATTTTAATTGTAGGAAACGTTTTCTTGCCTTTTTGCCTTTCGTGTGCGCTCCACCGCAGGTTGTAATCGGAATATGAACGGAATTTGAATTAATAAGAATGCAGTGAAATAACATTGTTTCTGCGTTTGCAAGGTTTTGACCTCCAGGTCAGAGCAGTCTCTGTTTATGGTATGTATGTATGTATGTATAATATATATATATATATATATATATATATATATATATATATATATATATATATATATACAGGGTGTCCCAAAAAATGTACTCACATTTTGGCTCCTCATAACTCATTGAATTTTTCATTTATTTTCAGATCAAATTGACCATAATAATGGCAGAAGTACGACTAGGTTTTGAAGAAGAAATTTATCATAAAGTGCTACTGGAAGCACGAAAACATCATGGAAGTGCAAAGACAATTTAGAAGACATTTTCA
Organism: Eptatretus atami; assembly: GCA_035128595.1. NCBI lineage: Eukaryota > Metazoa > Chordata > Myxini > Myxiniformes > Myxinidae > Eptatretus > Eptatretus atami. The sequence goes on from CM068954.1 coordinate 66,305,397, forward strand.
CAAAGATCCACCAATGCGACGCACCATTGCTCGCATCCGAGATAAGTTTGAAACAGATGGAACTGTGCATGACGTCCATAAGGAGCGTTCAGGAAGACCACGGTCATCAACCACCCCCGCAAAGGAAAATCAATTGCTGGAAACCCTCCACCGATCCCACGGAAATCTGTACGACAAATGGCCCGTGAGACAGGAATCCCAAAATCAACCGCCCATCGCATTTTGAAGCGAATTAATTGGAAAAGTTACATTCAAAATTAATCCACGCTCTAAATGAAGACGATCCTGACCGGAGGACTGAATTTTGTGAGTGGTACTGGGCAAATGCGAAGAAGATGCAGCATTTCCATCCAAAATTGTTTGGAGCGATGAGGCCAGCTTCAAGTTAAATGGCTCAATTACCGACACAATTGTGCACCGACTGGGCTTCTGAAAATCCGCATGTTACTATGGAACACCATTTAAACTTACCAGGGGTTACTGTGTGGTGTGGGATATCAGCATTGGGCATCCTAGGACAATTCTTTTTTGAGCAAACTGTCACTGGGGATGTTTACTTAAACTTGCTGCAGGAATCCATCGGTCCACGTGACGAAGAGATTTACTTTCAGCAAGATGGAGCACCTCCCCACTACCACCGTGATGTAAGGGCCTATCTCGAAGCAACTTTTCCGAACAGATGGATTGGCGAAGAGGTAGTGTTGAATTCCTGCGTGTTCCCAGACCTCACTCCAATGGACTTCTTTTTATGGGGATATCTTAAAGATAAGGTTTACGGCTCAAAACCAGCAACAGTCGATGAGCTGAAAGAGGAAATTGAAAGACAATGTCTTGCAGTTCCAAATAAAATGATTCGTAACGCTGTTGAATCCATTGGTCCGCGTTATCGGCTGTGTTTGGAACGTGATGGTCATCAGTTTGAACATTTGTAAACATGCATTTTTCCTTTTATACATTTAACCATTAATCTTGTTTCTAAGTCAAAAAACAACCCATTTATTATCATTTATAGAGTGAGACATTTTTTTGGGACACCATATATATTAGATATATAGATATATGATATATAGATAGATGTATATGTATATATATATATATATATATATATATATATATATTTGTGACCATATTAGGCTCATTAATATAACTGAATCGAACCCCTAACTTCATGATTCAGCAGAATCACTTCAAGAATCACTGCTCACCTTTACTCTTTCATTCTTTTTTTTCCCCCACCTTTGGAAAAAAACTCCCACACTCTCTTCAATTCCACTCTTCCTTCAGGTCTTCAAAGCAGCTGTTCACCACCATCTCTTATCTTCCCTAATCCAAACCATGATCCTTTGTAACTCCATTAATCCACCCAAACCCACCTCCTTCAAATTCCCTGCTTTCCTTCCTGAAAGTCCCTGTCGCATCCATCTTATTTACCCCGTGTACCCGCCCCATCCCTCTCCCTTCCACAGATCTATGTCTCTTTTCCACACTGTTTTTTTTTCCTTCCCTCCCCCCCCCCCTCCTTGTCTCCTGCTCCCCTTTGTTGTATGTTTTGTGTGTTAGCTCTCAAGTGAGCCTTGACTGTGTACAAAAAACAAACAACCAAACAAAAATAACCCAGTATGTTGTCCTGATGAGCCCACAAGAAGAGCGAAATCTATATCGACATCTCTGCTTTCATATATTTGTGACCATAGGCTTTAATCTCAGTCTACAAAGGCTTGATGACCACACGGATGCCTCCTAGTTTGGAGGTGATGTGTTGGTGTATTTTACTCACATGTCATCATGTTAGTGTGTGTGTGTGTGTATAATCTCAAACCATGGTGTGTGTGTCCAGTTTATGGCACCTCTTCCCACTTTATGTTTGAAAATTTGCTGATTGGTTATTTTGCATTTTCATTTCACTTTTGTTGATACAATATAGTCAGTCACTTTGCTGTCTTTTTCCAGTTATCTTTAAAATCAACATCAACATCTGGATTGAAGTAGATTCAACACAGATCTTCATGGTTGAACACAATTTAAAATAGCTATATTTTGCCCTCTTTTCTTTTTTTAGACAAATCCAACCTCCACCACTCGATGTTGCACCACCATTTCACGGTGGGCGGTCTAAGTAGCTCAGAGATTTTAGTCCAGGCAAAATAAGGTTTGATCGGGAACAAATTGCAACAGAATTTTTTTTAGCACAATGCATTTCTATGAGGTACCCACAACACCATACTAAAAGTCCTAAGAAATCCTGTTGCGGAAATACGTCTAATTTGCATAAATCCAATATGGCGGCCAATTATGAATATTGTGCCATATCTTTGCTCACAGATGACATATTTGAGTGATTTCAACTTCTAGAATGGGTATTTTGTATATAAGGATGTATTTAGCATACTTTTAAACTTCCCTGGAACAAAGTCTCATTTGCATAAATCCAATATGGCTGCCAAATATCAATATTTTGCTATATATTACTCTCGACGAACCGGGCGTAGTTGCATGCGCCTGTAATCCGGCTACTCGGAGGCTTGGGTTGGAGGATCGCTTGAGGATGGAGCTCTGCTCTCCGCCGGGCCGTGCTATGAAAGGGTGTAGGGCAGCCCGGAATCATGGCGAAACCCAATCCTTATCCCTGTGTCGTAAGAGGCGACCAGGGTTGCGTCAGGAAGGGCATCGGCAAAAAACCTATGCCAAATCAGTATGTGGATCATAACGGATGATCCGCTGTGGCGACCCTAACGGGAGCAGCCGAAAGACGAACACATATTTACTCTCAGGCAACAGGTTGAGCGGTTTATATTTCTAGAATATTTGAGGGGATCAAAGGCTAAATTTGGGATAGTTTAATATTTTGATTGGATGGGTTTAAATAAAATGATGGATGAATTTAATAAATCAATATGGCCACCAAATATCGATATTTTGTGATCAAATTTATGACAGTCACTTCTTTGGCTAGTGTTTCATTGCAGGCATATTTATACCCTACTGAAGATGCCCATCAAGGTCCTCATTATAGTCATCAGTGAAATCTGGTAGCTGTGAGTTGGCACAACTTGTCCCAAGGCATTCTCCACAAACAGCACTGCAATGCAGACATACTTTCTGCATGTGCACCTCTTTGTATTACAGTCTGTTTTACAGTTACAGCAGATGACATCCAGTAGTCTTTGATGGGGCTGCAAGCTGGTCAGTTTGTATTGGCAAACATTGTCCATCCACCATGTGCCATCCCCACTCTTCGCTTCATATTGATGCTTCTTCCTTTCCACTCCATCATCTGATAATATACACGGAGGCTGTGATACTTTGCAGCTGCTGAGGTTGGGGTTAGAGTTTGAGGTTCTACATGAGATGTGCTCTTGGAAACCTTCTCACAAAATCGCCTGTATGTAAAGTGTCCAATCCTTGTTCTTTGGCACACCATATAATGACACAAGTGCTTTTTCTCCTGCTGCAATAATGTCCTGTTTTGCCACATGTCCTTCTTGGCTGAACACCTTGAGCTTGCTGACGGAACAGGGCAACACTCTTGATCTTCCTACTGCTAAACCCTTTCCAATCCAAACAGGCGAGAAGTTGTATCGCAGCCAAGGATTGCATGGAAATAAAACATAGGTCACAAACATCAGGACCAAGAAATTCCTTAGACTGCTTTATGCACATATTCTGGTCTTATTGCTGATTGCCTGGCTCTGGGACCGATCAAATTGTGCATCCAGTTCAGCATGATGCAGTAGGAGGATGAGCAAGTCCGTGTCATCCCTATCGGACAATGTCTTTAATTCTAGCAGATGCAATAGCTGTTTGGACAATGAGCACATCAGTATCATGCTTTGCATGATCTATATTACACCGCCGCTCTTGTTGTATTAAGTAAAAAATCGCTGTTTGTTGTCACAAAAGAATTCCTCCTTGGACTGTATAACCATTCCACCAGTGAAGTTCTGCCCGAACAAGCCCTGTTCTTCTCATGTGCGTGGCATTTTGTTGTTGGACCGTCTTGGTATCCATCAAAGATTTTAGCAGCCCCTATTTATGTGTAACATATGTGACATAAAGCTGACTGACACTCATATGTGGAACCTCTTGGCCATGGAACGATGAAGTAGCGCACCACCATCGAGAAATATGACCCCATTGGTTCTCGTTGCCCCTTGCATTGTCTTCAGAGAACATTGGCAAGGACAGCCTTATTGGCCTGCGGTGGAAGGAAGGAAATTCAAACAATGCTGGGGTAACTACACAGTTCATATTTGAAGAGTGACTTTGATCTTCACAGCGCTCCCCAATGGTTACCAGTCTCTGGAAGATCAACTTGTGGATCTACCGTCACAGATTCTCCTTTGATCTTGAATTAAGTGTCACTGCTCGATCACATTTCCGGAAGGTGAACTCTTCTACAGATTTCCCAACCATGGATGCTAGAATCTTTTCTCCAACTGTTCTTGATCTTTCAACGTTGACTCCTTCCTAGGCTGTCATGCCATTTGCAATGTTAAACAGGGATGGATCCCATGCGAATGGATTCTCTCTCCTGAGATAGCTGATAAGATCAAGGGTGTCATTGACATCTCTAGCTTGTCTATCTTTTGACAGGTCTTTGTGCTGGTCACTGGTTTCAAATGAGATGCCACTGAGCTTCTGCATGGCCTCGTTGATATTTGCACATGCTGGCATGGAAAGGACCCACACAAACGCTGAGTTTCTGTCATTCCTTTTCCTCTTGTCAGGCCTCCATGTGTCTTTATACTTCTCATCAGCACTTGCTCAATTGTGAGATCCATGGATAGTCCTGCCCAGTACCTATCACTGCGCCTCACCACATGGTATCCTTTCTCAAATTGCTGATTGAATCTGGATGACTTTCTGGCAGATTAAGCATAATTTGCAGGTATACATATGCAGACTTTGCATATAGCGTGTGTCCAGATGCTGCAAAGTATGGTAACATTTCTTGTACTGATTGAAGGTGTAATTTCCAGTTGCCTGTCCGCTCAGCTTTAAAAATCTTCGCAGGATGTCCACCATGTTCAGATACTGCACCCAGAGTTTTGCTGTCCGCATAGTCATCATTTCTTTCTTCTCATTCAGTTTACTTTGGAGTCTTCCTAACACCTCTTCTGAACACACTTCTTCTATAGTAGAGGTAGAAAATACTGTTCTGTCATAGAGTTCTGCTGCTGCTGTTAAATCGTTTATGAAAGTACATGTATCTTGTTGTACAGCTATTGTCCCTACACAATCTGTCTCACGATCTGCACTTGCTACCTCCCCTACATGGTCCACTGTTGTCTCCCTGGTTGTAATAACAAGTATACCGCTTAAATATTAAACATGTTAAAACCACCCATTAGGAGCCCCTTGGTAAGCTGGTTAGTTTAGCATCTCGTATGTATAACTTATTTCTGTAAGAAAATGGGTAATTTGTCAATTTGATGTAACCTATGTATTAATTGAAGGAATGTAATAACAATATTCAAGTTTTTAACAGGTTACTCACCTTAATTTGCCTTTCTTGTGTAGAACATGATGATATCATCCATGTTGGAACTTCCATTGAAACAGCCAAAAGGGGATTTCTCCAGGGATTCCCCGCGATTGCACCATTAAGTGAGGGGTACCTCAGGGGGATTGTAAAATAGCAACATATATCATGATGTATGTAGAAACAATAACATAATTAACCTCAAATTTGACCAGAGTCCACCAAATATTAGTTTTGGGTCAAGCCATTTTTATTGCGGATATCATGGATTGTAAGCAAATTATATATGTTGTGGTCAGTTGGAATTATGCAAATGAATTTTTATCTGGTGAAATACTGTAGTGTCCTAGATGCATCCAATGAAATTTTTAGTATTACAAATGCATCCTTTGATCCAAAGATCTCATTATAGAAATTTAAATCACTAAAATACATCATCTGAGAGCAAAGATTTGGCAAGATAGATATTTGGTGGCCATATTGGATTTATGCAAATGAGATTTTGTTCCAGGGAAGTTTAAAAGTATGCTAAATGCATCCTTGTATACAAAATACCCATTCTTAGGAAGTTGAAATCACTCAAATATGTCATCTGTGAGCAAAGATATGGCACAATATTGATAATATATTGATATGGCACACAAGATATGGCACTTCACCCTTTCATTCCTCTTTTTCCCTGCCTTTGGAATAAACTCCCTCACTCTATTCATTCCCATTCTTCCCTCCAGGCCTTCAAAACAGCTGTTCACCACCACCTCTTATCATCCCCCATCCAAATCCTCGATCTTTTCTACCCCGATAATCCACCCAAGCCCACCTCCTTCAAATTCCCTGCTTTCCTTCCTGAAAGTCCCTGTAATGTCCATCTTCTATTCCCCATGTTCCGTCCCATCTCTCTCCCTTCCACAGATCTCCAAATGTCTCTGTTCCCCACTATTTTGTCCTTCCCACTCCCTCCCCTCCTGTCTCATGCCCCCCTTGATGTGCGTTGTGTGTTAGCTCTCATACGAGCCTCGACAAAGTATACAAAAAAAAAAAAAATGGCCGCCATATTGGATTTATGCAAATTAGACTTATTTCGCAACAGGGATTTCTTAGCACTTTTAGTATGGTGTTCTGGGGCCTCAATAGAAATGCATTGTGCTAAAAAAAATTCTGTTGCAATTTGTTCCCGATCAAGTGAAAAAATGGGCTCGATTGCCTGGACTATTTGGCTCTGAGTGAAACCAAGAGTACAACACAACCTTTTCAAAAGAAGTCCATGATTTAAATTGATAGATTAACTTTTCCCATCACCATATTTTTTTCTTGCTTTTCCTGTCACTGTGGACGTACTTTTGCTTGGATATACATATACATTTACATATAATATTCATAAACTTTTATCGTGTGTGACATCCAATCACCTATACATTTGTACTCTGAATGCAGTCAACAGAAGATGACATATCACCACCTGCCTCTGTACCTGGCCTTGTTGGTGATGTGGATGGGGATCCATTGGCATTACCAACTTTAGTTGCAGCATCAGGTTTGGGCTTGTTACCAGGAGGGGCAGGCTTGGTGGCTGGGGTGGGAGTGCTTTCAGAATCCCAGGAGTTGGATGGAATGCCGATGGAAGGTTTGCCCCTTGATGTTTCTTGCCTGGATGGTGCACCAATGGAGGACCTGGACGGCATTCCATTGGCAGTTGGAGATGACCTAGATGGTGTGCCTTGTAAGTGTCTTCACCTTTTTGTTGTTTGTGTTGTTTCTTTGAAAGTGTTTGAGAAGACATAACCAACGATGGGGGTTGTTTTATATCTAGCTTATCCGGCGTTGGAATTCCAGATAAGGTATTGTCATCGCGCACCATACGTCCGTCTCCTATTTCGACTTCTTCGGCCAAACCGCTAGGCCGATCTGGCTGAATTTGGCAGCAAAGTTCCACTCCTGACTGGTAGCAGGGATTGCAAAGCTCGTTCCGGTCACGTGACTTCAAGTAGGTCAAAATGGCGGACTTAGTAAATTCCTTCAAAAATCATTTTTCTCCAGACCCACCAATCAGAATGCTAACAAATTTGGGTTACAACATTAGGCCAGGGCCCAGATAAGCTGCAGGTCCAGTGGTCCTATTTTTATTTTTTGTCAGTACAGTAAAACCCCGACATTCACGGATTCGCAATTCGCGTAACCCAAGCGACTTGTGTTTTTAAATGTGCACTGTTCCTACATTCATGGCCTCTGCGCTCCAGCAACTCGCGGATTTTGTGGGCATAAACCATTGCCACCAACCCATGGACCCCCAACAATGGCCACTACTACCAGTGAGTGTTGGGCTGATATCGGCAATTTTTCGGTAATCGGCATTGGCCGATTTGTGTCAGTGTGAGTGCTGATTTCCGTTTACCGATTGCAGAACAGTAAACCCTCAAATATCGCGGGGGGTTAGGTTCCTGGAAAATGCCGCGGTAGTTGAAACCACGATCGTGGAAACGAAGGGCCAATGGGAAAAGGGGGTTTCGGTTCCTCGGCTTCGAGAAAATATAAGAGGAAGGTGAGCGTTATCCAGAAATAAACATATTACAATTGAAACAAGCATGTAAAATGTATATAAAGCACGTTAACATTGAAATAAAACAAGCTCAAATGAGCTAAGATCCTCGTCCTCTTAATGATGAAGTCATAAAAACTAATATGACGTCATTGTGATGTATCAGGTTTGCGATAAATTATCTGTGCTAATGCCCGGCTTGGTTCCCGCAAACAAAATTCAAAAAGCTTGCCTAGTTTCGGAGATAATTTTTTAGGCGATTTCCATTAGCGGAGATATTTTGACGTCATAACTTTTTTTCTAGGAGGAATTTTCAAAATCGGAGATGGTTACTGTCTGCGCAGGGAATTTTTACATATATATGCCAAGTTTCAGGAAGTTTCGATGAAAAACTGTAGGCTGTGGAACAAAAAAGTCCACAAGAAGAAGATGAAGAACAACAACGTGAGTAAACCTTAGAGATCCTCCATGAGGATCTAAAAATAAAATAACAAACTGTAAATTAAACAAAAATATAAGACTTACCTTTTTCATTTATTCCAAAACGGTGAGGTGGGTGAGGGTAAGAACATTACATTCTCGGACTGTACTCTGCCATCCATAGACAATACAAGACTTTGCTCGGGCTCATAATGCTGTAAGAGGGGGGAGGGAGGAGTGGGTGAAGGAGGAGTAGAGAGGGGGATTCAGCGATCGGAAGAGCAGCATTAGCTTTACGACAAAGTCGCTTGCAGCATTTCCACATAAAAGAACGGCAAGACCATCCTTAACCACGTTACCTTGAACTGCGGAGCAGATCTTTCCTGCTTGGAGAGGAAGGTATCAGATGGCATCCTTTTCCAGAATAATCCTGTCTCGTCGACATTAAAAACTTCCTCCGGCACAAATTCCCTTTGCCTCTATTACTTCCATGAGCTGCGGTGGGTAGTTTTTCGCACCATCATGGTCGGCCGATGCTGACTCCCCTACTAATGTTCCAGGATGGAGGTCAAATCCTCTTTTGAATTTCACAAACTAGTCCTTGGAGCCTTCAGCTTCGTTTCCATGTTTCAGGAAGCACCTCTTTTGATCCAATTTGATTGGGATGCTGGAACGGCCAAGAACCACGACCATTACACAACACTAAAGTGATGTTTATTCGGTCGAAACAATGCTGAAGTGATGTGGTTTGAGAATGAGGCGTGAGAACAGGGATTTGAGTCCGGGTGTCAGAAAATGAAGGTTTCAGAATGAGGAAAAGGACTAACAATGGTGAAGGTTCAACCTACAATAATTGACCCCGTAATGGCGGCCCAGAGATGCAGCATTTTCACCTTGAGCCAACCAATCTAACAACTATCTTTTTGCCCAACGTCATAACCTTTCTCTGCCTTTTGGCACAACTAACTTTGTCCCTCACTTTACATTTGGGCAGCAAAAAAACAGTGCACAAGAAACAACACAAGGCTCGTAACGGGAGATAATCATACACGCATGGGATACAAACGATTGACTCATCTCAGCTCAAAAAACATGATTGGTTGAAATGAAATCCTACGATAACAGAATCAGAACACGATAGGTTGCTCATGATTGGTTGAAACCTGTGATATTTTGAGGGTTTACTCGACTATAAACAAAAATGCAAGACTTTTACCTTTTAAATTTATTACAAAACAGTGAGGTGGGTGAGGGTAAAGATGACGTACTCGTTCGTGCTGTCCTCTGCTGTAAATAAAAAACACAAGACGTAGCTCAGGATGAAGATGCTGTTAGAGGGGGGAGTGTGTTGGTTAGAAAGATGTGGATGTCGAACTTGCGATGGCTGTTCGATCACAAGCACGACAAAGTCACCTGCTGCATTTCCACATAGAAGAATGGTAAAAAGAACCTCAGCCACCTTGACCCAGAGCAGATCTTTCCTGCTTGGAGAGGAAGATATTAAATGGAATCCTCTTCCAAGATAATCCGGTCTCTTCGGCGTCTGCAATGGTTGAACTGGGTCCTTCGGCCCGGGTGCCTCATGGAAACGTTGGTAAATCCGCAATGACTTCTCCCGTATTACTGGTTCACACAAATCGGTATATCCGCAATGGTTTCTCCCGTATTACCGCATTTGACTCGCGTTCACCGCACATTCAATTCAGTGATCCCATAATAGTAGCCCACAGATGCCACACTTTGACCTCTTGCCAACCTAACAACTCTATTTTTTGCACAATGTCATAACCTTTCTCTGCCTTTTGACACAACTAATTTTGTCCATCCTTTTACGTTTGGGCACCATTATTACCCGTTCATTTCTTCTAGATCTTGTAGATCTGGTACTACAGGATCTCCGTATGTCATTTCCTGTTCTATGACTATTAATTCCTTCTGCTGGTTTGATTACTCCAACTAATGGTGCATGAGAAACAACAAAAGGCTCTTAATGGGAGGTAATCGTACATGTGGACACAGACAATGACTCCACTCAAAAATGAGATTGGTAGAGAGGAAAGAACATGTAACTAAATCGGAACACTACAGGTTGCCCGTGATTGTTTGAAACCTGTGATATTAGAACCCGTGATATTTGAGGGTTTACTGTCCTGAAAACAACCCAAATACCTTGAGTAGCTTTCACCCTTGTTTCGGGTGCATTTCAAGAAACATTTTTTTTTTTTAAACATTGCATTATAGATGTTTCGAGGAGATGTGCATAAACGTTATCCTTTATAAACAGCTGGCAATATTTGTGCAACGGGTAGAAAAAAATTTGGCTCAGTAATTTGTAAAACATGTTAATACAGCAAATGGCTTAGAAATCGGGTGTTTTCAAATATATTTTGCTTTGAAACTCACAAAGAGAACCAACATAACATTTCTAAAGCACACCTGATTCGTGTAAAAGAACCATTGCTTTAGATACAGCCGCTTGCATAAAGGAAAATGCGATCGCTTGTACGCTGCTGAGGTTAAAAGTTAAAACCTACTGTACTTCCTTCCTGGCCGTACCAAGGTAACGTGTTACCCCTGCATGGGTAACAATTGGTAATGGTTGGCCTCCCGCTGAGCTTTTTAAATCACCGGGTGAGTATCCCCCATTCTTGTGATGATACCACCATTTATACCATTAAGTCAATGGCCAATCGATTTACTTACTGTATGAAAGATTGTTTGGAACGGAGTCCCTTTGTAACCAGGGGATTCCCTGCACTGCATTTTGTAAAAACTTGCTTTACGCATGACCAGACAAGTATGAAACGCTTCATTTTATATCTGTCAAAAGCTTATCTTCAACATAGCTCACGGTGAGATTCATGGCAGTTTTCAAGAACACATATCCTGTGAATGTCAGGGTTTTACTCTCATTGCAGAATATCAAAACCAGTGCAACTTTTAATCCATTGGTTGTTTGTTATGCACTATAAAGGCATGTCCAACATGAAAGTTAAAGTTGAAATTGCCATCTCTCTTTCACTTGCCCTCCTTTAGTGGAGGAACTTGAGAAGCCCATGATGCTACCACTGGCTGCATCCAAGTGGGAAAGAGTACAAGATGAGGAGCAGGGAAGCTCAGGTGTTTTCCCACTCTTATCACTTTTATTCACCGCTTGAATTTTTTTCCCATTTTCACCCCACTGTCACAAGAACACATTGAAATACGTCTTTTCTGTTTGCTGTTATTTTCACAGCTGAGGCCAGTAGGCGTGAGGATGATGATGTTAGGCCTTCAGGCTGGGTTGAGGCTCCATTCATACCTCCAGCAAATCCTGGAGGTGGCAGTACACCTGGACGGGGTGGAGATGAAGAGGAAGGAGGGAGTGGAAGTGTTGGAGGTAGTTCAGTGGGTCCACGCAAAGCTAGCCCGGTCCCTCAGCCTTCCGTTCTTCCTGACGATGGGGCTGATGCCAAAAGTCGTTTCAAAGTCACAGAGGTGTCCGAGGAGAAACGAGCGAAACTGAGGGAAATTGAGGTGAGCCATGGGTTTGCGGAGGCAATATTTTTTGGTGGGGTGCTGTGGATCTTCATTTCGTGACTTGTATGGAGTTGGCTGTCATTTGACTTTTGACACTGAGAGCTGGCACTACCTAATTGCAGCTGAAGGTGATGAAGTTCCAAGATGAATTGGAGAGCGGGAAGCGGTCACGCAAATCCGGGCAGGGCTTGCGTGAACAAGTTGAACACTATCGCAGCAAACTAATGCAGAGGGTACAGTGCATACTTGTCACTCATCTCACCAAACATGTCATAACTGCTCCTTATCTTCACATTTGTGCTCTTTGCTGGAGGTTCTGAAGGTGAGTTACTCTTCTAATTCCCATCAACTAGCAAGTTATTTTCATCCTTTCTTTCCAGGAAAAAGAAAAGGAACGTGAGAGGGAGAAAAAAGAACGGCGCAATGAGAGCTCGAAGGAGAGGCGTGAGAGCAAAAAGGATGCCGAGAAAGGAACTGAAACACAGTCATCACCAAAAAAAGAAAGGTTTGCCTCAAAATAATCGCAATCTCATCCATTTTATCCCTGTCAGTTTTTTCTTTCGTTCTTTATATTCCCCACTCTTCTCCCTTCTGACGTCCATTTCCATTCGTCTACTCGCCCATCAAGGAGACACCGCAGTAGCTCTGCAAGCCCCGCTGGCTCTCCAGATCCTGAGCGCTCTCGGCATCGCACCTCTACAATAGGTGGTGGCAGCAGCAAAGCGGTGGCTGATGATGACCGGCCAAGTGGTTCCCCGAGCAGCTCACCCTCATCACCGCGGCGACGTCGTTCACCAGGAAGCAGCCGGGAGGGTGGCTCCAAGCGTGGAGGGGAGCGATCGACCTCGTGCTCACCACCTCCGTCTACAGGAAGTTCAAGACGAAAGGGTGGTGACAGGGGAGAGCGAGGGTCACGGAAGGATTCTTCACACTCACCCACCTCCCAGCGTGGCTCTCCTAGGGAGTCGAGGAGATCCAAAAGGTGGGTGAAAAGTAACTCTTTTATAAACTTAATCGTTTAATTTTACTTATTGTTGGTATTCTTTCATAGTTTACTCAGATTGTAATGAGGGTACATTGTTACAGAATAAACCATTAAAGATGCTCTCCATTCAAACCAATATTCATGTTTGACTTCAAATTGTGATGTAGATCTTCGAGGTCACCTAAAGGATCATCATTTATGACCCCCACCAAAATCCTTCCACCCCCACCCCATGTTATTTTTTCACTCCTCAGGTCTCGTTCTCGCTCGCGAACTCCAAAACGACCTCGGCGCTCGCGATCTCCCAATCGACACTCAGTTCACACTCCTGCTCGCTCACCACGCCGTTCTCCAGCACACTCACCACGCCGCTCGCACAAAAAGGCAAAGAAAAGCAAACACTGATTTACCAAAACCCTCACAATCTTGTTTGCTTTCTTCACCTCACCTCATGCTTCTCGCTTTTGCCGTTGCTGCCAAAACGACACAGGTTGTGTTGTGCCAACGTTGCAGGAGGGGTTTGGATAGCTTTTGGGAAAGACTTCGGTCCCAGCTGAGCCGGAATCCTAACTTGAACCCACGAGTTTCCAAATGTCTGTACTGAAATACAATTTTTTTTAATTTGCTGGATCCACTTGTAAGTGAATTGTGTGCTGGCGATAACATGCTTGCACAATTCCATGGTTTTATTCCTTCGATGTGATGTAAAATAGCCCTGGTTCCATTTGCCTGGATGTGCCTCCCTTTTCCTTCCCGTTTCATCTGGGCACATTGGAGATGAATGACATGCTGCCTTTCATGGGGAATTTTGTTCATGAAATCGGTTTCTCTGTTTGTCTATCCACTCTGGATATAGCTTTCAGCAGAGTGAACCACAAGGAAAAAAAAATACAGATGATGGTTGTAGGTTTGGTGTAATATAGTCCATGGGTGACAGGATCGGGTCCTTTTTTATTTTATTTTTTTGAATTTTTTTTTCCCCTTTTACTTGTGAAAGAACACCAGTAGAGTTTGAGAATATTACCACAGATCTCCCACTTGCTGCTTTTTAAAATAAAAAACAAACATCCCACTTGCTACCTTCAATCATCTGGTGATGGAAGATGAGCAGTTTATTGCTGTGGCATTGGGCAGCCTTTGTGATATATGTAAAGTGTACCCTGCTTCAAAATACTTGCTCCTTCTGCTTTTGCTTCTCTGCAGTCTTAGTTGACTTTTTAATTTTCATTTTTTTTTCTTTTGAAAGCTGCATTTTGGGTTTCTGTCCTTCCTATTCCCTTTTGGACACTTAATCTTGGCTTAAACTCTCACTTTTTGTGTTGGGTTTAAAATGAAATTCGGCTTTGTTTTCTATCTTCTCTTCAATGTTCGAATAAACGATTCTCATATGTCTCATTTGTGTGATTTGTGCAAGAAAACTCCAATTTTGTTTTTATCCCCCGCCGCGTGGCTGGGAAAGTGGGGGATATTGTTGTGTCCGGCTGTCCGTCCGTCCGTCCGGGCGTCAACATTTATAGCTGTGAGTGCGATAACTCATAAACTGTTTGCCATATCGATTTGAAATTTGGGTCCACATGTACCACCTGAAAAGGAAGAAACCTATTGATTTTGGGCGTGGCCGGATCAAGATGGCCGACTGGGGCGGCCATCTTGGAAAAAAAATTTTTTTTGTAATAAATGGAAAACCGCTTATCTGATTTCAATTATTTTGGTTACTACATTCCTCACCCCTGGGAACTTTTTCGAGATGACCAAATGGTGTCTTGTTCCAATTCACCTCCCTCATTATCTGGAATATGCATGACCTTTTTCATTCAATGGCGGGGGATTCCCCATCTCTATGGTATATTTATAACCTTGGAAGCATTTGTTTTTAGGCATTTCCTATTGGTACATCTTACAGTGCCTATAAAAAGTCGACACCCTTTTTCAAAATTTTCACCTTTTGTTGCCTTATAGTGTGGATTTAATTGCATTAAATCAGACTTTTTCCACTTTTATTGACACATCGTAACCCTCAACTTCCAAATGAAAGAGAAATTCGACAAATTTCAGAAAATTAATTAAGAAATACAAAACTAGAATATCTTGGTTGGCTAAGTGTCCACCCCCCTGCGTTAATACTTGGTGGAAGCACCTTTGACAGCAATTACAGCTGTGATTCTGTTGGGATAAATCACCACCAACTTTGCACACCTTGACTAGGCAATATTTGCCCGTTCTTCTGCACAAAACTATTCAAGCTCAGTCAAGTTGTGTGGGGAGTGTTGATGGACAGTAATCTTCAAGTCACGCCACAGATTTTTGATTGGATTTAGATCGGGGCTCTGACTGGGCCACTCAAGGACATTTATCTTTTTGCTCTTGAGCCACTCCAGTGTACCTTTGGCTGTGTGCTTCAGGTCATTGTTGTGCTGAAAGGTGAATTTCCTTCCCAATTTCAGTTTTCTTGCAGAGGGTAGCAGCTTTTCCTCTGGGATTTTTCTGTATTTTGCTCCATCCATTTTCCCTGCTGATGAGAAACATCCCCATAACATGATGCTGCCACCACCATGCTTCGTAGTAGGGATTGTGTTCTTTCGTTGATGTGCTGTGTTGGATTTGTGCCAAACGTAACATTTTGCATTTAGGCCAAAAAGTTCCATCTTGGTTTTGTCAGACCACAACACTTTTTGCACAATGCTCCAAAATCTTCGGAGTGTTTTTTTTGCATACCTCAAATGGGACTCAAGGTGGGTTTTTTGAGTAATGAATTCCTTCTTGACACCCTACCTACCGTACATGCCAGACTTGTGGCTGTGCTTGGGATATTGTTGTCATATGCACACAGTGCCCAGTCTTTGCCATAAAAGCATGTAGCTCTATCAAAGTTCCCATTGGCCTCTTGGTGGCCTCTCTGATCAGTCTCCTTC
>CM068954.1:66321260-66336897 GCA_035128595.1 Eptatretus atami
ATCCAGTTTGGAGGGACAGCCTGATCTAGGCAGGGTCTTGGCGGTACCATACACCTTCCACTTTTAATGATTTTCTTGATTGTGCTCCAAGGGATATTCCAAGGCCTTTGAAACATATTTATACCCATCTCCTGATGTGTGCCTTTCCACAACTTTATCCCAGAGGTCTTTTGAAAGCTCCTTGGTGCTCATGGTTCAGTCTTTGCTGTGAAATACATTACCCAGCAGAGGAAACCTACAGGACCAGCTAATTACAGCGCGTGCGCTGTATACAATTGCACCGAGTTTGAAATGTCCCCGGCGTCGTCTACCACGTCCTTTGTTGTTGAGAGAGATGTGGGTGAGGGTAAGAACATTACATTCTCGGACTGTACTCTGCCATCCATAGCAATACAAGACTTTGCTCGGGCTCATAATGCTGTAAGAGGGGGGAGGGGGAGTGGGTGAAGGAGGAGTAGAGAGGGGGATTCAGCGATCGGAAGAGCAGCATTAGCTTTACGACAAAGTCGCTTGCAGCATTTCCACATAAAAGAACGGCAAGACCATCCTTAACCACGTTACCTTGAACTGCGGAGCAGATCTTTCCTGCTTGGAGAGGAAGGTATCAGATGGCATCCTTTCCAGAATAATCCTGTCTCGTCGACATTAAAAACTTCCTCCGGCACAAATTCCCTTTGCCTCTATTACTTCCATGAGCTGCGGTGGGTAGTTTTTCGCACCATCATGGTCGGCCGATGCTGACTCCCCTACTAATGTTCCAGGATGGAGGTCAAATCCTCTTTTGAATTTCACAAACTAGTCCTTGGAGCCTTCAGCTTCGTTTCCATGTTTCAGGAAGCACCTCTTTTGATCCAATTTGATTGGGATGCTGGAACGGCCAAGAACCACGACCATTACACAACACTAAAGTGATGTTTATTCGCGTCGAAACAATGCTGAAGTGATGTGGTTTGAGAATGAGGCGTGAGAACAGGGATTTGAGTCCGGGTGTCAGAAAATGAAGGTTTCAGAATGAGGAAAAGGACTAACAATGGTGAAGGTTCAACCTACAATAATTGACCCCGTAATGGCGGCCCAGAGATGCAGCATTTTCACCTTGAGCCAACCAATCTAACAACTATCTTTTTGCCCAACGTCATAACCTTTCTCTGCCTTTTGGCACAACTAACTTTGTCCCTCACTTTACATTTGGGCAGCAAAAAACAGTGCACAAGAAACAACACAAGGCTCGTAACGGGAGATAATCATACACGCATGGGATACAAACGATTGACTCATCTCAGCTCAAAAAACATGATTGGTTGAAATGAAATCCTACGATAACAGAATCAGAACACGATAGGTTGCTCATGATTGGTTGAACCTGTGATATTTTGAGGGTTTACTCGACTATAAACAAAAATGCAAGACTTTTACCTTAAATTTATTACAAAACAGTGAGGTGGGTGAGGGTAAAGATGACGTACTCGTTCGTGCTGTCCTCTGCTGTAAATAAAAAACACAAGACGTAGCTCAGGATGAAGATGCTGTTAGAGGGGGGAGTGTGTTGGTTAGAAAGATGTGGATGTCGAACTTGCGATGGCTGTTCGATCACAAGCACGACAGTCACCTGCTGCATTTCCACATAGAAGAATGGTAAAAAGAACCTCAGCCACCTTGACCCAGAGCAGATCTTTCCTGCTTGGAGAGGAAGATATTAAATGGAATCCTCTTCCAAGATAATCCGGTCTCTTCGGCGTCTGCAATGGTTGAACTGGGTCCTTCGGCCCGGGTGCCTCATGGAAACGTTGGTAAATCCAATATCCGTAATGGTCTCGTATCATGCGTTTCTCCGTATTACCGCATTTGACTCGCGTTCACCGCACATTCAATTCAGTGATCCATAATAGTAGCCACAGATGCCACACTTTGACCTCTGCCAACCTAACAACTCTATTTTTTGCACAATGTCATAACCTTTCTCTGCCTTTTGACACAACTAATTTTGTCCATCCTTTTACGTTGGGCACCATTATTACCCGTTCATTTCTTCTAGATCTTGTAGATCTGGTACTACAGGATCTCCGTATGTCATTTCCTGTTCTATGACTATTAATTCCTTCTGCTGGTTGATTACTCAACTAATGGTGCATGAGAAACAACAAAAGGCTCTTAATGGGAGGTAATCGTACATGTGGACACAGACAATGACTCCACTCAAAAATGAGATTGGTAGAGAGGAAAGAACATGTAACTAAATCGGAACACTACAGGTTGCCCGTGATTGTTTGAAACCTGTGATATTAGAACCCGTGATATTTGAGGGTTTACTGTCCTGAAAACAACCCAAATACCTTGAGTAGCTTTCACCTTGTTTCGGGTGCATTTCAAGAAACATTTTTTTTTTTTAAACATTGCATTATAGATGTTTCGAGGAGATGTGCATAAACGTTATCTTTATAAACAGCTGGCAATATTTGTGCAACGGGTAGAAAAAAATTTGGCTCAGTAATTTGTAAAACATGTTAATACAGCAAATGGCTTAGAAATCGGGTGTTTTCAAATATATTTTTGCTTTGAAACTCACAAAGAGAACCAACATAACATTTCTAAAGCACACCTGATTCGTGTAAAAGAACCATTGCTTTAGATACAGCCGCTTGCATAAAGGAAAATGCGATCGCTTGTACGCTGCTGAGGTTAAAAGTTAAAACCTCTGTACTCCTTCCTGGCCGTACCAAGGTAACGTGTTACCCTGCATGGGTAACAATTGGTAATGGTTGGCCTCCGCCCTGAGCTTTTTAAATCACCGGGTGAGTACCCCATCTTGTAATGATAACCACCATTTATACCATTAAGTCAATGGCCAATCGATTTACTTACTGTATGAAAGATTGTTTGGAAGGGATCCCTTTGTAACCAGGGGATTCCCTGCACTGCATTTTGTAAAAAACTTGCTTTACGCATGACCAGACAAGTATGAAACGCTTCATTTTATATCTGTCAAAAGCTTATCTTCAACATAGCTCACGGTGAGATTCATGGCAGTTTTCAAGAACACATATCCTGTGAATGTCAGGGTTTTACTCTCATTGCAGAATATCAAAACCAGTGCAACTTTTAATCCATTGGTTGTTTGTTATGCACTATAAAGGCATGTCCAACATGAAAGTTAAAGTTGAAATTGCCATCTCTCTTTCACTTGCCCTCCTTTAGTGGAGGAACTTGAGAAGCCCATGATGCTACCACTGGCTGCATCCAAGTGGGAAAGAGTACAAGATGAGGAGCAGGGAAGCTCAGGTGTTTTCCCACTCTTATCACTTTTATTCACCGCTTGAATTTTTTTCCCATTTTCACCCCACTGTCACAAGAACACATTGAAATACGTCTTTTCTGTTTGCTGTTATTTTCACAGCTGAGGCCAGTAGGCGTGAGGATGATGATGTTAGGCCTTCAGGCTGGGTTGAGGCTCCATTCATACCTCCAGCAAATCCTGGAGGTGGCAGTACACCTGGAGGGGTGGAGATGAAGAGGAAGGAGGGAGTGGAAGTGTTGGAGGTAGTTCAGTGGGTCCACGCAAAGCTAGCCCGGTCCCTCAGCCTTCCGTTCTTCCTGACGATGGGGCTGATGCAAAAGTCGTTTCAAAGTCACAGAGGTGTCCGAGGAGAAACGAGCGAAACTGAGGGAAATGAGGTGAGCCATGGTTTGCGGAGGCAATATTTTTTGGTGGGGTGCTGTGGATCTTCATTTCGTGACTTGTATGGAGTTGGCTGTCATTTGACTTTTGACACTGAGAGCTGGCACTACCTAATTGCAGCTGAAGGTGATGAAGTTCCAAGATGAATTGGAGGGCGCGGAAGCGGTCACGCAAATCCGGGCAGGGCTTGCGTGAACAAGTTGAACACTATCGCAGCAAACTAATGCAGAGGGTACAGTGCATACTTGTCACTCATCTCACCAAACATGTCATAACTGCTCCTTATCTTCACATTTGTGCTCTTTGCTGGAGGTTCTGAAGGTGAGTTACTCTTCTAATTCCCATCAACTAGCAAGTTATTTTCATCCTTTCTTTCCAGGAAAAAGAAAAGGAACGTGAGAGGAGAAAAAAGAACGGCGCAATGAGAGCTCGAAGAGAGGCGTGAGAGCAAAAAGGATGCCGAGAAAGGAACTGAAACACAGTCATCACCAAAAAAAGAAAGGTTTGCCTCAAAATAATCCAATCTCATCCATTTTATCCCTGTCAGTTTTTTCTTTCGTTCTTTATATTCCCCACTCTTCTCCCTTCTGACGTCCATTTCCATTCGTCTACTCGCCCATCAAGGAGAACACCGCAGTAGCTCTGCAAGCCCCGCTGGCCTCTCCAGATCCTGAGTCGCTCTCGCATCGCACCTCTACAATAGGTGGTGGCAGCAGCAAAGCGGTGGCTGATGATGACCGGCCAAGTGGTTCCCCGAGCAGCTCACCCTCATCACCGCGGCGACGTCGTTCACCAGGAAGCAGCCGGGAGGGTGGCTCCAAGCGTGGAGGGGAGCGATCGACCTCGTGCTCACCACCTCGTCTACAGGAAGTTCAAGACGAAAGGGTGGTGACAGGGGAGAGCGAGGGTCACGGAAGGATTCTTCACACTCACCCACCTCCCAGCGTGGCTCTCCTAGGGATCGAGGAGATCCAAAAGGTGGGTGAAAAGTAACTCTTTTATAAACTTAATCGTTTAATTTACTTATTGTTGGTATTCTTTCATAGTTTACTCAGATTGTAATGAGGGTACATTGTTACAGAATAAACCATTAAAGATGCTCTCATTCAAACCAATATTCATGTTTGACTTCAAATTGTGATGTAGATCTTCGAGGTCACCTAAAGGATCATCATTTATGACCCCACCAAAATCCTTCCACCCCCACCCCATGTTATTTTTTCACTCCTCAGGTCTCGTTTCTCGCTCGCGAACTCCAAAACGACCTCGGCGCTCGCGATCTCCCAATCGACACTCAGTTCACACTCCTGCTCGCTCACCACGCCGTTCTCCAGCACACTCACCACGCCGCTCGCACAAAAAGGCAAAGAAAAGCAAACACTGATTTACCAAAACCCTCACAATCTTGTTTGCTTTCTTCACCTCACCTCATGCTTCTCGCTTTTGCCGTTGCTGCCAAAACGACACAGGTTGTGTTGTGCCAACGTTGCAGGAGGGGTTTGGATAGCTTTTGGGAAAGACTTCCGTCCCAGCTGAGCCGGAATCCTAACTTGAACCCACGAGTTTCCAAATGTCTGTACTGAAATACAATTTTTTTTAATTTGCTGGATCCACTTGTAAGTGAATTGTGTGCTGGGGATAACATGCTTGCACAATTCCATGGTTTTATTCCTTCGATGTGATGTAAAATAGCCCTGGTTCATTTGCCTGGATGTGCCTCCCTTTTCCTTCCCGTTTCATCTGGGCACATTGGAGATGAATGACATGCTGCCTTTCATGGGGAATTTTGTTCATGAAATCGGTTTCTCTGTTTGTCTATCCACTCTGGATATAGCTTTCAGCAGAGTGAACCACAAGGAAAAAAAAAAATACAGATGATGGTTGTAGGTTTGGTGTAATATAGTCCATGGGTGACAGGATCGGGTCCTTTTTTATTTTTTTTTTGAATTTTTTTTTCCCCTTTTACTTGTGAGAAACACCAGTAGAGTTTGAGAAATATTACCACAGATCTCCCACTTGCTGCTTTTTAAAATAAAAAAACAAACATCCCACTTGCTACCTTCAATCATCTGGTGATGGAAGATGAGCAGTTTATTGCTGTGGCATTGGGCAGCCTTTGTGATATATGTAAAGTGTACCCTGCTTCAAAATACTTGCTCCTTCTGCTTTTGCTTCTCTGCAGTCTTAGTTGACTTTTTAATTTTCATTTTTTTTTCTTTTGAAAGCTGCATTTTGGGTTTCTGTCCTTCCTATTCCCTTTTGGACACTTAATCTTGGCTTAAACTCTCACTTTTTGTGTTGGGTTTAAAATGAAATTCGGCTTTGTTTTCTATCTTCTCTTCAATGTTCGAATAAACGATTCTCATATGTCTCATTTGTGTGATTTGTGCAAGAAAACTCCAATTTTGTTTTTATCCCCCGCCGCGTGGCGGAAGGGGGATATTGTTGTGTCCGGCTGTCCGTCCGTCCGTCCGGGCGTCAACATTTATAGCTGTGAGTGCGATAACTCATAAACTGTTTGCCATATCGATTTGAAATTTGGGTACACATGTACCACCTGAAAAGGAAGAAACCTATTGATTTTGGGCGTGGCCGGATCAAGATGGCCGACTGGGGCGGCCATCTTGGAAAAAAAATTTTTTTTGTAATAAATGGAAAACCGCTTATCTGATTTCAATTATTTTTGGTTACTACATTCCTCACCCTGGGAACTTTTTCGAGATGACCAAATGGTGTCTTGTTCCAATTCACCTCCCTCATTATCTGGAATATGCATGACCTTTTTCATTCAATGGCGGGGGATTCCCCATCTCTATGGTATATTTATAACCTTGGAAGCATTTGTTTTTAGGCATTTCCTATGGTACATCTACAGTGCCTATAAAAAGTCGACACCCTTTTTCAAAATTTTCACCTTTTGTTGCCTTATAGTGTGGATTTAATTGCATTAAATCAGACTTTTCCACTTTTATTGACACATCGTAACCTCAACTTCAAATGAAAGAGAAATTCGACAAATTTCAGAAAATTAATTAAGAAATACAAAACTAGAATATCTTGGTTGGCTAAGTGTCCACCCCCTGCGTTAATACTTGGTGGAAGCACCTTTGACAGCAATTACAGCTGTGATTCTGTTGGGATAAATCACCACCAACTTTGCACACCTTGACTAGGCAATATTTGCCCGTTCTTCTGCACAAAACTATTCAAGCTCAGTCAAGTTGTGTGGGGAGTGTTGATGGACAGTAATCTTCAAGTCACGCCACAGATTTTTGATTGGATTTAGATCGGGGCTCTGACGGGCCACTCAAGGACATTTATCTTTTTGCTCTTGAGCCACTCCAGTGTACCTTTGGCTGTGTGCTTCAGGTCATTGTTGTGCTGAAAGGTGAATTTCCTTCCCAATTTCAGTTTTCTTGCAGAGGGTAGCAGCTTTTCCTCTGGATTTTTCTGTATTTTGCTCCATCCATTTTCCCTGCTGATGAGAAACATCCCATAACATGATGCTGCCACCACCATGCTTCGTAGTAGGGATTGTGTTCTTTCGTTGATGTGCTGTGTTGGATTTTGTGCCAAACGTAACATTTTGCATTTAGGCCAAAAAGTTCCATCTTGGTTTTGTCAGACCACAACACTTTTTGCACAATGCTCCAAAATCTTCGGGAGTGTTTTTTTTGCATACCTCAAATGGGACTCAAGGTGGGCTTTTTTGAGTAATGAATTCCTTCTTGACACCCTACCTACCGTACATGCCAGACTTGTGGTGTGCTTGGGATATTGTTGTCATATGCACACAGTGCCCAGTCTTTGCCATAAAAGCATGTAGCTCTATCAAAGTTCCCATTGGCCTCTTGGTGGCCTCTCTGATCAGTCTCCTTCTTGCTTGGTCATCCAGTTTGGAGGGACAGCCTGATCTAGGCAGGGTCTTGGCGGTACCATACACCTTCCACTTTTAATGATTTTCTTGATTGTGCTCCAAGGGATATTCCAAGGCCTTTGAAACATATTTATACCCATCTCCTGATGTGTGCCTTTCCACAACTTTATCCCAGAGGTCTTTTGAAAGCTCCTTGGTGCTCATGGTTCAGTCTTTGCTGTGAAATACATTACCAGCAGAGGAAACCTACAGGACCAGCTAATTACAGCGCGTGCGCTGTATACAATTGCACCGAGTTTGAAATGTCCCCGGCGTCGTCTACCACGTCTCCGGTGGGTCCGTGTCCCCCCCCCACGTGCCTAAGACAGCCAATGACGGCCGTCGGTAGATGCAGGCGTAACCTCGACGGAAATGGCGACAATTGACGGAAATACGAGTATTTCAATGGAAATTGTGAAACTAATGTGTTATATATGTGAAAACCATTTAATTTATTGCTTGACGGAAAAAAACGAAGAAACGCTCCCTCATGTACGAACGAAAGACGTCATTTCCGTCCACCATGGCATTTCGGCGCCGAACGCAGAAAGCTAAGTTCTTCTTATTGCCATCATTCTCTTTAATATTAGCCATAAACAAGTGTTTGTCATGCATTATAGTTTGAAATTTACTTACAATCATTCTTTTGCGGCCTCCTGCCACGCTGTATCGAACGATTTCATTCCTTCTGTTATATATAAAGGTGCTTATCACAATAATGACAAGATTTTTACATTTCAAATATTAAGTACACTTTTTAATTGTTTTCAAACTGAAAAAGCATAAATTGCATATTTTAACATTAGTGTACTCATTTGATTCACACACGCGCTGTATTGAAGGATTTCACTTGTTACCTCCGCCATCGAAGATCGGAGGTTACTGTTTTCACCCCTTTCTGTTTTGTTTGTTTGTTTGTGAACAGTATTACGGAAAACACCTCGACGGATTTCGACGAAACTTGGTGGGGGGTTAGGTATGGTCCAAGGATCAGCATTAGATTTTGGACTTGGTCCCCCCGCCCCCCCAAAAAAAATTTAGAGAAATTTTTTTTTTTTGCATTCTACATGTTTTAAGTGATTTCCAACCCCCCCAAAAAAATTGTTACCCCCCCCAAAAAATTTAGAGAAATAAATTTTTTTTTGCATTTCTACATGTTTTAAGTGATTCCAACCCCCCAAAAAAAAGTTTAGAGAAAAATTTTTTTTTTTTGCATTCTACATGTTTTTAAGTGATTTCCACCCCCCCCAAAAAAATTGAGAAAAATTTTTTTTTGCATTTCTACATGTTAAGTGATTTCCAACCCCCCCCCCCCCCAAAAAAAAATTGTTAGAGAAAAAAAATTTTGCAAACTTTTTTTTTCAACAAAATTTCGATTTTTTTTTTTGCATTTCTACATGTTTTAAGTGATTTCCACGTGTGGGAAATTGCACGTTGGTGGGAAAGTCTTGCCTTCTTTGCAGCCTCTCAGTCAGTTCTTTGGTCTTGCGCTTGGTCAACTTACTGAGAGCAGCTGCACCCACTTCTCGCCTTCTTTCTTCTTCTTTGTCCCTCCTGTCTGCCAGTTCTGCCTGTAGGTTTGTAGGCTCCCTCATGTCTTGCACAGGTCTAGGTCTATGGACTGTGCAGTTTGTCAGTTCCTACTGTAGTACTCCACTGCAGTTTTCTGATGATCGAAGATTTACTTGACACCATCACTGCGCCGTAGGTCTCCATGTTTAGTCGGTGTATCTGCATCCACACATCTCCCCTGAGATTGAAGGCACTCTCAACTTGTGGCCCATGGAAGCAGGAGCAAGAGCCTTCACCATTCTTAGAGAAGGGTACTTTCCACCTTCAAAGACCTTGGTCCAACCAGTCG
Organism: Eptatretus atami; assembly: GCA_035128595.1. NCBI lineage: Eukaryota > Metazoa > Chordata > Myxini > Myxiniformes > Myxinidae > Eptatretus > Eptatretus atami. The sequence continues at coordinate 66,330,714 of CM068954.1, forward strand.
TCAATGCGAGCAGACTCATCTTTCCTGAGCTGGTGGCAGGCTAGAGTCGATTGGAAACTCCGAACCTCCCTCCGTTCAAAGCATTACACATTCCTCTGGTGCAAGGACATTTGTCACCAGGCGTGCAACTTCAGGAGCTGCTCCTGGCTGACAGTGTGCCCTCTGCTGCAGTGGATCAATTGCTGAGGCACTTCTGAGGACAGCATTATGCAGGGGCATTTCTTCTGGAGTACTTTCCACATGTCACATAGGCCTTCTCCACACTCTGCAAGAAGTCATGCACTTCTCCATCTCCACTACGGGCAGTGTTGACAATCTCAGACACACCAACTCCAAGAAACATCTTCTTCACTTGTAGCAGGTTGGCTTTCTCATCCAGGTCGAGGGTCTGAAGTCTCTTCCTGAGGATGCAGCTTTTCAGGTTTGACAAAGCAGGCCATATAACTCTTCGACAAGGTCCACCTGCTGGTCATTGAGCTTGTGGATCAGGGGCCCTCATCTCAAACAGGAGGACGTACTTCTTCAGCAGCGGGAACACTGATATATAGAACATCACTACAGTCTCATCAATTTCTTCTTGTGGAAGACTCGCTGCAGTATACGCTCCTTTCGTGCCTTGCCATCTTTGGTCATATTCTTCTTCTTCAGAACATCATGGATCTGCGTATTCTCTCCTTGCTTTTGTGTCTACGTGCCTGCGATGGTTAGACCTCCACAACCCGTGACAAAGTGTGCGATCAGCTTGAGAGAGAAGCCAAAGTAGAAGACAACAAAGGCATCCCACAGCCACAGAGTGTCAACACTGACATCATACACAGAGAGCACCTGTGACTGACATACCGCTCGGCATGGTATACCTGACACCAATCAGCCCACAGATTTCCTGCAAGAACTGCTTTAAGTCAGTGACCACTTGAAGTCATTGTAGATGTCAGAGAGCATGCGCTCTGCGAAGATGTGTCGAATGGTCGCTCAGCTTCTTGGACGCATTGTGAGCATGTGACAGGAGTCCCCATCTATGTCCAACATGTGTGGGGCATTGTTTTCCCTGATGCGAACTTCGACTCCTGACTTGGATCCCCGCATGACTGAGCAGGAGTCCATGAGGATGGATTATGCAGTTCTTCCACGGTAGCTCATACTTCTTCAACAAGTCAACCAGTTCCTGGTGCAACGAGCACTGTCCACTTTGATCACAACAAGGGACTCTAGATGCTGCACTATGACCTGCTTATGCAGTGGGCTGTAGTAAACTGGCCAGGACACTAAACCCTCTGATGGTTTGTGCTTGTTGACTCATCAATGTTTCAGAGAGAAGTATTCCTCTGCAGTGTGATATCAACTGGTGATGTACGGTATGTCCTAGTCCAAACCTAAGCTTGTAGGAAGCAGATGTCCTGTCCATTGTGACCTACAAGGGCCTTTGCATCCAGGTTGAGTGCTTTGGCAGGCTTATCAGTTCAGGGCAAGGCTGAATGGTAGGGAATGCTGTGCGAGGAAGGCAAGGACCATGGCTTGAGCATTGGATACCCTGTCACCTATTGGTACAGCAGGCATCGGTGTACAGGGGATGGGGCAGTAGAAGCAGCATGCAAGAGGTAGCAGAAGGTGAGGAAACACCTGGAGAAAAAGCAAAACCCAAAGCCAATGCAGAGTAAAAAAAAGAAAAGCCAATCACCATTTATAATACTGCTTCAGAAAGTAATACAGTGACCGGTACAGTGATTACACTAAGCCTCAGACTATGTCATTGCCAGGTGCTATTGGTGGTAAACAAGATTGACCCAATTCTGAGTTGTGGCTTGCTTGCCAATTAACATAATTATTACTGTAGTGAAAGTGCACCACACCACACTACACTACATTGACAGCATAGATGTCTACTGTGTACATGTATAATGATAACTGTACATGTTATAAAGCCCAAGGCTATATTTACCAGGAAGACTGTAATTGGATGCGCCGGATTCTCTGAATATCACGATGCTTCTTGCTCTCCGCATGGGATTCCAATGACTTGTACCCACGTCCTCCATAAACAATCTCCTTTGAGCACCATGTGCATACAGCCTTTCCTGGCTGGGCTATCTTTTGAATGAAAGCCCCACAAGCCACCGTACCGCATGGCATACGCTCCAGCCATTCCCACTTCCAGGAATTCTTGCAGTCTTGTCAATTAGTGCAGCCAAACAAGCATCACAATCCCGGGACAGCCTGCGGCTACTGAATGCGGCCATGTTTTAGAAGCGACCTTGGCCTTTCACACTCGGAACACCATGCCTCTAGCTCGATTAATGCTGCTGTGACAGTTTCAGGAGTAATGCGGCGAGGTGGTCCGAATGTTATGTTAATGAATCTGGCAATGACGTCAGTGCAGAGTGCCGGAATCTGTATTAGGGACCTCGGAATACTTTTTTATAAAGATCGTCGGCGGCGTGAAATCACTCCCAAAATTGACTTAACCCCCCCCCTATACCCCTATTTTTCTCACGGATTTGTGCTTAATCAGGGACGTTCCTGGGTGAATAAATTTCCGGAATTCCGTGAATTCGCGGAATTTTCTCATGCCGGAATTTAACACAGGTGGAGGCCAATTAACTTGTGTGTGATTTTGAAGGTGATTCGTTACACCTGAGCTAATTTACAATTGCTACAAGCCGGTAGGCGACGAGGGATTCGCAAGGATCGAAGCGCTGGATACGATGCTTTTCATTCTGACCGATCCACCCACGAAGATTCATTGCCAAGACGTATTGTGTCACATACAATTGTTCCTCTGCCTGGCAAGATTTTTCCTATTGTGTATTTTGCCAACTGGCACTCCCATAAAAATGACGGTAAATAGACACCCTATTTTTGAAGGACTACCATTTGAAAATAATCGGTTTGCTGGTTTGTGCTGTGGAGCCTCGCGTTGCAGACACAACACACACACACACACACACACGGAAAAACCCGATAAACTTCTCTCAATGCTCTTGTTTGACCACACCTTCTGAGCCACACACTATTTTTCATAAGCCACGCCACTTTCCTACACCACTCCCACTTTAAATAAATAAATAATTGGAGGTGGGTGTGTGGTGTGAAATTGTTTACAATAAATAAATAATAATGGAGGCGGAGTGTGGTTGGGGAATCGTTTACGGTAAATAAATAAATAATTGGAGGTGGTGTGTGGGTCGTGAATCGTTTACGGTAAATAATAAATAATTGGAGGTGGGGTGTGGATCGTGGAATCGTTTACGGTAAATAATAAATAATTGGAGGCGGAGTGTGGGTCGTGGAATTGTTTACGGTAAATAAATAAATAATTGGAGGTAGTGCGTGATCTTGGAATCGTTTACGTTAAATAAATAAATAATTGAGGCGGAGTGTGGGTCGTGGAATTGTTTACGGTAAATAAATAATAATTGAAGGTGGTGTGTGGATCGTGGAATCGTTTACGGTAAAATAAATAAATATTGGAGGTGGTGTGTGGATCGTGGAATCGTTTCGGTAAATAAATAAATAATTGGAGGTGGGGTGTGGGTGCTGGTGGATATCTTTCAGTTGTAGTTTCGGAAAATAAATAAATAATTGGAGGCGGAGTGTGGGTCGTGAATGTTTACATAAATAAATAAATAATTGGAGGGGAGTGTGGTTGGGGAATCGTTTACGGAAATAAATAAATAATTGGAGGTGGTGTGTGGGTGTGGAATGTTACGGTAAATAAATAAAATAATTGGAGGTGGTGTGTGGTTGTGGAATTGTTTACGGTAAATAAATAAATAATTGGAGGTGGTGTGTGGGTGGGAATTGTTTACGGTAAAAAATAAATAATGGAGGGGGGTGTGGTCGTGAAATTGTTTACAATAAATAAAAAATAATTGGAGGCGGAGTGTTGGTTGGGGAAATGTCGTTTACGGTAATAAATAATAATTGAGGTGGTGTGTGGGTCGTGGAATTGTTTACGGTAAATAAATAAAATATTGGAGGTGGTGTGTGGTGGGAATGTTTACGGTAAATAAATAAATAATTGGAGGTGGTGTGTGGGTGGGGGAATTGTTTACGGTAAATAAATAAATAATTGGAGGTGGTTGTGGGTGTGGAATTGTTTACGGTAAATAAATAAATAATTGGAGGTGGTGTGTGGTTGGGAATTGTTTACGGTAAATAAATAAATAATTGGAGGTGGTGTGTGGGTGGGGAATTTTTTTCGGTAAATAAATAAATAATTGGAGGCGGAGTTGTGGGTCGTGAAATTGTTTACAATAAATAAATAAATAATTGGAGGCGGAGTGTGGTTGGGGAATCGTTTACGGTAAATAAATAAATAATATTGGAGGTGGTGTGTGGTCGTGGAATTGTTACGGTAAATAAATAAATAATTGGAGGTGGTGTGTGGTTGTGGGAATTGTTTACGGTAAATAAATAAATAATTGGAGGTGGTGTGTGTGTGGGGAATTGTTTACGGTAATAAATAAATAATTGAAGGGGTGTGTGGATCGTGGAATCGTTTTCGGTAATAAATAAATAATTGAGGTGGTGTGTGGATCGTGGAATCGTTTTCGTAAATAAATAAATAATTGAAGGTGGTGTGTGGATCGTGGAATCGTTTTCGGTAAATAAATAAATATTGGAGGTGGTGTGTGGATCGTGGAATCGTTTTCGGTAAATAAATAAATAATTGAGGTGGTGTGTGGATCGTGGAATCGTTTTCGGTAAATAAATAAATAATTGGAGGTGGTGTGTGTGGATCGTGGAATGTTTTCAGGTAAATAAATAAATAATTGAAGTGGTGTGTGGATGTGGAATTGTTTACGGTAAATAAATAAATAATGGAGGTGGTGTGTGTTGGGAATGTTTACGGTAAATAAATAAATAATTGGAGGTGGTGTGTGGGTGGGAATTGTTTACGGTACATAAAATAAATAATTGAAGGTGGTGTGTGGATCGTGGAATCGTTTTCGTAATAAATAAATAATTAAAGGTGGTGTGTGGATCGTGTGGAATCGTTTTCGTTAAATAAATAAATAATTGAGGTGGTGTGTGGATCGTGGAATCGTTTTCGGTAAATAAATAAATAATTAAGGTGGGTGTGGGTGGGGAATCGTTTTCGGTAAATAAATAAATAATTGGAGGTGGTGTGTGGTCATGGAATCGTTTCGGTAAATAAATAAATAATTAAGGGTGGTGTTGGTGTGGGGAATCGTTTACGGTAAATAAATAAATAATTGGAGGTGGTGTGTGGGCGTGGGAATTAGTTTCGGTAAATAAATAAATAATTGAAGGTGGTTGTGGATCGTGGGAATCGTTTCGGTAAATAAATAAACATATTATATTTCAGAAATCCACAAAGACAGAAATGCCGGTGATTCCATTTATTTTGGATCCTTTTCACTTTGGTCAATAAGCTTGGATCGAGGAGATCGAAGGTGGAACGACGGTGTAGTTTCTTACAAACACTGTTTACACACCTTAAATGACGGTAAATAGACACCGATTTTTGAAGGACACCATTTGAAAAATAAAACCTCAATGAAAAATCGGCTCAAGTAAAATTTTCTAAATATCTCGAAGTGTTTAATTCCGAAGTCTCGTTTTCTCTACATTCAAAACTGAAGGACAAGTATTGAAAATACTGTACGCGGTTTTTCGGTCGCTGCACAGCAACGGGTGGTTGCTGGCAACGAAATTCAAACCGCACATTCCCAGTATATATTCCACCTGTTTGGCAAAGTTTCATCGAAATCGGTTCGCTGGTTCGTGCTGTGGAGCCTCGCGTTGCAGGACACACACATACACACACAACACACACACACACACACACACACACACACACACACACACACACACACACACAACAGCCGGAAAACCCGACAATAAGGATATCTCATATATAGCGAATCCAATAATAAGGGGGTTTATCCAACCAAGATTTTAAATTAATTTTCTGAAATTTGTGGAATTTGTTTTTCATCTGGAAGTTGTGAGTTACGATGTGTAAATAACAGTGAAAATTCTGATTTAATGCAATTTGATTCCAGGCTATAAGGCAACAAACGGTGAAAATTTTGAAGGGGGGGGGGGGTGTAGACTTTATATAGGCACTGTATGCCCATCACTTGGGAAAAGAATCGATCCATGGATGCATTTCTGGTTCACTGGCCATCATTGTGTTGTGAACAACTCCCCCATGAAT
>CM068954.1:66374696-66385095 GCA_035128595.1 Eptatretus atami
AAGAGAGAGATTTAAAAAATATAAAGATTCAAATGTTTTATTTTTAAATATTTTAGATGGGGATTATTGTGCAAAGAAAATTAAACTATTGAAGGAATTTGAGAATGAACAAATCTTTATGGGTTCAATGAGTGAGCTAAACAATATGCATTGGTTATTTGAAAAAGATGTCCCTAGGCTTACATATTTCAGATATTTCTTTAGAATCACCTTTAACAAATCACATTACTACTTTACTACTTGAACAAATCTTTATCTTATTGCATTGGTTATTTGAAGAGTGCCCCAGGTTAAAAGGGGAGACAAATAAATATACCTTGGGATAAAAAGGGGGTTTATTTTTAGGGAAAAAAAATGAATCACTGAAAATCCCCCATTCACTTACATGGGGAAAAGTGAGCCAGAATCAGTATATTCACCCTACTCACCAGGGGTGGTGTCACAGTTACCAAGTAGCTAGCTATCGCTTGCCAAACCAGCCACTCATAAATGGTTTCAAACGGACTACTTGCTTGAGTGCTTAAACCACTTGGCAAGCACTCTAAAAGAAACTTGGTAACTGAACACACCCAGGATGAGAGAGCAAGTAAGCTATCTCATCAATTCCAAACACCTTTCAAAACAACGTGAATGTAACTCACTTTTACAGTTATGGCCAAAAATATTGGCACCCTTACATTTTTTTTCAAATAACTCACAATTTTCTCGAAAGAGAAGTAAAAATTGACGAAAGTATTTGGTTTCCACAATGCTTTATTTCACTGTTAATATTGCAGAACCTTTGTTTTGGATTCAGAACTAAATACACCACATGGCCAAACGTATGTGGACACCTGCTCGTCCAACATCTCATTCCAAAATAATGGGTATCAATATCAAGTTGTTCCCCCCTTTACTGCTATAGCAGCCTCCACTCTTCTGGGAAGGCTTTCCACTCGATGTTGGAACAATGCTGTGGGGATTTGCTTCCATTCAGCCACAAGAGCAGTAGTGAGGTCGGGCACTGATGTTGAGTGATTAGGTCTGGCTCACAGTCGGCGTTCCAATTCATCCCAAAGGTGTTCGATGGTGTTGAGGTCAGGGCTCTGTGCAGGCCAGTCAAGTTCTTCCACACCGATCTCAACAAACCATTGATGTATGAACCTCGCCTTGTACATGGGGGCATTATCATGCTGAAACAGGAAAGGGCCTTCCCCAAACCATTGCCACAAAGTTGGAAGCACAGAATCGTCTAGAATGTCATTTTATGCTGTCGCGTTAAGATTTCCCTTCACTGGAACAAAGGGGCCTAGCACAAACCATGAAAAACAGCCCCAGACCATTATTCCTCCTCTACCAAACTTTACAGTTGGCACCAGAAGAATGCAGGTAGTATTCTCCTGGCATCCACCAAATCCAGATTCATCCGTCAGACTGCCAGATGGTGAAGCGTGATTCATCACTCCAAATAATGCGTTTCCACTGCTCCAGAGTCTAATGGCGGTGAGCTTTATACCACTCCAGCCGACGCTTGGCATTGCGCATGGTGATCTTAGGCTTTTGTGCGTCTGCTCGGCCATGGAAACCCATTTCATGAAGCTCTCGCCAAACAGCGTTTGTGCTGACGTTGCTTCTAGAAGCAGTTTGGAACTCGGTAGTGTGTTGCTACCGACGACAGATGATTTTTCATGCTACATGCTTCAGCACTCGGCAGTCCCGTTCTGTGAGCTTGTGTGGCCGACCACATCGCGGCTGAGCAATTGTTGATCCTAAACGTTTCCACTTCACAATAACAGCACTTACAGTTGACCGGGGCATCTCGAGCAGAGCAGAAATTTCATGAACTGACTTATTGGAAAGGTGGCATCCTATGACGTTGCCACGTTGAGTCACCGAGTTCTTCAGTACGGCCCATTCTACTGCCAATGTTTGGCTCTGGAGATTGCATGGCTGTGTGTCTGATTTTATACACCTGTCAGCAATGGGCGTGGATGAAATAGCCCAATCCACCAATTATAAGGGGGGTCCACATACCTTTGGCCATGTAGTGTATATCCTTTTAAATCAGAAAATAAAAAGAAATGGCATTTACAAAATTATTGACACCCTGGATTTAATATTTGGTATCAGCCTTTCGACAAAATAACTGCAGTCAAGCGCTTCCTGTAGCCATGAATGAGCTTCCCACACCTCTCTACTGGCAGTTTGGCCCACCCTTCTTGTGCAAACTGCTTCATTTCTTCCAGATTTGAAGGTGCCTTCTCCCAACTGCTGTTTTCAGATCTCCTCACAGGTGTTCAAGAGGCTTTCGATCTGGACTCATTGCTGGCTACTTCAGAGCAGTCCAGTGTTTTATCTGTCTTGAACCATTCCTGGATGCTTTTTGAAGTGTTCGGGGCCATTGTCCTGCTGGAAGACCCATGACCTTCGACGGAGACCCAGCTTTCTGACACTGCGTTGAACCTTATGCTCCAAAATGCCTTGGTGATCTCCTGATTTCATGACGTGCACACATTCAAGGCACCCAGTGTCAGAGGAAGCACAGCAACCCCAAAACATCACTAAACCTCCTCCATGTTTGACTGTAGGGAAGGTGTTCATGTCTTTGAAGGCTTCATTTTGTTTTCTGTAAACATCGAGATGATGTGCTTCACCATGAAAACTCTAATTTTGTCTCATCTGTCCACAGGACATTCTCCCAGAATAGAAGGATTTTGGCTTGTTCAGGTGTGTTTTGGCAAAATCCATTGAGACTTTCTTATGTCTCTCTCAGCAGTGGGGTCCTCCTGCGTCTCCTACTACAGAACCCCCTTTCATTGAGTTGTTGACGGATGGTGCAAGTTGAAACTGTCGTACCTTGTGTCTGAAGGTCAGCTTGAATGTGTTTGACAGTTGATCGAGGTGCTTTCTCCACCATTCGAACAATCCTTCGCTGCAATCTTCGATCAAGTTTTCTCTTGCGGCTACATCCAGGAAGGTTGGCTACAGTGCCTTGGGCCTTAAGCTTCATGATAACATTGCGTACAGTGGACACAGGAACATCAAGGTGTCTGGAGATGGACTTGGAGCCTTGAGAATGTCCATGCTTACCTATAATCCTGTGTCTGATCCCTCAGACAATTCTCTAATTTTCTTTCTTTTTCTCCTTACTCATTGCGGTACACACAGTGACACAAACCAGCAGAATGACTCCTTTTCTCCATTCAAACTGGTTGAATGAGTGATTTTTACATTGCAGGCACCTGCAACTCAACAGGTGAGTTTAGTTCCAAAGTAAAGGAGAATCACCCTCAATTACTTCTCACAATTTCTAAACGGTGCCAATAATATTGTCCGGGCCATTTTAGGATTCGTGTGTGGAATAAGCTAAGATTTAATATTTTTTTATCAGCTTTTTTTTGTTTTGTTCCACTGCAAACTAAACAAATACATATGTGGATACCAATTTTTTTTCAACAATTTTCTGGAAGAAATGATGCATTATTTGAAAAAAAGTGCAAGGGTGCCAATATTTTTGGCCACGACTGTGTGTAGTTGTTCACACAGACCCACGTTGTTCAGCAATCAAATGATGTCACCGGTTCCAATCTAACTCACACACCCAAAGCTTTGGTTGATGATAAAGGTGATCAGTTTTTGTATACAAAATGGAGGTGAGCGAATTGAAATGTCAAATAGTTTTGGTGGTAGCCACTCATATCACCCCAAAAGTCCACTGCTTTTTTGTCGAAACGTCAAGGTTAGTGTGTGGTAGAGCTAGAACAGAGAATTAAGACGCAAAATAATAAAAGCAACAGTGAAGCGAGGAAGGAAACACCAACAGCAGGGTTAAGAGAGAAACAGGAGAGGAATGAGGGGTAGAGGAGGACACAGGGTGGGCAAGATGGATATGGGTATGGAAGCAAATTCTTGGGGAGCAACAACAGGAAATTTGGAAAGAGATAGGATTGGAATTGGGAGGCGGAGGGGGGGTTAAACAGTAGTAGCAAAGATCATGGTTTTGGTATAATATGAGATGGTTTGGGTACAATCTGTGATGAACAGCTGGCTTGAAGACCTGGAGGGGAGAATGAGATTGAAGAGGATGTAGAAGTTGGTTTCACAGGTGGCAAAAAAAAGGCACAAATGAGTGGAGGTGAGCAGTGATCCTGGATTTTGGGAGTTGAACCAGTTTAAGGGTGTTGAAGGTAGACCATGTGAGCCCTGTATAAACCCGTGTGAAGGGGGGGGGGGGATAAAGCACGGAGAGCAGTGGGCGCAAGACCAGAAAGGAGGCGGTAAAAGGTAGAGAGACCAACAGCCCATAGACCACCAACGAAGTGATAGACCCATAGATTCAGCTTCTTTGCGGGAGATTCCAATTAATGTTGAAGGTCTTGGTTTCCACAGTGTCAAGCTGAGCAAAATGTGAGGCAGGGGAGCCAGCCCAGAAGGGAGAGCAATGCTCCATCAAGCTGCGGATGAAGGCCTTGAAGGAGCAGTGTGACAAGGAAGGACTTTGTACAATGGAAGATGCCCAGTCGGCGGCTAGCTGTGGAAGCCAGCTTTGAAATGTGATTTGCCCAATAAAGATCATGGCTGATGGTGAAACCCAGGAGTTTGAGTCAATGAACTTCCTCAAGAAGATGACTATTTAGAAAGTAGTTATGAGGGTTTGCCAGGCAGTCCTTTCAAAGAGATAGTGAGTGAAATTTGTCAGGGTTGAAAGACATTCCAAATGTTTGACCAGCTTGTGATCTTTGTCAAGGTCTGAAGAGAGGTAAGAGGCTGCAACCTTCCTGTCTGAAAAATGTCACGGCAGAGGGTGGGATCATCAGCAAATAGATGAAGAGGATTTTCCAGAGAGTCAGAGAGATCATTTATGAAGATCAGGAAAAGGACTGGGCCCAGAATGCTACCTTGGTTCACTCCAGCCTCAACAAGGACAGCTGATGAAAGGATTCCGTTGAGAGGCACACGTTGTCTCAGAGAGTAGAGAGGAAGCCAGTAAGCCATGTGTGGAGTTGGCCTTGGATGCCATATGCAGAGAGTTTGGAGAGCAAGGCAGGATGTCAGACTGTGTGAAAAGCAAAAGATATGTCCAGAGAGATGGCCCTGATCTCATGTCTGACATTTAGGCTCTCCATCCATTGTTGGGTGAGTCCAAATAGCATGTCCAAGGTGGAGTGACCTGGTCTGAAACCAAATTGGTGATCTGAGATGAGATCATTGGAGAAAATAAAGGATTTCATATCACTATATAGGAGGGTGCGACACAATGTAGCACGCAGGAGGGAGGTGGGGAGGGGGTTGCGGGATGGGGGGGGGTTGCGGGATGGGGGGGGATGTGATGGATGGGGATGGAGGTTGAGGTAGGAGGAAGACGGGGGGAGGAGCGGGGGGGGGGGGAGGAAGCTGTGATGGGGTTGGATGAGGGGCAAACTTTGAGGGACGGGATGAGGGAGGGATACACGAAGAGAGGACATGAAGTGGAGGGATGCTGACGAAGGGGACACAAAGAAGGGGTGGGGTAGGAAGGACAAGGGATTGTAGGCTATGTATGGGAGGTTATTGTCACGGAGGGATTTGACCCCATTAAAGGACGTGAACAGGATTTGATTGTCGTGAGCAGACCTCTGCAATCTGGATTTCTCAAGATTCCCAAACTGGACATATGGAGACGAGGATCATGGGATGGGTGGAAAGGATTTTTGTTGAAGACCGGACGAAGGTGGTGCTGTAGGTACAGGAAGGGTTGATGGACCAAGTGCTTCGGTGAGACAGGTTTGCAAAACAATGAAGATTAAGAAGAAGTGGGTACTCATGATGGAGAAATAAAAAAAAGTGCAGCATGTAAAAAAAAATTAAGCTTTAAGGAAGAATTGTTCATTTATTGAAGATTCAGTTTGGAGATATTGAGAAAAGGGAGAGCGAAAGAATGAAGTGTGGAAAGTATAGGCAGATCGAGATTATTTTGGAGTGAAAAGTTTTTGACTTTTTTTTGAAGCAAGGAAGGAGAATACGAGACAGTTGAGGCAGAAAGGACAATGCTTAGGAAAATAAAATAAGCAGAACGAGGAAAATGGCATCTAAACAGACAGAATTTGTACACCAGCTATCCCAAGAATAGGCCTTGAGCAACACAGAAAGGAATATGACAATATAGCACAAAGTACGATTTAACAAAGAAAATTAGACGAAAACACAAACAACAAGATGGGGACCAAAAATATAACAAAAACACGACCTATCTGGTTCAGAAAACATCGCTTTGAAGAGGTGGATGCAGCAGCTGCAGAATAAACCGACACGTAGAGCAAACCCTGAACCGGAAGGTGCTATTATCAACATAAATTTTAATCAGGATCAGAGGAGCTATTCCATCACTCAGGATAACACGTGTGCAAATCTGACTTTTTATAATAGCCAGCACTTACCTATCCAGGACCAAAACAAACAAACAAAAAAATAACACGTTTACACAAAAAAAGAAGTCCTTTGGAAGTGAATATAAAATGAAGACCCAAAAGGTACACAAAGCATAAACTCAACCTTTATTTTATAAGAAATAAAACTGAGGAGGAAGTCAAAATGCAGACTGTGCAGTCAAAATTCCTTGTCACAGTGAAATGTGCCGTCACCTTCACTTCCAACAGTTTCAAAATAAACGGTAATCCGGCAATTAAAGCTTCAGCAGATGAAGCATTAAGGCAACAGCAAAGAGGTACGTACTTCAACTGCTGGGCCTGCGGCTTTTCTCTCACACCCTGCGAGTGTCGTTCATTCTTGAACCCGGGGAAACTCCACCGGCATCGCACTGTTCCCATCAGCGCCACAAACACAACTTTCACATTAAACTTTGTAGTTGAGCAAGATCTGGGTGAGGATTTGGCGGTGGGAAAGGGGGGGCTGTTTTAAGGAGGATGGAATGGCTTAATATATATATATATATATATATATATATATATATATATATATATATATTAATTTTATATATATATATATATATCCCTGGTTTTCGACATGTTTATCACAAAATAAATTTGTATGTTGAAGTCCACAAGCAATGGGCTTCGGACATTTCCAAATGTTGGCAAGGTCAGGCAGAATTTACTTTGCCAATCATTTTGTACTCAGCTGCAGGCAAGATCATCATGCACAAACCAAATTTTCATCCAGCAACATAAGGAATCCCATCACCATGCCACCATGTCCACAGTTCTTGGGTAGTTGGTTATTCTGACTGCTCAGAAAAAAAAAAATCCCATCATATTTTAGGGCAAAATGACAATTAGCTTTCCCCTAAAAACTCCTCCCCCTGCTCACCTCAACTACAATCAATACAAAATACCCGCAAAAACAGGGCTTTAAAAAGAAAGAAACGGAAATTTTGCAGCCTTTGATACAAGGCAATGCAAAAAGTCCAGAGCAGGTCGGAAGGCCCAATCGTTCCGCAACTGTTCGAGACGATTGTTTTTATTTTTTTTACAAAAATATTCACGCTTTGCAGAGAACATTATGCATTGCATTGCTCAGACACAAAAAAAAAATAACTGCTTGGGTTTTAAAACAAAAATGATGGATTTGAGCTATGATCACAGATTACAGTCTAAGCTCTACAAAAACCAGGGATGCAAGGAGTTTGTCTCATTTACAGTCAAGCTAAGATCTAATCCACGAGGAAGGACTGTGATTGGCTGGCACCACAGATATAATAAATACAGTACAACAGCTGCTCCACCTGCTTACATCAAATACATCAGCTGTTTTAACCCAAGTGGCTGGAAGGATCGGGAGAGGCCCGAATCGCAAAACAGCGCAAGTCAGGATCATAAGACCTTCAAGGACACATGCTATTACAAAACCCGGTCGCCACAATTGGCTTACACAGCCCTTTTGGATCCGAGCAGTGTTCAACAAGGCCGACGGGGTTTATGCAAGAATTAAGGAACCGAAGTTTGGGGGTGGTCCAGCCTTGCACACCAGGAAGTAACGTGACATTAAGCAGTGAGCAACTTCACATGTATCTATTGAGAGATGCGGTAGAAAGAGGAGGAAGAAAAAGAAAAGAGGAGGGAGAGGGAGAGGAAGAGGGAGAGGATTTGATAATGGCACTTTGGAATACTGATGCTGCATACAAATCAATACAACGTAAAAAGGGTTCACATTTCGGAGAAAATTAATTAAAATAAAAATAAAAACAACCGACCATAGATGGCGCAATCGACGCCAGACATGGTATGCTCAAATTGTTCAAAAATTCTTATCGCACCCAGGCAGCTCAAACCATGCTTTCACACATCAAGAAAATATTTGTATACAAACTCACAGTCGCCCGTTTATCACCATGCCAACAAATGGCAACGGCCATTGACCAAGTATTATGCATCTTGATGACATCATTCCTCAGACAGATGCAATCCGCTGCTCGATCCCAACGTAGAGCTGCACGCAAGCTTCAGAATCCTCAGTCTACATGGATGGAAGCACTGCCGGCCGAGCTAATTAAGCGTCCGACGTGCAACTCGCAATACAAGCAAGCACCAATCGGACCACAACCATTTTGGTTTAAACCACGGCGTCTCCTGAAATGACGTTTGGTGTGCAAGCAAAGGAAGCTGAAGACCTGTACAGCTGGGGTATAAGAATATGGAATGGCCAGAATGGTGGACTGAAGAGATGGTATTGTTAGGTGTTGCTGAAGAACCAAAATATGCCAACAATATGTGGGGACATTTCCTTGAAAGTGACAGTAGTTAAGGTCGTGGTGGGAGACGGAAGAAAGTGAAGGAGAGCGGTGGGATGGAATAATACAACAGGAGGAAGGCAAAATTAAAAACAGATATCACAATAAGAATGGAAGTGATGTGGCACAAAGAGCGCAGCAAGGGGATGAGTGACAGAAAGTGCTCTCAAGATGGATAAGAAGTTGGAGAAAGCAGTCCAGGTGTTGGTTGCTCAGTTGTTGTAGCCAACTGCCCATCACTTCCAAGCCCCTGTGCACCACCTTGTAGTTTCTGCAGCTGTTCTGGGCTGGCCAGACGACGGAGGAGACGGTTCTCCTGCTCTAGATGGACATTACGCTCAAGTAGATCTTTGATCTGTTCACGTAATAGCTCAACTTCCTCTCGAACAGCATACATCAAATGGGATTTCACCAGATCCTAATAAATTGGACAGGAGGAGTGGGAGGAATAAACAAAAAAGAAATAAGCATAGCAAAAGTGAATTCTCTCACTCAACGTGTGAAACTGCACAACTACGAGGTTGGTGGGGGGGGGGTATGGTGTAGAAAGGAACAAAAGATATTTTAAGTAAAATGACATTAAACATCCAGTTCAGTAGGTGTGCAGAATAAACCGGAAGGTATTTGGCACACCTGCCAATGTATGACGAGAGGCATGACGAGATACGGAATTCAACAAAGGACCGTAGCACCATCATAAACATTTGATCAAACACAATGGCGTCAACCACAAGTTGAAGAAACAATACGACACCAAACATTCAAGACCATCCCCCCTCATAATAGAGCATTCATCGATATATTAGCATCATTACTCGGGATTATGGAACAACAACATTCCGAGTTTAGGTCAGCAGTTTGAACCCCTGCCGAGTCATAACACAGACTTAAAATGGAACATGCTGCTTCTTTCTCAACGTTCAGCATTGAAAAGGTTAAGAGCATGGACAATCCCCATAGGTTGGCATCCATGGGGAGGAGGAAATTTCTCCTTTGGAAATGCCCACTGAGTGGCGAGAAAAGCAGCACCATGCTGTGACGTCCCAGAGTACCCCGGGAAAATACGGTATTTCCCTCAAGCTCAGTGGATGTTATGTCTCGAATGTTCGGCTGCATGTCAGCTCCACTACAATATTTAGATAATGTAAATAAAAAAAATAAGGGCAATACCCCTAGGCACTCACCTAATAGCAGCTGGATAAGAAAACCAGGGAACCATTAGCAGGCGTTGATAACTCACAAAATGTTTAACGGAGAAGAAAGTAAATACGCCCGGACCCCGACATTCGTGGTTCCAACATTTATGGGTTCCGCAAATTCGCGGATGATAATTTGCGACATGCTCCTCCATTCGTGGGAAATTGCCCCACGTATTCACGGTTACAATACTGTGCGTACGTAGGGAAAAAAAAACATATCTTCTATGAGCCGCGAAAATGACCTGTTTCCTGCACTTGTATTGCCGCTTCGCAGGATAAACATAGTTTCATGGGACGTCTCACCATGTGCACTTTAAACATATGGAACTGTATTGTAGCTTCACAGCAAAAACATCATTTTACGGGATGTCTCACCAGTATAACAACGTCATTCCCAGTGACGTCATCCCTTGTGTGTGACTTACAGAATGAAAACATGAACAGCATCTCTTGATGTATCCATTAATTACCAGGTCGCCACATACGGACATTACAC
>CM068954.1:66390233-66403632 GCA_035128595.1 Eptatretus atami
GCAAGCTCACACATGAGGACACCCCTCCCCCTCAATCAACTTGAGCATAATTGAAGGACCTATAGCATCCACAAGAAACATTGCAGATTGCTGGGGTGTACCAGGCAGCAAAAGGCAGGACAAAAATGGAATGTAAATCACCAAACTTGTACATAATAGGCAAACACCAAAATGAGAACACTTACCATGGCTTGTTCTATTTTGTTGTCGATTGCCACTACGCTGGCACCGGATGATCTGAAAATAAAAGAACAGAAAGAGATCAGATGTGAAAACTTGAGAATAACTTCCCCAATGTTTAACAAGTACACAACAGGGTTATAATTTCGTTAAATAATGCAGTAGACCACAGGACTAGTGGCCCGACAATTTTACTTGCCTGGCAAACTTTTTAACGGCTTGCTCAAAGACAATTGTAGGGATTTAAACACGCCTCGTTCCTCAAACAATACTTGGCAAAAGAAGAGGAGTAAGTGGCCGAAAGCTCTTCAACCACTGTATTTTCATGCACCTGCAGTTCCTGCACTTTTACTTCCAAGGACACCAATCTCCCCCTTTTTCTTCAAAAGACAAAAATCATACTTAAATACGCTATTTCATGTCTGCTGTCTGACCGCGACGCACTCGGTCGTTACTTAACCAATCTCAACCAAACTGGCCAGGGAGACGAATGTTATAGTGACTTCATAATGGGGTTTCCACCTTGGACAAATGCTGTGTTAAGGTGCACCAACAGCTTATCTTGGCATTTTCCAAGGCCAATTCTAAAAACAAAAGTAATCCCTCCCCAAGGGGTTTTTCCTCCCAGCACAAACACTGTGTTAAGAAGTATAAATTGCTCATCCTGGCATTTCCTGATACTTATTACAAACCACAAATGTTTATGATTACCTTTTTAAAAAGTCGCCACTGTTGTTTAATACTAAAGTGAATGGGAAGAAGCACGACCTTCTTGAGACATTACATGCTTATCGCGTCCCCCAGAGACTAATGAAATGGCTTCGGAACAAGAAATGGCTTTCCCAGCGGCCGCTAGCTCGGCCACAGTGATCTTTAGCTAATACTGCAATACATGTCTTTAGCAAGACTGATGTACAATAATGCCCCAGACACCCGTACGGCCCAATTGTGACCTTTATTCAACGCATAACCCTGTTCCTAATGGTTTTAATTTATTTGAGAAAATGAGACCGCATATTATGTTTAAATATATATATATATATATATAATATATATTATATATATATATATATATATATGCAAACCATTCTACCAGAAGGCAAGTGATATGATCGGCGGGTAAATCGAAACGTGTGGAGTGTGACGAGCACTCCCCCAATCTCCAGTGGACATAGTCCTACACCAAAGCATCGCCTCCATTCCGGAGGCTTCGGCCCAGCGACTCTGTCAAACAAAGATTACATGGTCAACATCAGTTTAACATCAAATGGAGAGGTGGCTAAAAAGACCCAAAAGACGCAGAGGACCCAAAAGGTCCCCGAGCACCCAAAAGACCCTGAGGACCAAAAACATCAGGAGGACCGAAAAGGCCCAGATGACTCAAAGGTCCTGGAGGACCCAAAAGACCCATAATACCCAAAGGACTACTTAGACCCTTGAAGTAAGACCTCTTTTTACCTTTAAGACACTTTTAACACTTTAGACACCTTTTATAGCCTTTTAACCCCGAGAACCTATAGACTTTTACACCGTTTAAGTCCTTTGAGACCCACAGACCTTACCACCGCTCAGACCCCTTACAACCTTGACGCTGAGGTTAAATTGGTCCTCCTCCCCTTCTCCACTTCCCCCCCCCCCAAAAGGAGGGGCCTGCCAAAGCCTGTCATTGTGCGAGACATTTCAAGCAGGAAGGGACATCAGAACGAACGGGGAGCAGAAAAGGGGGGAGAGCAAGATGTGATGACAGGGATGGGGATGGGGGTAGGAGTTAAAGTACTCTATGCACAAGTAACTTTGTCTTCCTCTCCTCCTCCTCGCCCAAAATTTTTGGCAAACAGGACGACTAATTGTTCCATCAACGAAATGATGGGTAGGCTCTGCTAGTTTTATTATTGGGAAATTAGAATGGTGAGTCTTGTGATGTTCATCAAGGATGAGACCTGATATAACATATTATAATACCATGCACAGTCTGATCCTTTCAATGGGTATTCCATAAAAATAGTAATCTTTATTATAATCCAGGGACCGGTGTTTGTGTGTGTTTGTTTGTTGCGCTCCTCCTTGAGTTCTGCGCAGATGACATCCAGACTTCCAAAATAGGATCAGCATGACCCCCAATTAATATTGAGGGGTGTTTTTATCTTTGCCGGTGGTCTTGTGGTGAGGGTGGGATGCAAATTCTCTATGTAAATGTGTATCGTGGAGCACCACCTCGAGGTGGGGGAGGGTATTATAAGTCTCTATCATTTACAGTACAGTCTTCCTATCCCCACGTTTTCCTGTACAATGAGGTGTTTTGAATTGTAAGCATTCGTAGGTATGTTTTTGCTTTATGCATGTAACCTGGGTTAGTTTTTATACCTACACAGAGCTGTCAGTTGCCTCTACACTGCCCAAATAAAGGTATGCATCAGAAGAACATGTTTCATGCACGGAACAAAATCGCTCAGAGGATGGGTACTCTGCTAGTCATAATAATAAAAGTAGGACTGCATGTCCTGAAGCTCACCTGAATCAGGAGCAACAGTCACTCAAACCCCCCACAGACCACCCTTGACCCTGATTTTTATTAATGCCTGAACAAACTTTGGGATATCACGGATGATGAAGGTTGTGTTCAAGTTTCATTGAAAGTGTGTTTGTAGTTTCAGAGAAGAGAGCAAATATCTATTTTGGGGGGGGTCAAACCCCACCCCCCGGTAGACCCTCTTAATGAGCGCATATTTTGATGTGGTCAATATGCTTTGGTACATCTCGGGTGATGAATGTTGTAGTCAAATTTCATCGAAATTGTGTGCACTGCAGTTTCAGAGAAGAGAGCAAATACTTATTTTATTTTATTTTGGGGGGAGAAGGGGGGTGAACTCCCCCTCTCCACCCATGTAGACCCCCTTAACGATTGCAGATTTTGATGCGGTCGATACTTTGGTACATTATGGGTGATGAAGGTTGTGGTCAATTTTCATCAAAATTAAAAGTGTGTAGTTTTGAAGAGGAGAGCAAATACCAATTTGGGGTGTGGGGGGGGGGGGGTCAAAGAAACAAAAATGCCCCGTAAACCCCGGTCAAAAACAAACAAACCGTAATTGACCTCATCAATTACCTCGTTTACAACCAGAGTGTACATACATTACAGTACTTGAAAGCCGACAAGTCTCTGGAGTCATTCAACCATTTTGAAATTGTTGGGTGGGGGATGTTTTCCATGTTCAGCTGAACAGCAAATGTGGGATGTCCGCAAGAGTATGCCATTCTCAACGGATGATCGAGATGCCTCACCATCCCTAGCTGATAGCGGAGAAAGATGGGACAAACCAAGCTGCCTACTGTAACTGTATGGCAGGGCTTGGTGACATTTGCAGCCATGTAGGAGCTATGCTGTTTTCTATTGAAGCCACAGTGAAGATAAGGAACTCCAAAACTGTCACAAAGGAGAAGGCATATTGGCTCCTTCCAAATGGTATTCAGAAGATAGAGTACAACACAGTCAAATATATAGACTTTACATCTGCCAAGTCAAAGAAGAAGCAGATTGACCCAAGTCAATCAAGTCAAAGAAGAAGCAGATGAAGCAGATGATGACTGATTACAGCAGGAATTGAATAATACGATTTATTGTTCCGATTAGATCGAGTGACAGCAAACAACACTGCATGTATTCACCATTGTTAAGGATCTTCTTTCAGCTAAAAATATTAGCATCGTGTTATTAATGAGTTCTTCCATAAAGATGATGGCGAGTGTGAAGTGCCCAGATGTGTGACATCATGAAATATATCACATCATGAAATATATCAATAACATTATGTATTTCAGAAAAAATTTAAGCTGTCTATGCCTCCACTGACGAAGTCATTACGTTTTCGTTTTCGGGTTGTCCATCTGGCTGTCTGATAGGTTTTCGTTATGCCAATGATGTCAAAAACAATTGTTCGGTTGTTGTGGAAAGCCTTCAGTGGAACCACCATGTTTGGATAGAACTTTATAATAATATCAAATGTGATTGGGGAAATGAATGATTTTTGTACACATCACACACAATGACAATGCAACGATAATACAACACTGCACTGCACTGCACTAAACCAGAGTTCATAGAACATGATACCCCATGCAGTATTACAGTAAATTTTAATAAAATAATCATTTTAACGATCGTTTGTGTTCTTCAGTCTTCAAGTATATAATTCAATTTAAATCAAAGAGATTTCAAAAGTCCTATAAATAAATTAATTCCGGTTTAACTGCCATTTTCCGCAATGTCGATCACATCACCTGATCTAACATTACATTAGTTATTTGTGCCTGTCATACGTGTCCATTTTGACGTCCTTGAAAACAGTAAGTTTCCTGTTTGGAATGATTTTCAATTTTGTTTCACTGCCAGGCAGACAGAGAAAATAAAAATTCTCACTCCTCTCTGCAGATGTGCGATCGGAACGAATTCTGAACCAATGTGCGGTAAAACGAAAGGCTCGTCTTCCTATTCATATTCCAATTTGTGTTAAAATATAACATTCAATTAAAACAAGTTGTTCCTCGACCATACACTGAAAAGAAAGACAGACCGACAGATAGACAGAGACATGAACCAATTGCTTAACCCCACTTTTCGCTTCGTGTGTACAGAGGAATGAAACCGACGATACACCACTCTACACAGACTATATGACACAAAGCACTGACAATGATGACACACCGACAATACACCATGTACCAATAATACAACATACATTGACAATACACTACCACAGAATAGACCGACTATACTCCGCTACACACCAACACAGACTCTACTGCACAATACCACTAACCTCAACACTTATTCCGACACCGACGATACCAAACTTTATGCAGACACAGACTAAACTATACCATACACTGACACCAACAAGACACCATTATACACCATACACCATACACTGACTTTACGGCATGATACACTCTAACCGATTATACCACACTCTACAACTAGAGAGTTCAAAGAACACGATACCCCACGTAGTGCTCAAGTATGTTCAGTGGCCTGCAAAAGTATTCACCCCCTACCAATAATGCCACATTTAGATGAATTACAAATGATGTAGAAACAATTTTTCAAAATTAACTTTTTTGTTCACAACTGAAGAGATCAAATTAAACACTGTTATCGTTGAAAGAAGTTACATGTCAGGAATACCGACAAAAAACATGTACAAATCAAAATTCACTGGTTGAAAAAGTATTCAGCGCTTAAGGTCAGTACTTGGTGGAAGCACCTTTTGCAGCAATGACTGCTCTGAGTCTTTTTGGGTTGGTCTTTACCAGCTTTGCACAGTGAGATGGTGAAATCTTTGCCCATTATTCACATGAAAATCGCTCCAGTTCTGCCCAGTTTGATGGGGATTGTTGATGGACTGCAATCTTCAAGTCTCGCCATAAATGCTCAATTGGTTCAAGTCAGGACTTTGACTGGGCCACTCAAGAACATTTACTTTTTTCTTATTCAGCCACTCCAGTGTGGCTTTAGCTTTGTGTTAAGAATCATTGTCCTGTTGAAATGTGAATCTCCTATATAGTTTCAGATTCATGGCCAAATCAAGCAGGTTTTCATCAAGGATTCTCCTGTACTTCATGCACCACCCAAAGTTGCCCCTTCTATCCTGACAAGCTTGCCAGTCTCGACTGATGAAAAGCAGCCCCGTAACATGCTGCTGCCACCACCATGCTTGACAGTAGGGATGGTGTTTACTGAATGATGTGCAGTGTTAGGCTTGCGCCAGACATAATACTTTGACTTTAGACTAAAAAGTTAAATTTTTGGCTCATACAACCACAAAACCTTTTTCCACATGCCTGCTGTATGATCAAGATGCTTTTCGCAAACTCCATACGAGCTTTTAGATGCATCTTTTTTCAGCAATTGCTTCTCTCTTGCCACCTGTCTAGAGGCCAACTTTGTTGTCTAGAGGCCAGGGAATGGGATGTTGTTGATTGAAGAACACTGACCCCCATCTCGGACATAGAGCCTTGTAGATCTTTCAAAGTCATTGTTGGATTTTTACAGTGACATCCCAAACCAGTTTCCTGCTTGTCTGGCTGCTGAGTTTGGATGGGTGACCTGATCTGGGTAGAGTCTGGATGGTATGCTAAGTCTTTCACTTCTGATGGATTTTGCTGTACTCAAAGGAATGAGCACTTTGAAATCTTCTTGTAACCCTCTCCTGAACGGTGCTTCTCCACCACTTTGTTTGGCTTCTTTGGAAAGCTCCTTGGTCTTCATGTTTGCCTTGTTGTTTGACTAATGAGTTACACCTTACAACTCCTCTGATATGTGGGGGAGTTTAATTTTTGTTAAACTACTGATTACATACAGTGAAACCTATTACACTTATTTTGTCACTTTTTAAACAAATAATTTGCTCCTTAAGTGAATTTGGGTTAATTCGGCAAAGGGTCTGAATATTTATGAAATGGAGAATCATCTGATTTTCTCTGGTAACCAAACTTATTCATATTTTATCTGCATTTCTTTTAAGCTTTATCACTTTGAAGTAGTTTGCAAAGACTACATATCAAGTTTAATTTGAAAACATCACAAAACAAGCTCAGGTGGCATTAAAATGTGAAAAGTTGAGGGGGTGGAGTGAATACTTTTACAGGACACTGTAAATACTTCAATTTAAATAAAATAATGATTTTGAAGATCAGTTTTTTTTTTTAATCTGGAAGTTTATTGCTACTGAAGCTACTGAAGTCTTACACACTGTAATAAGACGACGCCGAGTCACAGTTTAAGAAATGGAGGCTTTATTGATCACCATAGAACGCACCGTCAATCGGCATCGAACCTAGCCATAACCAACGGCCTTTTCTTCACCCCAATACTGCACCGTCTCACGTGCGACGCCCACCTCCCAGGGGCTGCGTTTGACAGGGCCTATTACATACACCACCATAAAGAACAGGGGCTGGCAACCTTTTTGTGGGTCATTCCATGTCAAATCATCAAAGAATCTGCCGTCATCTCTCAGATTTTTGTAAAACTTTTGCGGAACCAATTGGGACCCATGAAAAACGGCAAGAACTCAAATATTTTTGCTAACAGCCTCTTAATTAGTGAGATACAGACTAACGAACTTTGGACTAATTAGCACGACGTCGCGAATTCAAATGGCCATATCTCTAAAAGTATAACACCTAGAGAGCTGGTTTTGGTGTCATTTTAAAGGTATTTTCATGCCCTATGAATTTGTCTGGCAACATTTTCCTACCTCCAACACAAAAAAGTTATCACAAAATATAAACTTCAATCGTGAATCCCCAAAAAATGTATCCTTCAAATTTCCTCAAATTCATCCCAGAGGTACCTTATGATGTCAAGAAGCTTCCACATAAGTTTTGTGATGGGCACTCCAATAGTTTCTGAGATATGAGCAATATATAATGTACATGTACGTATGGCATATAGGTTCGAAAATCAGCATTGTAATGTATTATACAATCATTCTAACCTAGCCATGACAGGGAACACAGGGAACAACCATCAATTGCTTTGAAGTATCATATACTTTCATTTTCAACTGGCCTGAGGGGAAGAAACAAGTGCTGCTGTTGTGCATTGAAGAGGAAATTGAAAGCCTAAGTCAGGTTAGTGAACACTGTGTACTTGAACTCACTTATTGATTGTATAATACATTACAAATGCTGATTTTCGAACCTATATGCCATACGTACATGTACATTATTGCTCATATCTCAGAAACTATTGGAGTGCCCAGCACAAAACTTATGTGGAAGCTTCTTGACATCATAAGGTACCTCTGGGATGAATTTGAGGAAATTTGAAGGATACATTTTTTGGGATTCACGATTGAAGTTTATATTTGTGATAACTTTGTGGTTGGAGGTAGGAAAATGTTGCCCAGACAAATTCATAGGGCATGAAAATACCTTTAAAATGACACCAAAACCAGCTCTCTAGGTGTATACTTTTAGAGATATGGCCATTTGAATTTGCGACGTCGTGCTAATTAGTCCAAAGTTCGTTAGTCTGTATCTCACTAATTAAGAGGCTGTTAGCAAAAATATTTGAGTTCTTGCCGTTTTTCATGGGTCCCAATTGGTCCCAAATTTTACCAAAAATCTGAGAGATGACGGCAGATTCTTTGATGATTTGACATGGAATGGCCCTTGTGCAGAAGAGCCAAATTAAATTATAACCGAGTAGTTGGTGCACAAAGAGTCAATCGTACAATTTAAACACACGATTAACATAACCTACTTCATTGTGGAAGTGCAATTATGAAATGGTGAGAATCTAAAGTTTAATTTGTACTTCCATTGTCATTTTCTGTTCAAGCAAAGCTCAAGCAATGCTTAACTCTTTATTAAAGATTTAAAATTCCAGAAAACTTTCAGTAAAAACTAAGATGAAATTATTCAATGACTTACACAGATGGGCTGATTGAAAGATATCTTGACCAATGAAACCTCAATGAAACTACAGACTCAGGAATACAAGCACCAATAAGATCCTGTACGTGCAGGACAGGCCAGAGATTTAGCTCTGGGACAATAAACATCATCATCATCATGAGCAGGTAGGACGGTATGTGGATCTAAATTAAATGAATATACACGACAAAATTAACACCGTTTAAATGATCTTTATATGTGCATTTACACCGATAACCTTTGAGGCTCAACAAAACACATTGGGATCGTAAAAAAGCCAGATATTGCTCATGAGCCATAGGTTGCCAACCCCTGCTTAACCGTGGGACCCGTTATTCATGGGGGATACATTCTTCAAAAATGCCGCAAATGTTGAGGCATTATTTTTTTTTGTTTTTTTTTAACAGTTGAAGCTCATGGAAGAGCGATTACACAGAACAAATCAGGACACAAAATAATAAAGGGAACAGCAAGAGAAAGGGGAAACACAACCAGTAGGACGGAGAGAGAAAGTAGACAGACGGACAAACAAAGGATGCAGGTAACGATGACGGGTATCGGAGTACACAGAAGGTGGACAATATGGATAATCATCACACCATTTGAAATCCTTTATCCCTGAGCAGGGGTCAGCTTTTTGCAGGCTCCAATCATGGTACCCTTTCTTGTGGCAATGTTTTTTACGGCCGGATGCCCTTCCTGACGCCAACCCTTTAGTCGCCTTCGACCCTGCAAGGATAATTACCAGTATACTGGTGCTCATTTCGCCTACCTTCAGAAGGATGACAGGTTGAGTCAACTCCCCTGATGCTAACTAAGCGGCCAGCAGGGCTCTAACTCAGGACCCCAAGGATCCAAAGCCACTGCCTTAACCACTGAGCCACGCCAGGCTCATGGGTGGACAATATGGACACAAACAAAATTGTGTTTGACCAGTTTGTGATTGTGTCAAGATATGAGGAGAGGGAAGAGGCTGCTGCCTGTCCGTCAGAAGGATGACATATGTCACGGCAGAGAGTTGAGTCATCAGCAAAAAGATGAGGATTTTCCACAGTCAGTGAGATCATTGATGATGATTAGGAATTATGTGGAGCCGAGAATACTGCCTTGGTGTACTCCAGCCTTGACAGTGAGAGGAGATGAAAGGGTTCCGTCTAGAGCCACACATTGTTTACGAGAGTGGAAGAAGTCAGCAATCCAAGAATAGAGTTGGCCTTTGATTCCATATGCAGATAGTTTGGAGAGCAAGGCAGGATGCCAGACAATCAAAAGTTTGAGATATGTCCAGAGAGACGGCCCTGATCTTACGTCTGATATTGAGGGCCTCAACAATTTTTGGGAGAGTAGAAGCAGCATTTCCAAGGCAGAGTGATCAACTCTGAATCCGAGTTGATGATCTGAGATGAGGCTGTTGGAAAAAAGGAATGATTTTATGTCAACTGTGATGATGGATTCCATGATCTTGCTGATGATTAGAAGTACAGGTAGCTAATTGGGCTGAAGATAAGGGGATCCATTTTCACATCTTTTTTATGTATGTGATGTTAACTGATTTCCTTTTTTCCAGGTGGAAATAAGACCAGTCCTGATGTGTTAAAAATACACACATATATATATATATATATATTATATATGTATATATATACAAGCCGGTAGGCGGCGATGGGTCGCTGAGCATGGAAACTATAAGATATAGAGCAAAATGGATGTCATATAGCAGATAGGGAATCACCTTAAGATTATGCATATCAAATCTCATCCATTTTCCATCTACTGATAACTACTCGATATCCATTTGAATGAAAAGTACCGAAAATGCGGTTTGAAATCGGAAATCCCCAAAGTTCGAGGGAGTGCTGTGGGTGAACAAAGATCTAAATTGAAAATCCGGCTCGATCGTTTGTACACAATGTATTCCAGACGATTAGTGTGAATTTTCATGACCATCTGACCATAATCCGAGGAGTAGCATTTGGCACGAAGGCACCTCCAGCTCCGCTATATTATCGATTTTTGCACTAATTGACCTTTGACCCCTGACCTAAGCGAAATCGGTCAATATGTCCTGAGGCAAATTAGTACTCATTGAGTACCATGAACATGCAAAGTTTAATTCGTATCGATGCACTCACCTGGTCGCAAGGGCCTTCAATTTTCACGCATACCCTAATTGTAGGGGCGCTGTGGGTAAAGTATTCCATATATCACAAAAAACGGAATATATTTGATAGAGCATCACCTGTAGATCATTCGTGCCAAATTTCATAACCCTACGTGGGATAATGGCTTTCGGAATTGATTTCGCATGAACGGTACCGATTTTGAAGGTTTTCGGTTGTTGCTAGGAACCAGAGACGTCCTACAACCATCACAATTTCCAAAGCACTAGTCATAATAGTACCTACCACCCGAGTTTGTCAAAATCCGCCCACGTTTACTACCAATTATGCTGATGACAAACGAACAAACAGACAGAATTACTGACATCAGGGTCACCTATTTCGGCAACCCAATTATATATTATATATTATGTATATTTATATATACAATATACACTATATACACTATATAATACTATATAACAAGCCGTAGTACAGGCGTGGGTGGTCGCGTTAATATGCATACCATACAGTTTTTGACGGATTGGGCTGAAATTGTTTGACAAAGAGTTGATTATTGCGCATAAAAGCGCGGAAGCCGATTTTTGAAAAAAAAAAATTCGATTTTTTCAAAAATTCAAAATCCCGTTGCTAGGCAACATGGGTCCTAGCAACGGTGCTCAAAAGCATACAACTAGATCCTGGTATGAACCTACCAGTCAAATTTCATCAAAATTGGTTAACTCCCCTGGCCACCAGAGCTTTCCATTACATACATACAGACAGACGGAAAACTTGAGAATAACGGTAGTCTAGCGACCACCCAACAGATATACAGACAGAAGGAAAACCTGAGAATAACGGTAGTCTAGTGACCACCAATATACATATAACATACATATATATATATATATATATATATATATACATCATCCCCGTTTATCGCGGGTTACGTTCCAATTCCCCGCCCCCCCCCCCGTGATAAGTGAAAATCCGCGATGAATGGTGCCTCCCCAAAAAAATCGACTCATCTGGTCTGGTCGGCCTGGCATGATCGGGTTCGATGCCGGAGATCGACTCGTCTGGTCTGCTCGGCTTGGCAGTGATCGGGTAGAGGTCCGGATCGACTCGTCTGGTCGTTTGCAGTGATCGGGTTCGAGGTGCCGGAGATCGACTCGTCTGGTCTGTTTGGCAGTGATCGGGTTCGAGGTGCCGGAGATCGATTCGTCTGGTCTGGTCGGCTTGGCATGATCGGGTTGAGGTGCCGGAGATTCGACTGTCTGCTGTCGTTTTTTGCTATTGCTCGCAAACAGCCGCAAATAACCTTTTTCCTTCCCGAAGCATATCTAGCACCTTAACCTTCTGTACATACCTCGCTTATTGCTTAAATAATTTATATTTTACATATTATTACCACGATATACCGGGGGAATCCGCAGAAAAAATTAGTTAGGTTCCAAGGGAAAACCCGCGATGAACCGGGGGTGCGAGAGGTGAACCGCGATATAGCGAGTGACGACTGTATACATATATATATATATATATATACACACACACATATACATATATATATATATATACATATACACATACATACATACATATATACACATATACAGTATACACATATACACGCACGCACACTAAATAAAAGTTTTTAAAAATGAAACAGGAATGTAGAAGCAGGTCACACTTCATGACCAGTTAATACGCGGGGTCTACAGAGGGCAAATAGCGGGGTCACACAGTACTGAAAAACTGGAGGTTTATGGAAGTACAGTATTCTGAAGGCAATTTGTGTTATACATTGTTGAAGTACGGTATACAATTAAATTTAAACACATAAATTAATTCCAGGTTTTACTGTCATTTTACCCAGTGTCTATTACATCACCTTATTGAACACGTTATATTAGTTATTCGTGTCCCTTATAACGTCCTTAAAAACAGCATGTGTCCTGTTTGGAATTTTCAATTTTCTTTGATGGTCAGGCAGACAGAGTAAAAATTTTTTTTATCTCACCCCTCTCTTCGCATGTGTGATCAGGCCAAATTCAGAGCCAAAGAACTGTAAAACAGCAAACTTATCTTTCCATTCATGTTCAAAATATAACATTCAATTTAAATAAGTTGTTCTTTGAAAAAACAACAAAAAAATATATATATAAATATATATACACACACATACAGTGGGGAGAACAAGTATTTGATACACTGCCGATTTTGCAGGTTTTCCCACATTACAAAGCACGTAGAGGGTCTGTAATTTTTTATCATAGGTACACTTCAACTGTGAAAGATGGAATCTAAAACAAAAATGCATGAAAATCACATTGTATGATTTTTAAAATAACTAATTTGCATTTTATTGCATGAAATAAGTATTTGATCACCTACCCAACAGTAAGAATTCCGGCTCTCACAGACCTGTTAGTTTTGTCTTAAGAAGCCCTCCCATTCTACACTCATTACCTGTATTAACTGCCCCTGTTTGAACTATGTTATCGGCAATAAAAGACAGCTGTCCACACTCAATCAATCAGACTCCAACCTCTCCACAATGGGCAAGAACCAGAGAGCTCTCTAAGGACATATAGGGAACAATGTAGACTTGCACAAGGCTGGATGGGCTTCAGGACAATAGGCACAGCTTGGTGAGAAAGGCAACACTGTTTGGCACG
>CM068954.1:66416190-66429756 GCA_035128595.1 Eptatretus atami
GAGGGTGCGAGGGTGGATGCACGGCGGTCGACTTTTGGAACGTAGTCGGAGTCGCCGCCGATGGAGTGGTGGTGATCTGAAGTTGGTTTCGCGACGTTGCAGGAGATGGTATGTTACTGCCCGGAACGTGATCTGCAAGAAAGAGCGAGCTGCGGTCTTCGGGATTGTGCGCAGTCGTTCCCGATTGGGACCAACTTGGTGTCACAAACTCCGGGCTCGGACCCTCGCCGCCCACAGGCGCCAAACCATTGAGCAAGAAGCCCAGGGCGAGGGGTGATGGCAGAGGGGAGTGTCGTCCACCCTCCCGCGCTCTTCCTCCGTCCAGCTCGTCCGTGCCCTCAGGCTCCTCGGAATCCTCGGCTAAACTGCCGGACGAGGCGGGACGTGACAGCACCACGCTGGTGATTTGGAACCCGCTCTTCTTCCTCACCGCCATCCCGCCGGACCAGCGTTCGCCTCCCGAGCCCTTTCTCTACTAGGCCGCGATGCGAGCCACGGCCTCGACTAGCGCGCCGCAGCGGGCAGAGCGCGACGCAGGGCGGCCGAGCCCCAAGCACCGCGCCCGCTCCACTCGCGGCACATGGCGTCGGATGCTCGGGGCGCGGCTCGACCGGCGATCGGGGGAGATCGGACAGGAAGAGAGCAACAGGGAGCCGACGTGTGTCCGACAGCACGCTGTGAGAGGAGGACGACGCAACACAACAACCGTGAGAAGATGGCGACGCGGGGATGCCCGCGACCCGCCTGCCGGAAATGACCATAAAGGACCGATGTCGATGATTTGCGCGTCGTTTCCGTTTCATTCGCCTTCGAATCCTTGCGCATTCGCCTCAGATTCATCGCTTCAAACGTCCACGACCCTTTGTTCAGAAATAAACACTTCGTTCTCCATCAGGCAAAATCAACACTCGAGAAAATAACTGTGTTTTACACAACCACAACTAGGGATTTTATTCACAAATACTGAGAGAGAAAAAAAACAATGTGTGCGCCTACCGCTTACTACACCGCCGTGGCCGATTCGTCGCCGATAATTAACTGGAGTGGCGTTAACCGATACGCGCCCCTTAATTACATCATTACTTATTATAACCAATAATTACAGGTTTATTTTACATGAAAAAGGAGAATATGATACTGATCGAGTGATTGCGCCTTCTCATTGTTCGACACTTTTCACACCATATGAAGCCTACTCAAAGAAATTCACATTCACTTCATGTCGTACGATGAGTTCCTGCAACAAAATGGATCATTATAATTTCACTTTCCGTGATTTGAGTTGATCAAATGTGGAAAACAAGTTTGTTCAGGTGAATATTTTGTGCAAATTTCATGTCTCCACTATTAAATAGAGCTGTTTGTCTGTGTGTCACCATTTTTCTCAGAGATGGCTGGCTGAACGAATCTTCGTCAACCTGTCAGAGGTTCATCAGTGAGTGCTGGTGGATGTTTTAGGCAAAAAGAAAATTTGGAAACAAAAAGTTCGATTTTGATAGAGTCATCAAAAAAGCAAAGACAGAGTCATCAGGAGGAACCTGAAGAAGTAAAGAGCAAACATAGAGTCATCAGGAAGGAACCTGAAGGAACCTGAAGAAGTAAAAGAGCAAAGGCAGAGTCATCAGGAGGAACCTGAAGAAGTAAAGAGCAAGATAGAGTTATCAGGAGGAACCGAAGAAGTAAAGAGCAAAGATAGAGTCATCAGAAGGAACCTGAAGAAGTAAAGAGCAGAGATAGAGTATCAGGAGGAACCTGAAGAAGTAAAGAGCAAAGAAGAGTCTCAGAGGAACCTGAAGAAGTAAAGAGCAAAGATAGAGTCATCAGAAGGAACCTGAAGAAGTAAAGAGCAAAGATAGAGTCATCAGAAGGAACCTGAAGAAGTAAAGAGCAAAGACAGAGTCATCAGGGAGGAACCTGAAGAAGTAAAGAGCAAACATAGAATTCAGGAGGAACCTGAAGAAGTAAAGAGCAAACATAGAGTCATCAGAAGGAACCTGAAGAAGTAAAGAGCAAAGGCAGAGTCATCAGGAGGAACCTGAAGAAGTAAAGAGCAAAGATAGAGTTATCAGAGGAACCTGAAGAAGTAAAGAGCAAAGATAGTCATCAGAAGGAACCTGAAGAAGTAAAAGACAGAGATAAGAGTTATCAGGAGGAACCTGAAGAAGTAAAGAGCAAAGATAGAGTCATCAGGAGGAACCTGAAGAAGTAAAGAGCAAACATAGAGTCAGCAGGAGGAACCTGAAGAAGTAAAGAGCAAAGACAGAGTCATCAGGAGGAACCTGAAGAAGTAAAGAGCAAAGATGAGTCATCAGGAGGAACCTGAAGAAGTAAAGAGCAAGATAGAGTCATCAGGAGGAACCTGAAGAAGTAAAGAGCAAAGATAGAGTCATCAGAAGGAACCTGAAGAAGTAAAGAGCAAAGATAGAGTCATCAGGAGGAACCTGAAGAAGTAAAGAGCAAAGGTAGAGTTATCAGGAGAACCTGAAGAATAAAGAGCAAAGATAGAGTCATCAGGAGGAACCTGAAGAAGTAAAGAGCAAAGATAGAGTCATCAGAAGGAACCTGAAGAAGTAAAGAGCAAAGATAGAGTCATCAGGAGGAACCTGAAGAAGTAAAGAGCAAAGATAGTCATCAGGAGGAACCTGAAGAAGTAAAGAGCAAAGATAGAGTCATCAGAGGAACCTGAAGAAAGTAAAGAGCGAAAGATAGAGTCATCAGGAGAACCTGAAGAAGTAAAGAGCAAAGATAGAGTCATCAGGAGGAACCTGAAGAAGTAAAGAGCAAAGATAGAGTCATCAGAAGAACCTGAAGAAGTAAAGAGCAAAGATAGTCATCAGGAGGAACCTGAAGAAGTAAAGAGCAAAGATAGAGTCATCAGAAGGAACCTGAAGAAGTAAAGAACAAAGATAGTCATCAGGAGGAATCTGAAGAAGGAAAGAGCAAAGATAGAGTCATCAGGAGGAACCGGAAGAAATAAAGAGCAAAGATAGAGTCGAGTCATCAGAAGGAACCTGAAGAAGTAAAGAGCAAAGATAGAGTCATCAGGATGACCTTGAAGAAGTAAAGAGCAAAGATAGAGTCATCAGAAGGAACCTGAAGAAGTAAAGAGCAAAGATAGAGTCATCAGAAGGAACCTGAAGAAGTAAAGAGCAAAGATAGAGTCATCAGGAGGAACCTGAGAAGTAAAGAGCAAAGATGAGTCATCAGGAGAGAACCTGAAGAAGTAAAGAGCAAAGATAGAGTCATCAGGAGGAACCTGAAGAAGTAAAGAGCAAGATAGAAGAGTCATCAGAAGGAACCTGAAGAGAAGTAAAGAGCAAAGATAGTGAGTCATCAGGAGGAACCTGAAGAAGTAAAGAGCAAAGATAGAGTCATCAGGAGAACCTGAAGAAGTAAAGAGCAAAGATAGTCATCAGAAGGAACCTGAAGAAGTAAAAGAGCAAAAAAATAGTCATCAGAAGGAACCTGAAGAAGTAAAGAGCAAAGATAGAGTCATCAGGAGGAACCTGAAGAAGTAAAGAGCAAAGAGAGTCATCAGGAGGAACCTGAAGAAGTAAAGAGCAAGATAGAGTCATCAGAAGAACCTGAAGAAGTAAAGAGCAAAGATAGAGTCATCAGAGGAACCTGAAGAAGTAAAGAGCAAAGGTAGAGTTATCAGGAGGAACCTGAAGAAGTAAAGAAGCAAGATAGTCATCAGAAGGAACCTGAAGAAGTAAAGAGCAAAGATAGAGTCATCAGGAGTAACCTGAAGAAGTAAAGAGCAAAGATAGTCATCAGGAGGAACCTGAAGAAGTAAAGAGCAAGATGGAGTCTTCAGGACTTCAGGAATGAGAGCACTTTTTCCTGACTTGAACCTGAATAGCACTAAGTTCCTTGACTTTGCAAGAAGTCATGGACTTAGGGTGGCCGGTTCATGGTTTCAGCACCACAGGCTCATCGCTGGATTTGGTATTCCAACGCTGGCGGTGTGGCAAAGGAGATTGATCATGTCCTCGTTGTTGGTCACTGGAGGATGATCCAGAACAGCAGGGTCTACCGGAATGCTCAGTTCCTCAATACTGACCACCGGCTTGTTGTAGCAACTCTTAAGTTGCAGCTTAAATCCAGGAGAATGGTACCATCCCAGCCTAGGCTGGATGTTGGCAAGCTCAAGGATGAGAAGGTAGCTGAGGAGTTTGTGAACTGGCTGAGTGGAGATTTGGGGGGTCTGTGTGCTTTGGGGGATCCTGAAGAGTTCTGGAGTGCCTTCAAGACCACCATCCTTGATGTTGCTGGTGGATGTTTTGGAATTCACCAAAAGGTGAG
Source organism: Eptatretus atami (assembly GCA_035128595.1). NCBI lineage: Eukaryota > Metazoa > Chordata > Myxini > Myxiniformes > Myxinidae > Eptatretus > Eptatretus atami. Next base: position 66,420,496 of record CM068954.1, read on the forward strand.
GAAGAGTTTTCTCTCAAAGGACACTGGATATCGTTGAGAGTCACAGGGCCAGGCTCAATGGCAGAGCTGAGCTGCTCAGGAAGTTGAGGCAAAAAACTGCACGTGCGCTGAGGAAGGACAAGGAGGCCTATGTGCGAGGAACCTGTGAGGGGGTAGAGCATCACCTGTGGTTAAGTGATTCTGGTCCTGCTTACAGGGGAATTCATGAATTGCGTTCATCCAAGCCCATCCCTCGGTGTACTGTAGTTAGAGCAGAGGGTGGTAGGCTATTGACAGAGGAGTCCGAAGTGAAGGACCGCTGGGCCGGTTACTTTGAGCGGTTGCACCAGGCTGATCCACCATCTGTCGAGTTGGACGTCAGGGGTGTTACAATCCCTGCTGCTGAACCTCCAATCAACTGTGATCCACCTTCGTTTGTGCAAACACAGGTTGCGGTGAACTAGTTGAAATGGGGTAAAGCTCCAGGGATCTGCGGCATCCATGCTGAACTTCTCAAGGCTGGTGGAAATGCTGCACTCGTGTCATTGCATGCAGTTCTGTGCTCTGCCTGGAAAACAGGCATCATCCCAACTGACTGGAAGAGGGGCCTTGTTGTCCCTCTCTGGAAAGGGAAGGGAAATCGCCAAGACTGCAACAACTACCGAGGGGTGATGCTGCTCTCAGTGCCCGGCAAGGTCTTTGCTCGGATAATTCTAGACAGGGTTCGCCACCATCTGCTTGAGCACCAGCGTCCAGAGCAGTCAGGCTTTACACCAAAGAGGTCAACGATCGACCGTATCCTTGCTCTTCGGGTCCTCACCGAACGCAGACGAGAGTATCGGCAGGGTCTCCTTGCAGCCTTTGTTGATCTCAATGAAGCGTTTGATTGAGTGAATCGGATGCCCTCTGGAGGATTCCTGGTCTTCGTGGGGTGCCACCAAAACTGATCGATCTGATGTCTGAACTCTACTCTGGTACTGAGAGTGCTGTGAGATGTGGTGGTACCATCTCTGACTTATTTTAGTTGTTACTGGAGTTCGTCAGGGGTGGTACTGGCCCCCACACTTTTCAGCACTTGTATGGACTGGATTCTAGGGAGGATGTCAGAAGAGATCAAGCTGCGGTGCATTGTTTGGGAATGTCAAGATCTCTGACCTTGATTTTGCAGATGATGCAGTCATCCTTGCAGAGACTCTAGATATCCTTTTGGGGGCTCTCAAGGTGCTGAATGAGGAGTCGGAGCCACTGGGATTACAGGTTTCCTGGGTCAAAACTAAGATCCAGGCTTTCAATGACATCTTGGATGCTGCGGTCCTGTCTGTACCTGTTTGTGGTGAGGATGTTGAGGTCGTGGAGAGATGTACCACCCATGTTCCCCATAGCACACAATCTATATGAACACTTAATTGCTGTTTATGACTAGCGAGTAGTTTGAACTCTTCCTGTGGCAATGTGCCTGGCCAACCCCCATGATGTACTCATGAACGCGTGAAAGAACAGGGTACCTTCCTGTCATTAGCTATACACTTGTAGGGGGTAATCGGTGAACTCTTCATTGGGTCCATCAAGAGTCACTTCTCCAGGAATTGGAGCATCAGGCCCAGTCAGTGCATGTCAAAGATGGCTCAGTGCATTGGCTATGCTCGGTTTGTATATGATATGATATATGATAATCATAGGCTGCAAGGGTTAATGCCCAATGTTGAACTCGAGGTGATGCCATTGTTGGAATGGCCTGCTTTTCATTAAATAACTCGAGCAAGGGCTTGTGGTCTGCATTTATTTTAAAAGGCATGGGTGAGTGGGTCTTTGTTTATCATTTATATGTTGGCTGCTTTTGACATTTGCATGTGGTACATGCTTGGGAGCCTTGTTGGTATGCATTTCTGTCTGCACTGGCGCTGATGATGGGTGCGAAGAGGAGAGGTGGGAGCGAGAGAAAGAGGTGTGGGAAAGGAGTGCTGCATTATTAAGAGGGGGGGAGCAAGGAGGGGACAGAGAGAGGGAGGGGGTGGAATTTGCAAAGAGAATCTTGTGTTATGCTTTACACACACACACTTACAGGACATCACTAGTGGGCCCGTTGGTCCGATGGACCAAATTTTCATTGGTCTTCACAGCCTTGGGAGTCTTTTTTGTGTCCTCTGGGTGCTCGGGGACTTTTGGGTCCTCGGAAAGTTTTTGGGAGTTTTGGGTCTTTAGGGTCTTCAAAGTTCGAAAGGGTCTCAGCAGTCTAAAGGGTCAAAAGGTGAATTGCAATTGTACGTAATTAAGACAAAAAGTATGCCTAACACACGGACACATAACTCATGCATTTATAGTAGATCGTTGCGTTCCTGGAAAACATTTTAAATCTAAATAATGTCAATCGAACTTCAAAATCCCATTGACTTTTAAATGTATTGTTGCGGTTCTGCGAAACCGTCGCACCTCAAAGCAAATGCATACAAGACATAGCGGTCCCCAAGCAGTTATTGCATAAATATTTGTTCTAGTTAACCTTTCCCTCGTGTCTAGTGGGTATATGGGACAAAATGTATTGCGATGGCTTTTAGTTAGGTCTTTCTGGTACGCCTGACATATTTGATATCCTTTGACTCTTTGCTCCAAGTCAATGCGCTGGGGTCCGTTCAACATCGCCTGAATAGCCCTGGCGCTCCGCTCAATTACGACCCCCAGTACCTAGCACACGTTCATGGGCCAGAAAGCGCTCCCAGAAACCCGCACTCCATTTTTTGGAGCTCCATCGCATGGCCGAGTTCAGGGGCGAATGAGTCCATTTTCAGCTTTGGAGCCTTGCAGGGGCAGGGCTACTTCTTCGGAAGGCATCCGTGCATCAATGAGAGCACTGGGAAATGCCTACCAAACGTCCTGAGCAGACTTGGGGCTCCTGCCTCACCAGACATCTATAAAACACCCTGTAAAGTCGCTGAGAAAAGAGTTGAAAAGTGGTTGAACAGCGAGACGTTGGTTGAGACGCAGAGGTAGTTGCTGAGGTCTGGGTGCTGGGCGAAGGGGGAGTCCTGGCCTGATCGGCGATGCGAGGAGGAAGGCTGAGCAGATCGGTGTGGGTGGAACACCAGACCTATCATAGATCATCAGCAATTACATTTACAGACCCTCTCATATGCCATGATGCCTGGTGTTGGCTTAATGGTTCGGGTGGTGGGCTTTGGATCCGAGGGTCCTCGGTTCAAATCCCGCTCACCTGTTGAATTAATACCAGGTGGGGTTAACTCGACCTGTCATCCTACCGAGGTCGGCAAAATGAGTGCCAGCATGCTGGTATCCTGTGTCGGAGTGGTGACCCATCCAGGATTGTGCCCAATAGACAAGAAGACTGCATAAGCAGCACCAACGCTCTGCACAGAGTATGGTCCCAATCTCCTCTCCATATGCCATTGCAAGCTTTCCTCACACATTCTGGCTCATCTGCTGTGGACGCACAAGAGCTAAAAGAGCAACCTACAGAGATACGACCTTCTCATTTTTCCTTCTCTGCAACCCACTTGCACCTCATTTTCACCTCCCCCCCCCCCTCACGCACCGTAGACAACCCCAGTTTTCTTCCCTCCTTCCCCTCCTAAGCGACTGGGAAGTGTGGGGCCGTTGGCCATGCCAGGTACCATATAGGTCGTCAACACCTCAAACTGTCTCTTTCTTTGCTGTTTAATTTTCTTGGGTGTGTGGGCGTGTGTCTGAGGGTGGCTGTCATGTTAACATAATTAAGATTGTAGAAGTTTACATTGGGATAGCTCTGCACTGTCTCTTTGTCTTGTAAATACAGTACTTAAATTTATTTTGCCACACCTCACAAATCCTTGCTTTCCCCTGCTGTACATATTGCTTTGGAATAAAACCTTTTATTATTGTGCCACATGCCCTTTTTTTGTATACATTGTCGAGGCTCGTATTAGAGCTAACACACAACCCACAACAAGGGGGGCAGGAGATAAGAGGGGCGGCAGAGGGAAGGACAAAACAGTGGGGAAGAGACATTAGGAGATCCGTGGAAGGGAGAGGGATGGGGCGGGAAACACGGGGTATACAAGATGGGACCACACAGGAACTTTCTGGAAGGAATGCAGGGAATTTGAAGGAGGTGGGGTTAGGGTGGATTAACGGGGGTAGAAAAGATCGTGGTTTTGGATGGGGGAAGATAAGAGGTGGTGAGGAACAGCTGTTTTGAAGACCTGGAGAGAAGAAAGGGATTGAAGAGAGTGTGGGAGTTTATTCCAAAGGCAGGGAAAAAGAGGAATGAAAGAGTGAAGGTGAGCAGTGATTCGTGATTTTGGTAGTTTTACCAGAAGGGGGTTGCTGGCAGACGTTGAGCGCCCTGCGGAAATATGGGGGGACATATCGCAGACAGAGCAGGGGGGCGAGACTGGAGAGGAGACGGTAAAAGACAGAAATACCACTGACCTGCTGGTGGTGAGAGAGTGAGACGTCTAAAGAATGAGCCTCACCGCGGGAGAAACCAATTATCATAAATGCCTTGGTTTCTATAGCGTGAAGCCAAGAAAGGTGAGAGGCAGGAGCACCAGCCCAGAGGGGAGAGCAGTACTCCATCAAGCTGCAGACGAAGCTTTGTATGTGGTGAGGAGTGCAGGTGGGCAGAGGAAGGACTTTGCATGATGGAGGATGCCTAGTCGGCGACTGGTTTTGGAAGCCAGGTTGGAAATGTGGCTTTCCTTGGAAAGATCATGGCAGATAGTGAGACCAGGAAGCTTGAATAAAAGGACTTCTTCCAGAGGATTGTTGAGAAAGTAGGTGGGAGGGGGGGGGGTCCAAACGGGCCTTTAGAAGAGACATCGTGAGAGTGTGACATTTGTCAGGAATGAAAGACATGTTCCAAATGTTTGACCAGCTTGTGATTTTATCCAGATCTGCAGAGAGTGAAGAAGCTGCTGCTTGCCGATATAAGGGATAACAGATGGTGGAGTCATCAGCAAAGAAATAAAGGAGGATTTTCTTGAGTCGGAGAGATCATTGATGAAATCCAGAAAAAGAACAGGGCCCAGAAAAAGAATGGAAGCGATGATGGATTCCATAACATTTTTGATGATTGGGAGAAGGCTGATTGGTCTGTCATTGCAGGGATCTGTTTTTGCACCTTTTTAATGCAGAGCAAATGGCAGATGACCTTGAGCAAACGAGAGAGAGAGAGAGAGAGAGAGAGAGAGAGAGAGAGAGAGAGAGAGAGAGAGAGAGAGAGAGAGAGAGAGAGAGAGAATAGAACAGAGGGTGAGCAAAAGCAGAGGAGCAGGTTTTTAGGACACGTGGACTGATGCCATCTGGACCTGTTGCAGAATCTGAGTCGAGGTTTGACAGCAAGCTCTCCACTTTGTCAGAAGAAAAGGACACAGATTCCAAGGACAGCTGGGTGCGACTGGGTAAGGTGGGTACAAAAAGCGATGGGTTTCAGAAACAAGATTTGGATGCAAACATGAAGGTTAAGGATTCAGCCTTTTCACGTGCGGTGTCGGCAGAGTGGCCATTTGAGGTAAGGGAGGGGATACATTCACCAGAAACAGATTTGATTAGACGCCACCAGGATTTGGAGGAGGTAGAGAGGTTTGAGGGTTCAGACTTGAGATGAGAAATATGTTTTCTGGCTCTCCTGAGGGTAGACACACACTTGTTCCAAGCTTTATGGAAGGAACTGAGATTACCCTCAGTTGGGATTGCTTTCCATGAGGCAAAGGCAAGTTGTTTCAGGACAACTGCCTCGCTACAAGCTTCAGTGAACCATGGGCGGGATAAAGGGTAGGACAACTGAAGACGAGAGGGGATAAATCTGGAAGAGAGACAGAGACAGAGACAGAGACAGAGAAAGTTTGAATTCCCAGGACGAGTTGATGTTGGAGAAAGTAGCGATGGGAGACCAGTCTAGAAGTTTGATGGCTGCTTGGAGACCCTGCCAGTCAGGCTGAGTGAAATGCCAGACTCGACGGCACTGAGGTGGTTCTCTAATATGAGAATTAAATATACTTGTATTTTTAACTAAATATACCTCAAATAAGATAATTAAATATGCCTTAATTTTAAATAAACCTGCTTGTCATAAATGTACCCAGCTCATTCTGTCTTTTCCTCGATTCGTCCAGTGTAGTCCGCACACAGGTTAACCGAGAAGTTCTGCCCCACCAATTTGCTCTTATTACCTGGTGCATACTGGGCAGCTCCGCTCAGCTGCACCTGATACAGTAAGTTAACGCAAGTACGCATCGAGGGCAAGAAACTCGCTTGGTATTGTTCAATCCACCGGAAACGGCAACATGTGAAGTAGTGTAACCCTACCAGGATTGGCAGTACCAATTGGCGTTCGTGTTTGCTCAGCAACCCGCCTGTGCACAGAGTTATCTGTGCCCAGCAGCCTCATGACCGGGTGTTCGGGAGGAATCAAAGTGCTTCCCCTCGTGATCAAACTTCAACCCCGGATTCGTAATAGTATTAAATAGGGAATGCGTTCCTGACAGAAAAAAAAAGATTGAGTAGGAATTTTTCAGAGTAAATGTATTAAAATATTGTGACGGTTTTGGAAATGTAGCCCGGGGGTGAGCACACATGTACATGTAAGATACCTGAGAATAAGTTATTTCATTAGTTTATGTAGAAGGTAGATCTTTTCCCCTCTTCTAAGGGTTTGGGAGGACAGGCGTTGAGGTTAGCTTGAGTATCCCGTGTGATGCTTCCCTCCCCCCTCCACCACTTTCAATATTTCTACTCAATCCACCATCAGTACGTTCCAACAATTACCCCTCTGCCTTCTTCAATCTACCAATAATCCACTTCACCAAACTTCAATTCAATAACCCCTCTCTCATCCCATTGGTCTTTCTTTTATTCTTGTCCGGTGCATTTGTCTCCCTCACCACTTCGATCCACTCATTCTTTTATTATTTACTACCAACCACCCATCGCTCATCGTAAACAATTAATCGTCTGGACTGGCACCAAATTACTGTCCCACATTCTTCCTTCCCTGCACTTCTTCCATTTCTCCTTCCCTGCACTTCCACATTTGTCATGCGGGACAACACTTCTCAAGTACGAAATAAAGTACAACACGTCGCATGCAACATGGGCTGGGTGCACTCTCCACATCTTTCGCGAGTGAGGGGGTGGGGAAGGGGTGGGGGAGGGCTGTGTTAAAGACTCCCTCAGGAACAGTGGGATTTTTCCCAAGTTTCATCATAGACCCACCCCCAAGAGATGCACACCAATATGAGAGAGGTTTGCACGAGACTGGAATCACCTCAAAGCTTGTTTTGTGAGCAGTATAAAAAGCCTGTAACCTGGCTTGGTTTGTGGTGGAGCTGTTTGTCCCATGTGCGCAGCAGCAGTCTTTCCTGTGAATTTTTCTCTGGAGGAAACGGAGCTGCATGTCTCGTATGCATAGCAGAAACGGAGCTGCTTGCTGTTGGCATACTAGGGATGCCCAAGAGGATTTACTTACTTGTTCTGGTCTTCTGGATGCCTCATAAACACAGTGCATCACCACTCCACCACCAATCTTTCCCATCCTCCCCCCCCCCCCCCCCCCCAGTATATTTGGACCGGCACAGCCCCCTTTGGGTTGTGTAAAGTGAGGAGTAGTTGACCCCATGCTCCGTTCTTTTCTTCCTTCTCAAATATTGTCTCTTCTTCCTGGATTTAATGATGGCCATATGTCTTTTATGTCAGTAAGTCTGTCAAAATGGAATGTGTTGGGGTTAAATCTGCTCTTCTGTGCCTTTTACTTGTAAATACATGTTCGATGATTGCTTGCTTGTGTGTGTGCAAATAGATTGTTGGTTCTTCTTTCAAATCTGTCTTATTTGTCCTTTCCTTCATTGGTCCAACAGTATTCAAGCATAATTAGATGAGAAGTTGTACTCCATGAGATTTTCTCTCGTGAGCCAGTGTGCACTCACTGCATCACTCAGCAGTAATCAGTGTGCGGTGAGGGCAAGAAACTCAATTAATTTAGTCAGCTCCTCACAGAAACGGAGTTAGATGGATAACCCTGTTAGAGTTGACGAAGTTAATTGATGCTTGTGGCTGCTTAACAACCCATCGCCTACGTGCTGTGGGCACGTCAGCCTACAGGACCAGGAGTTCAGAAGGAACCCAATGGCTTCTCCTTGTGGTGAACCTCAAATCCCAGGCCGTAACAATACTATTAAATTAAAATAGTTATACATTAGGGTCTGGTTATATTAATTTTTTTAGCTAGTTACCTACAGGGACACTGCATCAGCAACACTGCCACATCCTTAGTCAATGATGCTACTTGCTGCACAGGAATAACTCTCATCATTACTAGCTGAAGTGTTTGAGCCATTTAGAGAAGTTTGTTATCATAAAGATTCCTATGGACTTGATCCTGTCCATGAAGATACATCTCCTGGACTAGCCTGGAGTGCTATGTTAAAAATGATGAAACAACCCCTTGATCTTCTAAGTGATGTAGATATGCTCTTGATTGAGAAGGGTAAAAGGAGGAATTTCATAAGTTTGTTCAAAAAGATATGCTAAGGCAAATAAGAAATATCTTCCAGACTTCTCACCTGATAAGCCCACATCCTACTTGATGTTAATAACTTGTTTGGCTGAGCAATGTCTGAATCTCAACCCGATGGTAATTTTAAATGGGTGAAAGAATACGAGTACAACTCTATCTTGTATGATATAATCTCCACAAGTCAAGAAGATTTAGATAAGTAGGATTATGGGTATTATTTTGAAGTAGATTTCAACGATCCAAGCAAACTTCATAAAAAAAACATAAAGACCTTCCTTATGGAGCTGAAAAAGAGATCCCCAATCAAGAGTTATTCAGTGGTTAACAACATTTCTATAATTCTTCAAATGAGTTTCAATATATTCCTTCAACTAAATTACAAACAACATTGTTTGATAAAGGAAGTATGTTTTACATCAAATAAATCTAAAAATTTATAGGACAAAAAGTCAAAAAGGTACATAGGGCAATAAAGTTTAATCAAAGTCTTTGGTTAGGTTAATATATTGATGATAATTATGAGGATGAGAACAAAGGCGAATAATGATTTTGAGAAGGAATTTTACAAGTTGATGAATAATTCTGTATTTGGTAAAACAATGGAAAATATATGGAATAGACAAAATGTAAGACTTGCTCCGACTTGGGAGCAGGCAAAGAAATTGATAAATAAACCAAGCTTTAAAAGAGTAGAAATATTTACAGATAGTTTTTGTGCTGTTCATTTGAATAAAGAGTATAAAAATGGATAAACCAATTTATGTGGGAACATCTGT
>CM068954.1:66430205-66441131 GCA_035128595.1 Eptatretus atami
TTATAAATATGAAATATTCTCAGAGACTGTTCGTAAGAAAGCTCCAACTGTAACAGCATTTGATGATAAAAGATATATCATGAGTGATGGAATAAATACATTATCTTATGGGTTTAAAGTACAAGTATAAATAAATATGGGGTTGTGGGATTCAACGGGCTACTGCCGCCTTATTTTTTGAAACTGATGAATAAATCAAGACATTCCCAAAAATAAAACGCAAACAAATATTTATAGGAACTCTATTTGAATACTCAATTTGGTTAAATAAATGATCATATGAAAGGAAGGCAAAGCCCCAACCCCGCAGGGGAGTCGTTTTGAAATGGAGGTGTTTGACGAAGTAATGCATTCCAGTTTGAAAAGGAGAAATACGACTGAGTGTAAGCGAGCGAATATTGGGACTGAGAAATGGGACATATAAATGCATCAAGCCCTCCCTTTCGACACAACTCGCATTTTATGCCACGCTCGAGTCTGTGATTGATCACTGCCCCAGGCGAGATATTCCTCTTGTCCTGGGAGATTTCAATGCATTGACTGGCACCGATAGGGATGGTTATGAGACATGTGTTGGTCCCCATGGGTCTGGAACTATGAACTAGAATAGCACCAAGTTCCTTGACTTTGCAAGAAGTCGTGGACTTAGGGTGGCTGGTTCATGGTTTCAGCGCCTACAGGCTCATCGCTGGACTTGGTATTCCAACACTAGTGGTGGCAAACGAGATTGACCATGTGCTCGTTGATGGTCGCTGGAGGATGATCCAGAACTGCAGGGTCTACTGGAGTGCTCAGTTCTTCAATAACGACCACAGGCTTGTTGTAGCAACTCTGAAGTTGCAGCTTAAATCTGGGAGAATGGTACCATCCCAGCCTTGGCTGGATTTTGGCAAGCTCAAGGATGATAAGATAGCTGAGGAGTTTGCAAACAGGCTGAGTGGAGAGTTGGGGGTCTGGGTGCTTTGGGAAATCCTGAAGAGTTCTGGAGTGCCTTCAAGATCACCATCCTTGATGTTGCTGGTGGATGTCTTGGAACTCACCGAAAAGTGAGGAAGAATTTTCTCTCAAGGGACACTGGATACCATTGAGAGTCACAGGGCCAGGCTCAATGGCAGAGCTGAGCTGCTCAGGGAGTTGAGGCAAAAAACTGCACGTGCGCTGAGGGAGGACAAGGAGGCCGATGTGCAAGGAATCTGTGAGGGGGTAGAGCATCACCTGTGGTGAAGTGAATCTCATCTGACTTGGAGGAATTCACACATTGCATTCCTCCAAGCCCATACCTCAGTGTACTTCAGTTAGAGCGGAGGGTGGTGGGCTCTTGACAGAGGAGTCCAAAGTGAAGGCCCGCTGGGCCGGGAAATTTGAGTGGCTGTACTAGGCGGCTGACCCACCAGCTGTAGAGTTGGATGTCAGGGGTGTTACTATCCCTACTGCTGACTCTCCATTCAACTGTGATCCACCTTCATTTGTGAAAACACAGGTTGCAGTGAACCGATTGAAATGGGATAAAGCCCCTGGGATCTATAGCATTCATGCTGAACTTCGCAAGGCTGTACTCGTGTTGGTGCATGCAGTTCTGTACTCTGCCTGGAACACAGGCATCATTCTAACTGACTGGAAGAGAGCCATTGTCCCCCTCTGGAAAGGGAAGGGTGATCACCAGGACTGCAACAACTATCAAGGGGTGACGCTGCTCTCAGTGCCGGGCAAGGTCTTTGCTTGGATAATTCTTGATAGGGTTCGCCACCTCTGCTTGAGCACCAGCACATATAGCATTCAGACTTCACACCAAAGAAGCCAAGTGACCGTATCCTTGCTCTTCGGGTCCTTACCAAACGCAGACGCGAGTTTCAGCAGGAGCTGCTTGCAGCCTATGTTGATCTCTGGAAATCGGTTGATTCAGTGAATCGGGATGTCCTCTGGAGGGTTCTTGGTCTTCGTGCGGTGCACCAAAACTGATCAATCTGATGTCTGAATTATACTCTGGTATTAAGAGTGCTGTGAGATGTGGTGATACGATCTGACATATTTCCAGTTGTTACTGGAGTTTGTCCGGGGTGTGTCCTGGCCCCCACGCTTTTCACCACTTGTGTGGACTGGATTCTGGGGAGGATGTCGGAGAGATCAAGCTGCAGTGCATCGGTTGGGAATGTTAAAATCTCTGACCTTGATTTCGCAGACGATGCAGTCATCTTTGGAGACTGGATATCATTTTGGCGGGTCCTCAAGGTGCTGAATGAGAAGTTGGAGCTGCTGGGATGTGGGTATCCTGGGTCAAAGCTAAGATCCAGGCTTTCAATGACATCTTGGATGCTGCCATCTTGTCTGTACCCATTTGTGGTGAGGATGTTGAGGTCATGGAGAGATTCACTTACCTTGGTAGTGATATTCATGTCTCTGCTGGCTGTGAGCCAGAGGTCAATAGACGGCTGGGTCGGGCCTGGGGAGTCATGGATTCACTGGATCATGGGATGTTGTGCTGTCGGTACCTATGCAGGACGACAAAAGTCCGAGTCTTCAGGTCCTTAGTGCTTCCAGTCTTGCTCTACGGATGTAGGACTTAATTCCTCTGGTACCAGGTCTCTTCATAGAATCATTGGCCATCACTGGTCAGACTGTGTCCAACCAGTGGTTGCTGAGACTCAAATGAGATTTGTTGGACGGGAGATGGGGATGGGCTAGGCCTCTGCCTGGGGGATGACCAGATGGAGGCCCCTGGAGTACCGGTGGAAAGTGGATGCAGTGACGTGGTCCCGCACTTGCTCCCATACCTGGCCTGACTCAAAATGGTGGCTAAGTCCCCTGTGAGGTGAAGTTGGGCTGATCAAGGATAAACCTTTCATGTTCTTCAAAAGGGGTGTTTAAATTTACTGAAATACTAAGTGTTAACTAATGTACTCCCTCAGTGTTCCCTTAGTATGCTTATATTGGAAAGATTCAGGCTGATAGGTTTCATGGTTTTGGAGTTATGGAAGGACGGACACGGACACGGACACGGACACGGACACGGACACACACCTTAAAAAAACATTCCTGCGAATATTACTACAAACGAACTGCAGTTGGAAGCTGTCCTGGGCTCAGTGACAATTCTCAGAGCCCTCGGAACAAAACTGAACAAGAAAACGTCACAAATTGGTCCATGAATCATTATCCCATCCTGAAATGGAGGTTGCTACTTCAAGACCTGGGAGGGCTCCATTATGCCTGGTGTTGGTTTAATGGTTAGGGTGGTGGGCTTGGGATCCCAGGGTCCTGAGTTCCAATCCTGCTTGGCTGTTGAAAAAATACCAGGTAGGGTTGACTCAACCTGTCATCCTTCTGAGGTCAGCAAAATGAGTACCAGCTTGCTGGGATGATGGAGCCATTTGAATATCCTGTGTCGGAGTGGCGACCCGTCTGGGATTGCACCCAACAGCCCAGGAGACTGCTTAGGCAGCACCAACACACTGCGCAGAGTATGGTCCCAATGGATTTGGAGGGCTCCGTTCCACCTTCGAGACCCACATGTGGAGATAACCATTGACACATAAAGGGTAAAATGGAAATAGACAGTGGGGACTGTTGGACAAAAGCAATGGAAGAAAGACAAATTGAAAAAGAGAAACATAAAAAGGAAAGAGAGAAGGACACCAAGTAAGAAGGTTGGGTTAATGGGGTAGAAAATATCCTGGGTCAGGATGGGCAATGAAATGAGGTGGTGATGGCTGACACAAATGCGTGATCAGATTGGCCTGTTCATGTTACATTCATATCACGAACAAATGATTCAGCAATACATTCAGTGTCTATGCAACATTTGCAAACTGCTGCACCAAATTTGAAACGTGCAAGTAGAGCCGGATTGGCCTGTTCATGTTGCAATCAGAACCAATGGCTCGTGATGCAAGTGGACGAGGTTCAAATCCCATATACCATTTGCCCATTGTCTACTCACATCCATGTAATACGTGTTCAACTGCATAGTCTTTGTACTACATGTACAAGCTCCACCACGAGCTTTGGATCAATGTAATTAAAATAAATAAGTAAATAAAAAGAAAGCACAGCAGAAACAAAAAAAATAAGACTGCACGTCCTGAAGCTCACCTGGATCAGGAGCAAGTCACTCAAACCCTACAGACCCCTGAGACCCTGATTTTCTTTTTTTTTTAAATGCTGTGAACAAACTTTGGTACATCATGCGTGATGAAGGTGGTGATAAATGTCATCGAAATTGTGAGTGTAGTTTCGGAGAAAAGAGCAAATATCTATTGGGGGGGGGGGGGTTCAAACCCCCCTCCCATCGACACCTGTAATGAGCGCAGATTTTGATGCGGTCGGTACACTTTGGTACATCACAGGTGATGAAGGTTGTGATCAAGTTTCATCAAAATTGTGTGTATGTAGTTTCGGAGAAGAGAGCAAATATGGACTGACTGACTCTCACTCATCTACGGACACTACTTGATCACAAACTCACCTGACTAAAGTCCAGGTGAGCTAAAAACTGGAGTTCAGAGAATGCGATACCCTGGGCAGTGTTCAAGTTCATAATTCAATCTACTATAAATGGATGAAGTGTGTGTGTGTGTGTGTGTGAATTCTACTGGAGCTTTCTGACGTGGAATGCGATACACCAAAAAGAGTCATGATCTCCTGAGTTGATTAGGCTAATTAACTACAAAGATCCCAGAAGAATTCCCATGCTTTAAACGCATGCCATGTTAAGGTGCATAGAACAGCTTAATCGATCCTTCTGCAGCATGGCATTATAATTACAAAATAATAACATTGTAACAAAGCATATATTAATTAATACTACTACTAATAATAATGCATAATTCCAATCCTGGCCCAAACTCATCTGGGCTTCGGGAAAAGGCAAGCTAATGCTCCAGCAGTCTGGCAGGCAGGTATGTTACAAGGCTGTGAAGACCAATGAAAATTTGGTCCAATGGACCAACGGGCCCACTAGTTTAAAGGCATACAAATAAATTAATTCCAGATTTTACCGCCGTTTTACCCAGTGTTCATTACAACACCCTATCCAACAAGTTACACTAGTTATTCATGCCGGTTTGTGCCCATTATAACGTCCTCAAAACAGCAAGTTTCCTGTTTGGAATGATTTTCATTTTTGTTTTTGCGATCACGAAGCGATCGCCAAGGGTAGGCCTTCCCCAGCCGGGGGAGGCTTATCTTAGTGATTGCCTGCAACTTACTCTTGGCCCACAATCCAATGATGGCCATATTTTTTTTTCAGACCACCATAGGACTTTGACTTTACCTTTTGGAATAGTGTAAAATAAGAAAATGTGTCCCCATCTACAATCTCTCTCAAAAAAAAATAAAAAAAAATAAAAAACCCAACTCATTTTAAAAGGAAAATTATTTCAGTTATAAATAAAATTAAAAATCAAAATAAAGAAAGAAATAAAAATCAGGTGCACAACCTCAGTGCAGGTCCACTATGATACAAGAACATGTTGGAAGGCCAAGCGGTCTTTGAGATTCTGCATTGAGACAGGTCAAGTTTGTTCTATCTGACAAACCTTAGTCGAGTTATGGTTAGAATACTCCTAGGGATGCAAGACCTTGACCTTTAACCCGGAGGGGTTCGAGGCAAATGAAGCTTTAATGTGCCGTGCTCTAGGCTATCTAGACAAGTCAAGTTCGTTCCGATCTGACAAACCTTCGAGTTATGGTGAGAAATGCAAAAAATAAAATCTATAATTAGGTCACTTAATTATGTCAAGGTCTTTTTTTTTATGTCAACCCCACGTACTTTATATTCACATTACTGGTGATAAATTTCATTCCGAAGGATTGAGCCGGCTCCAAGATACAGCTTAGAAATTGGGAGTGCTGGGGGGTGCAGGAAGAAACAAGAATGACCACACTGTGGTCACAACCTGCGACAAAAATCCGGTAACGGGCCAATTGGGAAACACGCATTTAAAGCACTTTTACAAGATGAACAGAGCGAATGCGCTATTAAAATAATAACTCAACTCTCATCCATGTCAGCCTCCGCTACAGTTATATCAGAATGAGCCGATTTGTCTCACAGTCACATATTTTTAACCCCGATATGGGGCCGTTCAAAAATTACACATACGGTGCATGCTGGCGGGCTTGATTAAGCCTTACTAATTTTTATTTGACATATGATTAGATTTTTGGGGGTCCCTCATCGTGAGCAACACTCGACCCAAACAAAGCCAATGGAAATTTGACGCAACAAAATGGGGGCAGTGTATAGCCAGCAGAAGCCTACAGGCCTGATGTCTTAGGCCCATCAGAAAATCAAGATGGCAGCCATATTTGGTCTCAGTGCCATGGTGGGTGGAGTCAAGCGACAAATGTGGGTGGGGTTTGGCAGCTGTCTGACCAATGGGTACACATTAAAAAAAGCCCCTTAAAAAGACCCACAACAACCAGCTTGAGCTCTTACAGACCTGTGATGCAAAAAAAAAAAAAAAAAACATAAAAAAAAAATTCTATAAGGTGGTCTTGTACTCCCTCATGATCTTACAAAAAAAAACAAAAAAACTGTGGTACCATTCAAAATTGGGGGCGCATATTGTAGAAAGCCAAAAACAGCAAGAATCCTTCCCAATCCTATAGGGAAGGCTTAATAATTACAACTGTGATGATTATAAAACAGGTGGGAATAGAAACCACACTAAGGAAGGAATTTCATTGGTAACCTACCTAGTAGGCAGGAATCACAGAGAAAGAGTCATTATCTTGGCAGACTTGTACATATTACATACAATCTACAAAATGTTTCAAGGTGCTTTATTATGTTCACGTGATTATCGAGAAAAAGCTCACATTCAAACAGCACTAAAAGATAAATCACATGCTGCGTTTGCAACTGTAACAGGAAAGAAAAACAAGTCAGGGGCTTAGGGCAAAATGTTAAAGTCTGTGTGTTTTGTATCCATGGGAGAATGAAAGCATCATTCAATGGCAATCAGTGGTGAAGCTAAAAGAGTGCCAAACTGTGGGCTCAGCTACTCATTGCAGCCAATCAAGACAGACGGCCGACCTGCATGACAGTGACAAAATAAGAATGCAGTCTCCCAAAATCGTAAAAATCAGTCAACAATGCCCAGATGCAGCGCTATAGTTGTGTCCTTTTTTTTTCTCAGCTCTGGCTGGAAGAAGTAAACAATAGCGCGTAGCAGACAATGATGGGAAGTGAATGACGGGAATAACGTGCAGAGGGGAAGGAAGAAACAGGTGAATGTGCGATTGACATGGATAAGAGTCTGGCATAGCCTGAACCCTGAAACCATATATATATATATATAGTGCTGTTACTTCATCTGAGCGTCAAGCTTGCGTTTTATGTTATCAAAGCTGTCTTTGCCCAAGTAATCTATTTGCCCACGTTCCCAACGACGACGGTGTTCATCGGACTCGCGCTGACAAGCATCCCCGGTTAGGTTCAGAGAGTCCATTGCATTCACCACCAGAGCCTGCAGACAAAGGCAGGCATGACATCTCAACTGTGGGTTACCACCACCAATACATCACACCAAACTACCATCAACAACCTTTTCAAAATCGAACAGCAAATAAACTCCAGACCCTTCCAGCCTAGCATCATGCAGAGGGCTACTGCCAAGCAATTCTCAAGATGGATGATCCTTTTCCTTCTTGGCAAAAACTCAAGCAGTTTCATCGAGTAATGCTTGTGATGGGCTATGTCAGTGTCTCCTGCTCTATTTCCATTACGAGTGCATCAGCACAAGAGCGCAGCGAAAATGCCATGGTGGTACAAATTGCTCACAATTTTGCTTTCAACCATCTCTAGGCAAAACAAAAGTGGCTAAAAGATACAATATTGTACTAAAAGCCACGGGACACATTTCAGTTGCAAGAATTGCCGACCAGAGTATTCAATTTGCACAAATCCAAATATCCATCAAGTCAAGGGAGTCTCATTCCTTGGTTGAGAATAATGCATCAGAGTAAAGCGTTAACAAAGTTCAACTGAGCAATGAAAAATATATCAATAAACAAATAAATAACTAAACAAATAATAATGATAATAATAATAATAAACTCGGTCAGAGTTGTCACCTCCACAAGGGCAATTTCAATCATCCTAGCCATCCCTAAACAAACCATGGGGAACATCAGTGAAGTGGAAGAAACACAGATGGCATGCATCTTGAAAAATCAATCTGGCAGACCATAGAAAAATCACTTCAAGACAGAAGAGCACTCATTCGATAAGTGTTAGACAGGACAGACGTGATTGTGTCAAACCATACCACCCCCATGATGTGACCAAAGGTTGGGGAGTCATTCAGATGTTGGGCAAGCAGCAACATTTGGTCAAGCCATGCATTCCATCGAATGCCAAGCCTCAAATCTGTGTGGATTTTGCATGTTGTCATGTGGTAAGGCCAACAAAATGTAGAAATTTGTTTCAGGGTAGCTGTGGGATGTGTTGGTTTGTACACCAATTACAGGCTCAACAGCAATAACCACAAATCTTAATGAAATAGGAGATAAACTACATGAGGAATTTCAGGGAAACCTGCCTCCAAGCTATCAACCAGAGAGTTGGTGTCAAAGCCACCCAATGCTCGCCTGTTTATACATTTATCGTTTTTAAAAGACTAGTCTAATAATATATTTTTTTATAAAGCATTGCAGTGAATTCTGATCCAAATAATTTTAAAGCAATATATGTATTTGTATATTGTAATCAGTAAAAAATAGTGTGGTAGATAAAAACATTAGAAAGGAAATAACTTGCACCAAAAACTTTAACATTTTCACGCTCACGCTGACGCTGACGCTCACACCGGGGGTATCGCTATAGCTCTCTGTTCTTCGAACAGGTGAGCTAAAAACTATTTGTACATGTTCTTATTTGATTGCCTTTTCAGAAATAATTTTTTTTTAAACAATAGCTCCAATCATTACGCTAAATGCAGGAGGCACAGGCATTCTTGTTCAGTCGACTTAGATGAGTTGTCTGAGCAAGGTAAAGCAAAGTGATGGAAATTTATTTGTTTATTCAGGTTTATAGAATGAAAAATTAGTCTTGTTGGTGTCAATCTGTCAGCAGACAGGTATAATAGATGAAAATCAACAGGATGTTGATTCACCAGACTTAGTGATGTAATGATTAGAGCATCCGCTCTGAGTCCAAGGTCGGCAGTTAGAATCTCGGCCGAGTGAAACAAAACTAAAAATGGTACATGCTGCTTTCTTGTTCGATGCTCAGCATTTAAAAAAGCACAGAGCACAGACAAACAACCATATGTTGGCCACCATTGCACACGCTTGACAAGCCTCATGGCTTCCTGGTGTTGAGATTCCTTGGAAGGGTACTCATTGAGGTATACTAACATGCACTACATGGCCAAAAGTATGTGGACACCTGCTCGTCCAAAATCTCATTTCCAAAATCATGGGCATCAATATCGAGTTGGTCCCCCCTTTGCTGCGATAACAGCATCCACTCTTCTGGGAAGGCTTTCCACTGGATGTTGGAACATTGCTACTGGGATTTGCTTCCATTCAGCCACAAGAGCATTAGTGAGGTCAGGCATTGATGTTGGGCGATTAGGTCTGGCTCGCAGTCGGTGTTCTAATTCATCCAAAAGGTGTTCGATGTTGTTGAGGTCAGAGCTCTGTGCAGGCCAGTCAAGTTCTTCCACACCGATCTCGCCAAACCATTTCTGTTTGGACCTCGCTTTATGCACGGGGGCATTGTCATGCTGAAACAGTAAAGTGCCTTCCCCAAACTGTTGCCAAAAGTTGGAAGCACAGAATTGTCTACAATGTCATTGTATGCTGTAGCATTAAGATTTCCTTTCACTGGAACTAAGGGGCCTAGCCTGAACCATTAAAAACAGCCCCAGACCATTATTACTCCTCTACCAAACTTTACAGTTGGAACTATGCATTCGGGCAGGTCGCGTTCTCCTGGCATCCGCCAAACTCAGATTCATCCGTCGGACTGCCAGATGGTGAAGTGAGATTCATCACCCCAGAAAACGCGTTCCCACTGCTCCAGTCCAATGGCAGTGAACTTTATACCACTCCAGCCGATGCTTGGCATTGCACATGGTGATCTTTGGCTTGTGTGCAGCTGCTCGGTCATGGAAACCCAGTTCATGAAGCTCTTGACGAACAGTGCTGTGCTGACATTTCTTCCAGTCAGTTTGGAACTCGGTAGTGAGTGTTGCAACTAACAGACTATTTATCCGCGCTATGTGCTTCAGCACTCGGCGGTCCAGTTCTGTGAGCTTGTGTGGCCTACCACTTCACCGCTGAGCTGTTGTTGCTCCTCGACGTTTCTATTTCACAATAACAGCACTTACAGTTGACCGGGGCAACTCCAGCAGAGCAGAAATTTGACGAACTGACTTGTTGGAAAGGTGGCATCCTACGACGGTGCCACGTTGAAAGTCACCGAGCTCTTCAGTACGTCCTATTCTATTGTGAATGTTTGTCTATGGAGATTGCATGGCTGTGTGCTTGATTTTATACACCCGTCAGCAATAGGTGTGGCTGAAATAGCCGAATCCACTAATTAGAAGGGGTGTCCGCACACTTTTGGCCATGTAGTGTATGTGGGAAGCAAGGAGAAGTCGATGTTTGAGGTGTTAACCATTTGCTCTGACGAAGGGGTTAACACCCAAAATATCAGCTTCTCTTTGCTTCGCATGGCAGTCAGCATACCTTAATCAACATCCTGTTGATTTGATAAATTAAATCTGTCGACGCTTTTTTTTGTGTTCTTTGACTCAATCAAATGAAGTTTTTGTGCCACCATTCTTTTATCATCTTCTCTTTTTGTCTGTGGAACCATCTCCCCAAGCCAGCTGTGTCATGCTCATCCGTCAAGCCCTTCAGGACTGCCTCACTCCTCCACCTTTTCTCTCTCCCATCCTTCAGCTTTACTACTCT
>CM068954.1:66446332-66465075 GCA_035128595.1 Eptatretus atami
GGGGGGGGGGGGGCTCACAGGGCGGTGTGAGGCTCTGGGCCATGTCGCGCTGGATGTGCGAATGAGACCGGGACCCAAGAGGAGAGTGCGATTCGGATGACAGTGTATCACTTCGGGTAGTCACCCCACCCTTTGCCATGGGCTTATAAAAGGCAGATTGCGATGCCATCCTCTCTCTCTGCACTTCGTCCACCTGACTGCCTCGTCCACTTCTCCGCCTCTCTGCTCCGCCCTCTCTTCACTGTACCTCATCTGCCTGTCGCTGCATCTACACTCAGGGTTGGTGTGCCACAGACGTTCTTCTGGACTAGTGCGGAGCACACATTTCCACGAGCCCGGGCAAAGTGATCAAGCAGGAATTAACACACTGACTATTAAGGTGGGATCGCTCAAGCGGAGCATCCCCCAAAGCACACTGGGTTGCCTGGTCAGCCGACCACGCCCAAGTATTGTGAGGCCTTTAGTCTTCATCTGCTCTCCTTCCTTCTGGCTTACTAATCTTCATCCGGTTTATGTGTGCGTGTGTATGTGATGGCACCTGTTGTAGCGTAAGTTAAGATTGTAGAAGTTCTAATGGGATAAGTCTGCTCTGTGTCTGCTTTTGTAAATTTCTTGCCTTTTGTCGCACCCCATGAATTCCTTGCTATCCCTGCTGTACATAATAATAAACCCCATTCACTGTGCCACGTGCCTTTCCTCGCCTGATTGTAAATAAATGCTGTGTATAAATGTTCCCAGCTCGTTTTCGTCTTTTTCCTCATTGGTCCAGCATGGTCCTTATCCTAGCTTAGCCGGGACGTTATCCCCCAATGATCTGTTTTCTAGCCGGTACATCCTTGGCAGTTACGCTCGGCTGCATCTGATCCGGTTTGAACAAGGAATACCGAGGGAGTGTCCCCCGGTAATTAGATCACGTGACCGTTTTAGGTAACCGGTTTTCATTAGACGGAGGACCCTAAGTCACGCGGTTGAGTTATTGGCGTTCAGTCAATTAGCGACCCGCCTTATCACAGTTATCCGTGTACGACGGGCTGCGATTCCAGAATCTGGTGGGAACCCAAGGTAGCTCCCCACCCCCTCCCCCCCCCCCCCCCGTGGCTTCTCACCTCCGACTCCAGGTCCATAACAATATATATGCAGATATATATCTATAAGTGGCTCAAGATAATCCTTTAATATGGCAGTGTCATAGAACAAAAACTCCTGCAACAGTACAGGCCAGTAGCACCGACCGGAATGCAGCAATTTGCCATCCTTTATTTATATAGACAAGCTCATTCCAATTTGTAATTAGGAATCCCTTTTTTTAAAAATTAGAATTGAATTAACTCTCAGTACAGGATCAAAAAATTATTGTGTCTAAATACTTCAGCATTGTACAGATGTTGACCGAACGCATGAGTTTACTACACCTACTCCTTCCCATCCATTGCCATTATTGATGTATTTGAAGTTTCAGATTGATCAGCTCTGGAGATCTGAAATCTCTTTGGAAATAAAGGAAAACAAAAATCATCGATTTAAGATGGCCACCAAGGTTTTCAACAATTCTGATTCACTGAAAAATATGCCTGAGATCTGGCGACTTGGAACAATCCAGTCAATTCATCAGTGTAGCAGCCACCATGAAACATGAGCAAATAGGTTTGATGAAAAAATATATATAATAATAATAATATTACCAACAAAAACAAACAAACAATAGGCTGTAGCTTACAACTTAGAAGTCTAAAAACAAAACAAAACAAAAACCACCAAACTTGTTCTGACTCACCGAAAAGGAGGAGAGATCTGGGGTGTGACCAAAGCGACAAGGCTGCGTGTGGTTCCATGTTGCCGTAATGATTCCGCTAACACAAGGGCACCACGCCCATATGCCTCGGTTGCCACCAACGTCACAAATGCCTCATTTGCTGCTGAGGAAAATTCAGAAATAACAGATGTATTCTGTAGTGATAGCCTTTTCACCATATATTTTAGCAAACTAAAGTTGATCTCTACCTGACCACAAAGTACATCCATCCATCGGGACCATACTCTGTGCAGAGCGTTGGTGCTGCCTAAGCAGTCTCCTTGGCTATTGGGCACAATCCTGGACAGGTCACCACTCCGACACAGTATACCAGCATGCTGGCACTCATTTTGCCGACCTCGGAAGGATGACAGGTCGAGTTAACCCCACCTGGTATTAATTAAACAGCTGAGCAGGATTTGAACTCAGGATCCTAGGATCCCAGGCCTGCCACCCTAATCATTAAGCCAACACCAGGTTTAAAGTACATCAAGATACGCATACGTACACACACACACACACACACACACACACACACAAATATCAGATGCTTATAAAAATTAGCCACACTTGTAACTGGAGAGTTCACAGAACACCTCATCTCACAAAGTCTTGAGGAAAAGGACATGAGAATGGCCTTTAAAACTCTTGCTTTACATTTCCAAGCACAATCTATATTTCCTACAAGTCACAATTTTGTCTGAATCTCAATATTCCCCAACGCTAAGAGCATGAGCAGCAAATTTGATTGGTCGAGATGGAGTGAATGTTGTCCAAGTATGACAAAACTGTAGCTTTCTGGAAGTGTCATTGAGGCAATTTGTTTTACTGTGTTCAAGTATATAAATGAATCGAAATATAATGTTTTAAAGGCTGCAGCAAAAAAAATAAAAATCCCAAAGTTTACCTCCATTGATGCAGCATATTTTACATCACCCTTTTTTAACACGTTAGATTATTATTTATTAGTGCCTGCTGTTTGTATCCTTTGTGACGTCTCTAAAAACAGTAAGTTTTCTGTTTGGAATGATCTTCAATTTTGGTTGACTGCCGACAGACAAACGATTACCTTAATCCTCTGTGTGCATGCGCAATCAGGACGAGATTCCATACAATCTATCTATAATTCCAGCAATCTGTGTGTGTGTGTCTGTGACCGCTGTTTCTCGACAACCACTGGTCTGATCTAATTGAAACTTGCCACGATATATTGCGGGGACCTGAGGATGTGCCTTTTCAGGTTTGATATTAATCGGACAAGTGCTTTCCAAGTTATGGCCATTATTTTACCAAACCAATGACAAGACACGTTGTTGCGTGGGCGTGGCCGATGGGAAGGGAAGCTCAGCCGCGTTCGCCATTACAGGTTACAACGTACGGGCTTCCGGATAGTGTGACCGTGTATTCTAATAATTTTCTGATTTTCTTATGCGCATTTATAGATAAATACAATACCCAAGTTATGATCGTTTTCATATTAGACGGTGCATAAATTTCGGTAACTAAGAGTGCTGGTATGCTCCGAACCAGGAAGTAAATTTTTTTCTCTCTTCTTCTCTTTTTTGTTTTCCTTGCGACGACATTGCGAAAAGGTAAAATACGTTGGCGCTAATTGAATAATTGGCCATTAAAACTAAATTGCGAATCATCGTAACAGTGATATGCGAACTTCCCGCCACGCACGTCCGGGCACGCGAGAGCGAAGAAACGGCCTGTGTGTTTTTGTTTCTTGCTCGCGGTTGGAATATATATATAATTATATATTTTTTTTTTTAGCGCGCACGTACTAGTTTACCAAATTCAGAGCTCAACGGCAAGTTTGTGTTACGCTTCGTGTCCTTCAGCGTACAAAAGATAAAATTCAATAGAAAGTAAATAGCTCCTCGATCATAGACTGACATCTGTAGACAGACAAACAAAGTGAAGCAATTGCTTAACCCTGCTTTGCATTTCGTGCATGGGGTAAAAATAGTGCATGGGGGCTATGGGCTGGAACTTGAGACGCTATGACGCTGAGAGGCGTCAGGACGTCATGACATCGGTCATTCGGTGACGTCATTACGTCTGTCGTCGACAGACCGTCACCGCCGAGACGTATAATTCCACTCCTCGAAAATAGCGTCTGCAATGTAAAACCCTCTTCTGCACATGCTGACTACCTCAGATTTGTCTCAACAGTCACATATTTTTAATCCCGATATGGGGCCGTCAAAAAATTACACATACGGTGCATGCTGGCGGGCTTGATTAAGCCTTAACTAATTTTTATTTGACATATGATTAAGATTTTTGGGGTCCCTCATCGTGAGCAACAACTCGACCCAAAAAAGCCCAATGGAATTTGACGCACCAAAATGGGGGCAGTGTATAGCCGCAGAAAGCCTCGGCCTGATGTCTTAGGCCCATCAGAAAATCAAGATGGCAGCCATATTTGGTCCTCAAGTGCCATGGTGGGTGAGTCAAGCGACAAATGTGGGTGGGGTTTGGCAGCTGTCTGAACCAATGGGTACACATTAAAAAAGCCCCTTAACAAGACGCCACAACAACCAGCTTGAGCTCTTACAGACCTTTGATGCAAAAAAAAAAAAACATAAAAAAAATTCTATAAGGTGGTCTTTGTACCCTCATGATCTTACAAAAAAAACAAAAAACACCTGTGGTACCATTCAAAATTTGGGGGCGCATATTGGAAAGCCCAAAAACAGCAGAATTCCTTCCAAATCCTATAGGGAAGGCTTAATAATTACAACTGTTGATGATTATAAAACAGGTGGAATCCGAAACCACACTAAGGAAGGAATTTCATGGTAACCTACCTAGTAGCAGGACACAGAGAAAGAGTCATTATCTTGGCAGACTTGTACATATTACATAAATCTAACAAATGTTTCAAGGTGCTTTATTATGTTCCGTGATTATGCGAGAAAAAAGCTCACATTCAAACGCATAAAAGATAAATCACATGCTGTGCGTTTGCAACTGTAACAGGAAAAGAAAAAAAGTCAGGGGCTTAGGGCAAAATGTTAAAGTC
Organism: Eptatretus atami; assembly: GCA_035128595.1. Taxonomy (NCBI): domain Eukaryota; kingdom Metazoa; phylum Chordata; class Myxini; order Myxiniformes; family Myxinidae; genus Eptatretus; species Eptatretus atami. The sequence goes on from CM068954.1 coordinate 66,451,156, forward strand.
TGTGTGTTTTTGTATCCATGGGAGAATGGAAAAGCATCACTTCAATGGCAATCATGTGGTGAAAGCTTAAAAAAGTGCCAACTGTGGGTCAGCTACTCATTGCAGCCAATCAAGACAGAGGCCGACCTGCATGACAGTGACAAAATAAGAATGCAAGTCTCCCAAAATCGTAAAAATCAGTCAACAATGCCAGATGCAGCGCTATAGTGTGTCCTTTTTTTTCTCAGCTCTGGTCTGGAAAAAGTAAATAATACATAGCGCGTAGCAGACAATGATGGGAAGTGAATGAGGGAAATAACGCGTGAGAGGGAAGGAAGAAACAGGTGAATGTGCGAATTGACATGGATAAGAGTCTGGCATAGCCCTGACCTGAAACCAATAATATATATTATATAGTGCCTGTTACTTCATCTGAGCGTCAAGCTTGCGTTTTATGTTATCAAAGCTGTCTTTGCCCAAGTAATCTATTGCCCACGTTCCCAACGACGACGGGTTGTTCATGGACTCGCGCTGACAAGCATCCCCGGTTACAGGTCAGGAGTCCATTGCATTCACCACCAGGCCTGCAGACAAGCAGGCATGACATCTCACTGTGGGTTACCAACGCACCAAACATCACACCAAACTACCATCAACACCTTTTTCATCGAACAGCAAATAAACTCCAGACCCTTCCAGCCTAGCATCATGCAGGCAGGGCTACTGCCAAGCAATTCTCAGATGGAGATCCTTTTCCTTCTTGGCAAAACTCAAGGCAGTTCATCGAGTAATTGCTTGTGTATGGGCTAATGTCAGTTGTCTCCTGCTCTATTTCCATTACGAGTGGCATCAGCACAGAGCGCAGCGAAAATGCAGGTGGGTACAATTGCTCCACAAAATTTTGCTTTCAACTCACTTCTAGGCAAAACAAAAGTGGCAAAAGATACAATATGTAAAAAAACTAAAAGCACGGGACACATTTCAGTTGCAAGAATGCCGACACCAGAGATTTCAATTTGCACAAATCCAAATACCAAATCTACAGTCAATGGGAGTCTCCATTCCTTTGTTGAATAATGGCCATCCAGAGTAAAGCGTTAACAAGTTCAACTGAGCATGAAAAATAATATCAATAAACAAATAAATAACTAAACAAATAATAATGATTAATAATAATAATAACTGCGGTCAGAGTTGTCCCTCACAAGGGCAATTTCAATCATCCTAGCCATCCCTAAACAAACCATGGGGAAACATCATGTGAAGTGGAATGAAACACAAGATGATGCATCTGAAAATACATTCTGGCAGACAACATAGAAAAATCACTTCAAGACAGAAGAAGCCTCATCGATTAAGTGTTTAGACAGGACAGACGGATGTGTCAAACCCTACCACCCCATGATGTGACCAAAGGTTGGGGAGTCATTTCAGATTTGGGCATAGGCAGCAACAATTTGTCAAGCCATGCATATCCATCGAATCCAAGCCTCAATATCTGTGTGGATTTGCATGTTGTCATGTGGTAAGGCCAACAAATGAGTAGAATTGTTTCAGGGTAAGCTGTGGGATGTGTTGGTTTGTACACCAATACAGGCTCAAACAGCATAAACCACAAATCTTAATGAAAAGGAGATAAACCATGAGAATTTCAGGGAAACCCTGCTCCAAGCTAATCAACCAGAGGAGTTTCTGGCTGTCAAAAGCACCCAATGCTCGACTGTTATACATTTATCGTTTAAAAGACTATGTCTAATAATATTTTTTTTATAAAGCAATTGTGCAGTGAATTCTGATCAAAATAATTTAAAGAGCATATATGTATTTGTATATTGGTAACAGTAAAAAATAGTGTGGTAGATAAAAACATTAGAAAGGAAATACTTTGCACCAAAAAACTTTAAACATTTCACGCTCACGTGAAGCTACACTGACTCACACGGGGGTATCGCTATTGCTCCTGTCTTCGAACAGGTGAGCTAGAAAACTATTTGTACATGTTCTTATTTGATTGCCTTTCAGGAAAAATTGTTTTTTTAACAATAGCTCTCAATCATTACGCTAAATGGCAGGAGGCACAGGCATTCTTGTTCAGTCGACTAGATGAGTTGTCCTGGAGCAAGGTAAAGCAAACGTGATGGAAATTTATTTGTTTTTATTCAGGTTTATAGAATGAAAAAATTAGTCTTGTTGGTGTCAATCTGTCAACGCAGACAGGTATAATAGATGAAAATCAACAGGATGTTGATTCACCAGCTTAGTTGATGTAATGATAGAGCATCCGCTCTGAGTCCAAGGTCGGCAGTTAGATACTCGCCGAGTGAAAACAAAACTAAAAATGGTACAATGCTGCTTTCTTGTTCGATTGCTCAGACATTAAAAAAGCAGAGACACAGAAAACAACCATATGTTGGCCACCATTGCACACGCTTGACAAGCCTCATGCTTCCTGGTGGTTGAGATTCCTTGGAAAGGGTATCATGAGGTATACTAACAATGGCAACCTACATGGCCCAAATATGTGGACACCTGCTCGTCCAAACATCTCATTTCCAAACATGGCATCAATATCGAGTTGGTCGCCCCTTTGCTGCGATATACAGCATCCAGCTCTCCTGGGAAGGGCTTCACGGAGTTGGAACATTGCTACTGGATTTGCTTCCATTCAGCCACAAGAGCAATTGTGAGTCAGGGATCGATGTTGGGCGATTAGTCTAGCTCGCAGTCGGTGTTCTAATTCATCCAAAAGGTGTTCGATGTTGTTGAGGTAGAGATCTGTGCAGGCCAGTCAAGTTCTTCCCACACGATCTCGCCAACCCATTTCTGTTTGGACCTCGCTTTATGCAGCGGGGCATGTCAGCTGAAACAGTAAAGTGCCTTCCCCAAACTGTTGCCAAAAGTGGAAGCAACAGAATTGTCTACAATGTCATTGTATGCTGTAGGCATTAAGATTTCCTTTCCACTGGAACTAAGGGGCCTAGCCTGAAACCATTAAAAACAGCCCAAGACCATTATTACTCTCTACACAACCTTTACAGTTGGAACTATGCATTCGGGCAGGTCGCGTTCTCCTGGCATCCGCCAAACTCAGATTCATCCGTCGGACTGCCAGATGGTGAAGTGAGATTCATCACCCCAGAAAACGCGTTCCCACTGCTCCAGTCCCAATGGCAGTGAACTTTATACCCACTCCAGCCGATGCTTGGCATTGCACATGGTGAATCTTTGGCTTGTGTGCAGCTGCTCGTCATGGAAACCCAGTTCATATGAAGCTCTGACGAACAGTGCTGTGCTGAACATTTCTTCCAGTCAGTTTGGAACTCGGTAGTGAGTGTTGCAACTAACAGACTATTTATCCGCGCTATGTGCTTCAGCACTCGGCGGTCCAGTTCTGTGAGCTTGTGTGGCCTACCACTTCACCGCTGAGCTGTTGTTGCTCCTCGACGTTTCTATTCACAATAACAGCCTACAGTTGACCGGGGCAACTCCAGCAGAGCCAGAAATTTGACGAACTGACTTGTTGGGAAAGGTGCATCCTACGGACGGTGCCACGTTGAAAGCACCGAGCTCTTCAGTACGTCCTATTCTATTGTGAATGTTTGTCTATGGAGATTGCATGGCTGTGTGCTTGATTTTATACAACCCGTCAGCAATAGGTTGGTGCTGAAATAGCCGAATCCACTAATTAGAAGGGGTGTCCGCACACTTTTGGCCATGTAGTGTATTGTGGGAAGCAAGGAGAATCGATGTTTGAGGTGTTAACCATTTGCTCTGACGAAGGGGTTAACACCCAAATATATCAGCTTCTCTTTGCTTCGCATGGCAGTCAGCATACCCTTAATCAACATTCCTGTTGATTTGATAAATAAATCTGTCGACGCTTTTTTTTTGTGTTCTTTGGACTCAATCAAATGAAGTTTTTGTGCCACGATTCTTTATCATCTTCTCTTTTTGTCTGTGGAAACCATCTCCCCAGCCAGCTGTGGTCATGCTCATCCGTCAAGCCCTTCAGGACTGCCTCAATCTCCACCTTTTCTCTCTCCCATCCTTCAGCTTTTACTACCTTAATGACCCTGACATCCTTTCCAGCAACTGCTCCCCTTCACTTAATGTAGTAAACAGCATGCTCATCCAAGTTTTCCAACCACAGCTTGGTCATCCAGCTCTCCCATGAGCCTCGATTCCTGGGGGGGGGGGGTTTGAGTTGAATAAATAAAAATATACTCAGATGACCCCAAACTTGCCAAATTTCTTCATAATGCAAATAAAACCTTGGAATTGGAATCCCTTATGCTACATATACTGTTTTTTTCAGTGCAATTGGTAGATGTGAATCTTTTCCAAAAGCCATAACAATAAAAAGGTTGATCTGGCTGTCGGGTACACTCCGCAAACAGCACGATACCTGCTTAAGATCCCAGAAACTTGATCCGGACAGCCCGCTAGATGCCCAGAGGCAGTTTGTGGGTTCCTTTGTATATTTGGTCACCTGCCTCCCTTCTTCAAGCAAAGGAGCCACAGAGTTTCATATAGGAGCCACCACTTGGTCACTAGTGGCCCAGGATTCCGGTTGCAGGGCCAGCTCCACTGTCAGGTGGGATAGCTGTGCCGTGCTGAGAATGGTAGGTCCAATGCCAAGGCTTTATGGCACCAAGGAAGTGGATTACACGAGCCTTTGAGCCGAACTGGATTTTGTGTGTGTGTGTGTGTGTGTGTGTGTGTGTGTGTGTATATGCATTGGGGAGTGGGGGTGTCAGAGAAAGTGACCGTTGGTTAGTTGTAAGAAAAGGCAAAGCATTTGGTGTAAGGTAAGTGATGCAATGCCTCACTGGGTAAAAGCTGGGAGGCAGGTGTAAAGGCTGGTGATAGCGAGGTTGAAGATAAACGGCAAGTGATGGTTGATGTCCTTTGTCGCCCAATCACTGAAAACGTGTTCAATAGACCTTGGTCCCCACCTAGACAGATTCACCATAATCAGCCTTGCCCAGGTACATGTCACCAACTGGAGTCATGCCACACAATCTCATTTCTTACAAACAAAAACACTCAAAAAGGGCTCAAGGCAAGTAGCACAATTTGTTATTTGAACCTTGAGAAACATGGTAGCAGGCAGAGTAAAGCATGGTGCAGAGCAGCACGCCCGTCAAAACTGCCGAGGCATGTGGCAGCAGTGAGAAGAGCAGCGTGCGTGGCATGGCTCGGCGGAAGACAAACAAGCCAGAGTTAAAGCAATCGGGCCAAGCTGGGTCAGGTGCAGCGGAAAACTCCTCACGCTCAAAGAGCTCATCAATATTACTCAATGCCTGTAAAATAGAACACAGTGATAAGGAGCAAGTGAAAATTCAGAGATTTGGTCATACAGAGCAAAGGCAACAAATTTTATGTATACAAATAAAAAAAATTAATTATTTTATTTATTTAAATATTATGACTGGTCTATATTTGGTACATACATACCATTGTATCAGCACCATGAAGACAGCCTTGCTGTATTGTGTGAGAGACCAGCAGTGCAACTTTGCGAGGGACAAGCCGAGTTCTGGACGCTGCAGCAGTACCAAGCGAGCAGCACCACAGCTCTCCGTAACGTCCACTTCACAAACCTCGTCAAATAACACGACCAAGTGCATACTGCAACCAGCAATGCAAGAATATTACAAGGAACTTTGGCACAGGAGAGGCCATTTGGCCCATCATGCTACATTTATTCAATCTATAACATTACAGGACATCACCAGGGTGTTTTATTTTTATATACTGTACATCGAAATGTTATGGACATAGCGAGCACTCCCCTCGATCTCCAATGGACACAGAGTTCTACATCAAAGTGTCACCTCCAATCTAGAGGCCTTGCCGCAGCGACTGTCTACTTGACAAAGATTACATGGTCAACATCAGTTAAACATCAAACGGAGCCGCCTATCCGGATTTTGGGCTTATTTACCCTCATCAGGACGGCATACTGATAAATATCTAACCAATGATGACCACATTAGTCGTTTTAAACATCAATCGTACTCCTGGCTGTAATGGTGAGCATCGGCCACAGATGTGCAAGATATCTGTAATGGTGAGTGCTGGTCACGCTCCACACATTTCGATTTACCCGCCCTCTGTATTTTCGGAAAGGGGGTGGGGAGAAAGTAAGGGGAACACATTTACCCATACAGAAGATTGCTTTAACCTCAGCATTGCCCAAGTAAAAAAATAATAATAATAAAAGGAAATGTTAATTAGCTCTGGCCACCACCCAAGTGGTGCTACACATTTAGAGAATTTATGCCCCCCCCTCTCCATGTGAGGGCTTGTGGTCACATAGCCCATGTTAACGAGAGAGAGAGAGAGAGAGAGAGAGAGAGAGAGAGAGAGAGAGAGAGAGAGAGAGAGAGAGAGAGAGAGAGAGAGAATATAAAACCATCTATCGATATATATTATATTTGTCGTGGGCCGGGGGTCAGGTGAAAGACCACTGGGGGGATGCTATCTCGGGTTCCCACCAGACTCCCTGTGAATTGCAGGCTGTCGCACACCGGATAATTCCGTGACGCGGCGGTCGCTACCGACCGTGACACCAATAACTCAATCACGTGATTGGGGTCCTCCCTCTGGTTATCCAGTGACTAAAAAATAATCAGTGCGATTAATTATCAGGGGACATGCCTTGGTACGCTTTGGTCCAAACCGGATCACTTTAACCGGATCAGATTGCAGCCGAGCGACACTGCCAAGGATGTACCAGCTAAAAGGAACGGATCGTTGGGAATAAAGTCCCGGCTAGGTTAGGAAGGATACGGACCAATGCTGGATTAATGAAGAAAAGACAAAAACGAGCTGGGAGTAATTTCTCCAGAGGATTTATTTACTGGCAGGCAAGGAAAGACATGTGGCACAATTAACAGAGTTTATCATTATATGTAAGCAGAGATAGGAAGAAACGTGTGGTGCGACAATAATACCAGCAACTTACAAAAGCAGACAGAGCAGAGTTTATCCCAATGCAATTCTTCTACACTCTTAACTTAAACGAGGACAGGTGCCATGACACACACACACACACAAATCCCGATGAAGAGGAGTTAATGAAGAGAAAGAGGAGAGGAGATGAGATGAGGCTAACGGTCTCTCAATACTGCACGATTGACCGGCCGCGCCACCAGTACATTTTGGGGGATGCACAGCTGGGCGATACCTCCCTGACAGCTGGCAAGCTTCCTGCTTTGAGGAACTTCGTGCAGCGAAGCGTCAATCCAAAAAAATGGGGCACGACCGTCAGGCGTGAAGGAAGGAATTTAGGCAGTCAGAAGCCAGTGGGTGAGGAAGGCAGAGTCCGAAGCAATGGGCGGAGAAAGGCGGACAAGATAGGTGGGTGGGTGGGAGCCAGTGAAGCAGGTGGAGTAAGCAGACGAGGAACGCTCCAAAGGCCCCACGACCCGTCTTTTATAGATTCTGTGGTGCGGCGCGGGGCGACGACCCCGAAGCGGTGTCATCATCCGAATCGGGTGCTCTGGTTGGGCCCCGGCCAGCACACTGCCCAGCCGTGATGGCCGGAAGCAGCTCCACTTTACATCTGGCCACATGTTCCAACTGCCGGAATCGTTCGCTCTGAGCATCGTGACACGAATCGCCCTGCACCGAACTCCCAGGCCACCCATGGCGACCGGCGGTCAATGTGAATGCCTGTCTAAGCCATGCGGCTCGAGCCGTACAGCGCGCCTCTGCCTGGCTACAGCCTCGCCGGGCGGAGAGGCGAGAGGACGTTCGCCGTCTGCGGGAGACACCCGCGGCGGTCAGCGAAGACCGACAGTAAGATGCTATGGTAAACGCATGCGCAGACCCAACAAGATGTGTGCCATTCGTGCACTGCTCTGTGTGCGATATTAATTACCCGGGGCTGCACGTGGGTCCGCCGCCATTGAGCATGCGGTCATTTATCAAATTGGTGGTGTGCATGGTACCAGCCCTGATCTGTGCCAGGAATTGAGGGAAAAGATTGGATATAATTGTTAGATGTAGGTTTGGGTTGAAAAAAAAAGTATCGATATAAGTATTAAATGGAGATTTGGATTGAAAAGAGGACAGATATAATTGTTAGATGGAGATTTGGATTGAAGAAGAGAGATATAATTATTAGACTCAGAAATGGGTTGAAAAGAGTGGCCGCGTGCGTACTGCAAGTTGTTAGCATTTGGTAAGTTGTTTTTCCATGGCTGACCTTCACGAGGACCCATTTTCACAGCGAAGGGTGCGGCCGCGGTTTTCTACAGGTGGGTGTCCGTGGGTAGTGCCTGCTGGCTCTCGCGAGGACCCATTGCTTGGATTTACCTCAGGAATAAGGAAAAGGCAGAGTAGGAATGAAGTTCAGAGGTTTAATCAGACCTAACTATGAGATTTACATAACGCACTGTCCCATTTGACCCATTAGACAAGAAGGAAGGGACTATCTGAACGTACATTAATGAAATAACTGTCTTGGGACCACTGTATGTTGGATGCCATTGCCTTGGAGGGATGCAGTTCCCATAACCGCAACAATATAAAACTAATATATAATATAATATATCTATATCGAAATCTATATCTATAATATATATATATATATAATATATATATTGTTGCGGTTCTGCAAAACTGCATGCCTCTAAGAGCAATGGCACCCAACATAGTGATCCCAGGCAATTATTTCGTTAGTCAGACCTTAGTCAGACTCCAGGCAGTCAGACCTTCCCATCATGTCTAATGGGTTTAACGGGATGAAGTGGTTGCGTGGGTCTAATCGCTAGGTCTAATAATTATATCTCTATCTTCTTTTAAATCCTGATTTCCATCCAACCCTTTCCTTTTATCTATGATACAAATCGGAGCAAGCACACATACACGAGAAGACAACCGCACAGTCCTATTTGAGAATTACCACATGAACAAGCGCGCGCACGGCACGCCCTTTAATTCAAATCTGCGCGCAAATTTACAAGGGCGTCTCACTGCTCAGCAAAAACTCACCACCTCGACCATCAACATCTCCGCACACGGAAAAATCATCACGAGCCTCCTCGCACCTCCATATCGATACGGTTCGCCAGCAAGCAGAGGATTACTGCACCGCCAGGGCCGCGTGGTGTGGGGACGGGCCAGTTGCGTTGGCAGTGCCGGCCGTGTCTCGCTGGGGATGCCCCGAATGGGTGCGCGGGACTGACGCGACCCTCGTCCAGTCACCATAAGATGGCAGGACGGGTGACAGGGGTCACGGGGGGGGGGGGGGCTCACAGGGCGGTGTGAGGCTCTGGGCCATGTCGCGCTGGATGTGCGAATGAGACCGGGACCCAAGAGGAGAGTGCGATTCGGATGACAGTGTATCACTTCGGGTAGTCACCCCACCTTTGCCATGGGCTTATAAAAGGCAGATTGCGATGCCATCCTCTCTCTCTGCACTTCGTCCACCTGACTGCCTCGTCCACTTCTCCGCCTCTCTGCTCCGCCCTCTCTTCACTGTACCTCATCTGCCTGTCGCTGCATCTACACTCAGGGTTGGTGTGCCACAGACGTTCTTCTGGACTAGTGCGGAGCACACATTCCACGAGCCCGGGCAAAGTGATCAAGCAGGAATTAACACACTGACTATTAAGGTGGGATCGCTCAAGCGGAGCATCCCCCAAAGCACACTGGGTTGCCTGGTCAGCCGACCACGCCCAAGTATTGTGAGGCCTTTAGTCTTCATCTGCTCTCCTTCCTTCTGGCTTACTAATCTTCATCCGGTTTTATGTGTGCGTGTGTATGTGATGGCACCTGTTGTAGCGTAAGTTAAGATTGTAGAAGTTCTAATGGGATAAGTCTGCTCTGTGTCTGCTTTTGTAAATTTCTTGCCTTTTGTCGCACCCTGAATTCCTTGCTATCCTGCTGTACATAATAATAAACCCCATTCACTGTGCCACGTGCCTTTCCTCGCCTGATTGTAAATAAATGCTGTGTATAAATGTTCCCAGCTCGTTTTCGTCTTTTTCCTCATTGGTCCAGCATGGTCCTTATCCTAGCTTAGCCGGGACGTTATCCCCCAATGATCTGTTTTCTAGCCGGTACATCTTTGGCAGTTACGCTCGGCTGCATCTGATCCGGTTTGAACAAGGAATACCGAGGGAGTGTCCCCCGGTAATTAGATCACGTGACCGTTTTAGGTAACCGGTTTTCATTAGACGGAGGACCTCTAAGTCACGGCGGTTGAGTTATTGCGTTCAGTCAATTAGCGACCCGCCTTATCACAGTTATCCGTGTACGACGGGCTGCGATTCCAGAATCTGGTGGGAACCCAAGGTAGCTCCCACCCCCCTCCCCCCCCCCCCCCCCCGTGGTCTTCTCACCTCCGACTCCAGGTCCATAACAATATATATGCAGATATATATCTATAAGTGGCTCAAGATAATCCTTTAATATGGCAGTGTCATAGAACAAAAACTCCTGCAACAGTACAGGCCAGTAGCACCGACCGGAATGCAGCAATTTGCCATCCTTTATTTATATAGACAAGCTCATTCCAATTTGTAATTAGGAATCCCTTTTTTAAAAATTAGAATTGAATTAACTCTCAGTACAGGATCAAAAAATTATTGTGTCTAAATACTTCAGCATTGTACAGATGTTGACCGAACGCATGAGTTTACTACACCTACTCTTCCCATCCATCACATCATTGCCATTATTGATGTATTTGAAGTTTCAGATTGATCAGCTCTGGAGATCTGAAATCTCTTTGGAAATAAAGGAAACAAAAAATCATCGATTTAAGATGGCCACCAAGGTTTTCAACAATTCTGATTCACTGAAAAATATGCCTGAGATCTGGCGACTTGGAACAATCCAGTCAATTCATCAGTGTAGCAGCCACCATGAAACATGAGCAAATAGGTTTGATGAAAATATATATAATAATATTATATATTACAACAAAAACAAACAAACAATAGGCTGTAGCTTTACAACTTAGAAGTCTAAAACAACAACAAAAAACCACCAAACTTGTTCTGACTCACCGAAAAAGGAGGAGAGATCTGGGGTGTGACCAAAGCGACAAGGCTGCGTGTGGTTCCATGTTGCCGTAATGATTCCCGCTAACACAAGGGCACCACGCCCATATGCCTCGTTGCCAACCAACGTCACAAATGCCTCATTTGCTGCTGAGGAAAATTCAGAAATAACAGATGTATTCTGTAGTGATAGCCTTTTCACCAATATATTTTAGCAAACTAAAGTTGATCTCTACCTGACCACAAAGTACATCCATCCATCGGGACAATACTCTGTGCAGAGCGTTGGTGCTGCCTAAGCAGTCTCCTTGGCTATTGGGCACAATCCTGGACAGGTCACCACTCCGACACAGTACCAGCATGCTGGCACTCATTTGCCGACCTCGGAAGGATGACAGGTCGAGTTAACCCCACCTGGTATTAATTAAACAGCTGAGCAGGATTTGAACTCAGGATCCTAGGATCCCAGGCCTGCCACCCTAATCATTAAGCCAACACCAGGTTTAAAGTACATCAAGATACGCATACGTACACACACACACACACACACACACACAACACACACAAATATCAGATGCTTATAAAAATTAGCCAACTTGTAACTGGAGAGTTCACAGAACACCTCATCTCACAAAGTCTTGAGGAAAAGGACATGGAGATGGCCTTTAAAACTCTTGCTTTACATTTCCAAGCACAATCTTATTTTCTTACAAGTCACAATTTTGTCTGAATCTCAATATTCCCCAACGCTAAGAGCATGAGCAGCAAATTTGATTGGTCGAGATGGAGTGAATGTTGTCCAAGTATGACAAAATGTAGCTTTCTGGAAGTGTCATTGAGGCAATTTGTGTTTACTGTGTGTTCAAGTATATAAATGAATCGAATTATAATGTTTTAAAGGCTGCAGCAAAAAAAATAAAAATCCCAAAGTTTCCTCCATTGATGCAGCATATTTTACATCACCCTTTTTTAACACGTTAGATTATTATTTATTAGTGCCTGCTGTTTGTATCCTTTGTGACGTCTCTAAAAAACAGTAAGTTTTCTGTTTGGAATGATCTTCAATTTTGGTTGACTGCCGACAGACAACGATTACTTTAATCCTCTGTGTGCATGCGCAATCAGGACGAGATTCCATACAATCTATCTATAATTCAGCAATCTGTGTGTGTGTGTCTGTGACCGCTGTTTCTCGACAACCATGGTCTGATCTAATTGAAACTTGCCAGATATATTGCTGGGACCTGAGGATGGTGCCTTTTCAAGGTTTGATATTAATCGGACAAGTGCTTTCCAAGTTATGGCCATTTATTTACCAAACCAATGACAAGACACGTTGTTGCGTGGGCGGTGGCCGATGGGGAAGGGAAGCTCAGCCGCGTTCGCCATTACAGGTTACAACGTACGGGCTTCCGGATAGTATGACCGTGTATTCTAATAATTTCTCGATTTCTTATGCGCATTTATAGATAAATACAATACCCAAGTTATGATCGTTTTCATATTAGACGGTGCATAAATTTCGGTACATAGAAGTGCTGGTATGCTCCGAACCAGGAAGTAAATTTTTTCTCTCTTCTTTCTCTTTTGTTTTTCCTTGCGACGACATTGCGAAAAGGTAAAATACGTTGGCGCTAATTGAATAATTGGCCATTAACCTAAATTGCGAATCATCGTAACAGTGATATGCGAACTTCCCCGCCACGCACGTCGGGCACGCGAGAGCGAAGAAACGGCCTGTGTGGTTGTTGTTTCTTGCTCGCGTTGGAATATATATATATATATATTTTTTTTTTTAGCGCGCACGTACTAGTTTACCAAATTCAGAGCTCAACGGCAAGTTTGTGTTACGCTTCGTGTCCTTCAGCGTACAAAAGATAAAATTCAATAGAAAGTAAATAGCTCCTCGATCATAGACTGACATCTGTAGACAGAACAAACAAAGTGAAGCAATTGCTTAACCTGCTTTGCATTTCGTGCATGGGGTAAAAATAGTGCATGGGGGCTATGGGCTGGAACTTGAGACGCTATGACGCTGAGAGGCGTCAGGACGTCATGACATCGGTCATTCGGTGACGTCATTACGTCTGTCGTCGACAGACCGTCACCGCCGAGACGTATAATTCCACTCCTCGAAAATAGCGTCTGCAATGTAAAACCCTCTTCTGCACATGCTGACTACCTCAGAATGTGAATTTGACACAAAAAATGTAACAAGAAACATTGTATCTTCTATATATTGTTACGACTGTGGAAATTCGCAGAACACCATAAAGGTCCTTAGTTCAGTTAGATCGATAAGTCTGTGTTCAGTTAGATTTCCCCACCGTTGTTTAATGGGAATTATTCGTGTCACAGGGCTGTAATCTTTGAGATAGCCGTTTTTCTTTCACTATCGTTATTTTGGACCACCAACCACCAACATCACTCTCATCAACCGCTTCACAACAACCACAACCACCCCTGCCTCTCAACAACCACACCATCCTCACCACTCTGCAGCAACCGTCAACATCTCCACACCACAAACATCGCCTCACCTTCGTCCCCAAACACCGCCATCTTTGCGCCAGCCACGGCGAGTTCCCAGCGAACAGCATCGCTGCAGGCACACGCGGGGTTCGCTCATCGAGCAAGTCTGGTGATTTCTACCACGTCCGCTCTGTGGAGGCTTCGCCTCGGAAAACGGATCACAGGAGAGAAAGGGGCGGGGCTGTGGGGGTCGAAGGGTGATGATTTCAACACGTCGGCTCGCCCTCGGAGAATCGGATCCAGAGGGCGCGTGATTTCTACAACGTCCGCTTTCCGAGCAGAGGTCAGAGGTCAGAGGTGAGAGTGCGGAGATCAGATCTCGTCTCACCAGCCCTATAAAAAGGCCCGCAGAGCGCCAGTTCAACGAGTCGAGTCGGTCTGGAGGCGAGTT
>CM068954.1:66466673-66489121 GCA_035128595.1 Eptatretus atami
GGTGAGCTGGTGAGGGTGGTTGAATGAACGGAATCCGTCTGTGACGGGGTTTCGGCTAGTAATAATAATACGTGCAGTAAGTAAATTTAAGCATAAGGTCGAGGCGCCTCTACACACGGACTTTAATACAGACAAGGGGAAAATGAAACAAAAGAAAATCCTTCCTTTTTTCTGGCACTTAGCTTTGTCCAGAGATGGTCTTTATTGAACTTTGGGATCAAGGTGCTTTGTTCTGCATGGGAATATGCGCCCAAAAATGGCGCCGAGCCGCTTTCTGGGCGGGGAACGTATGTGAGGCAATTCGTGAGATGATATTCAACATCATCAGGGCTCACCAACCACCATGCGGTTTCTTTGTCAATTGCCCTTGTTGATGCAGCTGCTCTCTGCAGAATGGCACCGCTCACTTTTGTGACATACACAAGGCTTCAAAAGTCAGTCAGTCTCTCATGACCCAGCCAAGAGTCAATGACTGGCGTCTTTCTCCTCCACGCGAGCCAATTCGCCTCAGCACGAATACAAGAATCATGCAGTCTTCTTCATGCATCGAAGGAAAGCCAGCCGTAATGCCCTGATCTTATACGCCATCTCCGAGCTCCATAATTTCTCAACCGCGTGCATCCCTTGCATCAAACTCAAAACCAAAAACTTCTTCCTTCTGACGTCACGCCAATCAATCATCCAACTCCGGGCGTGGTTTGCTGGCACAAAACTGGGAAGGCGGTGCTTCTGCCTGCTCGGCACGTTTGGCTTGCTTGTGGTTATGGTTGTTGTTATAAAAACACACTTCTTCCATGGCTGGCTTGTAAATACAAAAATGTAGGGGAAGGTCACAGGGGGCAATTACATACTGGGGGAACTTGGAGAACTTTTGAATATTTCAAAAATGTATTGGGTCCGATATGTTCTCGTGGTTCAGGCATTGCGTGGCGGTGGTATGCGCTCTACCGAGTGCCCTTCTAGTTTTTATTTGCATTTATCTACGGCGAAGTGATGGGTCGTATAATGAAAGAATATTGTACAAAAAGGGGAAATTGCACATTTTCAGCATGCCAGCCATTTCCCGATACACCGGAGACAAACACGGGGCTAACGCAGGTGAGTGCCCCCTGAACATTGTTCAAGTTGATCGACATATAGTACTCAGTGAGTGTGAATGTTGTAGCGTGCTCGCCAAGTGGCTTAAGCACTCCAACGAAATGGTTGATAAGGAAGCGATAGCAATCTCCAAACTGTCATATTGAACACACACCCTCCCGAAGATGCACAAATATGTCCGAATTGGACAAATGAAACTTAATCTACAGTCAGAAATTGCTGCCAAGTTAAAGTCTGGAGCTTAAATTTTTGTAATTTGGCTTGTTTAAGAGGTTCGAGATGAGTGACGTGCGGAAATGAAATAAAAAAAGCCACAAACGCTGGGATCTTGGGTGTTTTAGCGCTGTAATGTATCCAGCAATTCTAGTTATCGATAATATGAGTGGGAAAGTGGAAGAAAAAAAAACTATCATTAAGAAAATCGTTGCGGCCTGTTCCAAGTCAAGGCATGGTTAAGCAGGTCAAAAAACATGGTGGCTTCAGACCCCAGCGAAATAACCTAGGATACACCTCAAGACCTCAGAAGGCGATTTGGCCGAGGATCACCTGATAAAGGATATAATAAAATAAGGCCATTAATTATCTTCAAAAGGGGTGTTTTAATTAACCCCAATTTTCAATCAATGCATCTCCTTGGAGTTCCCTTAGTATAGCCATTGTAAAGTTTCAGGCTGCTAGGTTTCTGGCTTTTGAAGTATGGGCACGCCACACTTTTTTTTTTTAATGCAAAATGATGTTGGGATGATACGCTGAAAAGTGTATAAACAAGATAGGGATGGTCACAATAAATTATCATGTGAAACCATCCCTACATCTTTCTTTGAATAGTGGTCATTCAAATGTACCAGATACTTGGCCAAGGTCATGCTGGATGGTTTGCTGTTGCCTTCCCAGCAGTCAGTCATGGTGGGAATTAGTAATTTGTTCAGGGTACCGGTGACAACTTGCCTACTCTTCACAAAAGACACTTTAACAACCATGGGATCTTTAACATCCATTCAACAACCAGTGCTTGGTACACAAGCCCGCCAGCCTAACGTGCTTTACAGAGGGATGGCACACATCGATGCATCAGGCTGCATGTGAATCACCAGGGTGGCATTTTATAGCTGGCCGAGATTCAAACCACATGCTATCCTGTTAGCCTCCATTTAGCAATACTACAGCTACAAATGTGACAATGTAAAAATTACAGAGAAGAATGACAAAGACTTGAGAAAAATAAAATCAGCATCAGAGAAAAAATAAAAAATAAAAAATAAAAATACTGTACAATTAAAATAAAATAAAAAAAATACAAAAAAAGAAGATAAACACTATATTTTTGCTGAAGTCAAAAAAAGAATGACAGGAAGTTGTAACAGATGCATCCCAGAAGGTACATCACAATATCTAGTCCACAGTGCAATAAAGCACATTTATGGAAATCAGATGATGTGCCAATGTAATGACAACAATGAAAACATCAATTGTGTGGAAATAAATGTGGCCGACTCTCCCCACTGCCATATTGTCTTTAACATCCAACAACCAATGCTGGCAGACAGGATGCCTTGGCCTTGCATCTATTTATAAGGTGCAGAGCATCACTTAGAAATGCAGCCAGCACTCAATTTACATGACGAAGAGGTAATGGACCTCACCTCGAACAGCTCATCCATCACAGCATTTGTGAGGAACTCAGATGGTGAAGGGACAGAAGAAGCATTCTACTTGACAAAAAAAAACCAACTGTATATATCAGTGCCTATAAAAAATTGACACCCCATTTGTTGCCTTATAGCCTGGAATTAAATTGCATTAAAACAGACTTCTTCCACCCTGATGTACACATCATAACTCAGCTTGCAAGTGAAAAACAAATTCTACAAATTTCAGAAAACTAGTGCATGTCCGTACGTGCGTGCCCGTACGTGCGTAGCCGTAAATGCAAAAAAAAAACTTTCACACACCGAGTGCCAGAAACAACAACCGCACAGGCCGTTCCTTCGCTCTCGTGTGCCCGTACGTGCGTGTCGTACGTGCAAAAAACAACTTTCAAACAACCACACAGGCCGTTCCTTCGCTCTCGTAAACGACGACTGGATTGGGGCATTGTGTTTATCTATAAATACGCATAAGAAATTATTAGAATACAGTAAGTCATCACTATCTGGAAGTAGTGCGTGCCCGTACGGAATGTTCACATGCATTCCACAAATTATCGCTTGCATTGAAGTAACAATGCTGTGATACTTACACACACAGAGTTAATTAAAATCCAAATTAAAATTAAGTTTACCTCCCTGTCTTTGCTAGCCATGACATTCGCTGCCATTGACCATTGCCACTCCTATGCCACCGTGAGGCGACAGGGTAGGATTTGTAGGAGACCTGAAAGTACAGTGTCATTAGGTATTCCATGTTCGAATTGTTTTAGTTTTAAAACAGTTTAAAAAAAAAAATAGTTTGCAAAGTATACCACCATATTGAGATGTATTTCGTTGGCAAGCATGTTGAGTAGAGCTGAATTCCTTAACACTTCCAAAGGCCACCCGTTTTGACACTTTGAAACAAAAAAAAAGTTGTGCACTTTTTTTGATAAATTATTTTCGGAACAATTTTTCTTCAAGAAATAAATAATAATAAAAATTGTCTACATGTACACACCTTTATCTCGTTAGCACCTCTTCATAAACAACATTGCTGAGGAAACGGCACGTCGGAAGTTAAGTCCTCACTGTCCAGAAGTTCGCATATCGCAGTTACGATTATTCGCAATTTAGTTTAATGGCCAATTATTCAATTAGCGCCAACGTATTTTGCCTTTTCGCAATGTCATCACAAGGAAAAACACAAAGAGAAGAGAAGAGAAAAACCAAAAAAAACAACAAAAAAACGTACATGCAAAAAAAACCCGAAAAAAACCGCAAAAAAACCCCAAAAAATAAAAAAAAAACCTTTCAAACAATCACACAGGCCATTCCTTCGCTCTCGTAAAGGACGACTGGATTGGGGCATTGTGTTTATCTATAAATGCGCATAAGAAATCGAGAAATTATTAGAATTGTCATCACTATCCGGAAGTCCGTACGTTGTAACCCGTAATGGGGAACGCGGCTGAGGATCTCTTCCCCAACGGCCACGCTACGCAGCAACGTGTCCTGTCATTGGTAACTAAATGGTGCATCGGCCACGCCTATGCAGCAACGTGTCCTGTCATTGGTTGGTAAATAAATGGCCATAACTTGGGAAGCACTTGTCCGATTAATATCAAACCTTGAAAAGGCACATACTCAGGTCCCCAGCAATATAGCTGGCAAGTTTCAATTAGATCGGACCAGAGGTTGTCGAAGAAACAGCGGTCACACACACACTGCTGGAATTATAGATAGATGAATGAAAAATACAAAATTTGAATACCTTGGTTGGATAAGTGTCTACCAACTCCCCCCCCCCACCCACGTTAATACTAGGTGGAAGCACCTTTGACAGCAAATACAGCTGTGATCCTGTTGGGATAGGTTTCTACCAACTTTGCACACTTTGCTTGGGCAATATTTGCCCATTCTTCTGCACAAAACTGTTCAAGCACAGTCAAGTTGCATGGGGAGCATTGATGGAGAACAATCTACAAGGTATGCCACAGATTTTTGATTTGATTTAGATCGGGGCTCTGACTGGGCCACTCAAAGACATTTATCTTTTTGTTACTTAGCCACTCCAGTGTAGCTCGGGCTGTGTGCTTCGGGTTGTTGCCATGCTGAAAGGTGAACTTCCTTCCCAATTTCAGCTTTCTTGCAGAAGGTAGCAGGTTTTCCTCTCAAACTCTTCTGTATTTTGTTCCATCCATTTTCCTTTCTATCCTGACAAGTCATGTCATCTCCCGAAACCTTATCTGTCGCACAGTCCCTGCTGATGAGAAACATCCCTGTAACATGATGCTGCCACCACCATGCTTCACAGTAGGGATGGTGTTCTTTGCGTGATGTGATGTGTTGGGTTTGCGCCAAACGTAACGTTTTGCATCGAGGCCAAAAAGTTCCATCTTGGTTTTGTCAGACCACAAAACGTTTTGCCACATGGCTTCAGAATCACCAGAGTGGTTTTTCTTGCATACCTTAAACGGGACTCAAGGTGGGCTTTTTTGAATAATGGCTTCCTTCTTGCCACCCAACCGTACAGGCCAGACTTGTGGAGTGCTTGGGATATTGTCACATGCACACAGTGACCAGTCTTTGCTATAAAGGCATGAAGCTCTTTCAAAGTTGCCATTGGTCTCTTTGATCAGTCTCCTTGCTTGGTCATCCAGTTTGGAGAGACGGCCTGATCTAGGCAGGGTCTTTGTGGTACCTACACCTTCCACTTCTTAATGACCATCTTGACTGTGCTTAAAGGGATATTCAAGGCCTTTGAAAAAAATTTTTTAAACCCATCCCCTGATTTGTGCCTTTCCACAACTTTATCCCAGAGGTCTTTTGAAAACCCCTTGATGCTCATTGTTGAGTCTGCTGTGAAATGCACTACCCAACAGATGAAACCTACAGGAACAGCTGATTTTATTCTGAAATAATCAGAATCACTACAATTTAACACAGGTGGAGCCATTTGACTTGGTGTGTGATTTTGAAGGTGATTGGTTACACCTGAGCTAATTTACAATTGCTATAAAAGGGGGATGGACACTTATCCAACCAAGATATTCTAGTTTTGTATTTTTAATTAATTTTCTGAAATTTGCAGAATTTGTTTTTCATTTGGAAGTTGTGGTTACGATGTGTAAATAAAAGGTGGAAAAAAATTCTGATTTAATGCAATTTCATTCCAGACTATAAGGCAACAAAAGGTGAAAATTTTGAAAAGGGGTGTAGACTTTCTATAGGTACTGTATACACAAAAAATAATCTCGGTTCCTTATATTTAATACATGGATAGAAAAAGGTAGAATCTCACACTAAAACCGCAACTCAACTTCTACCTTCCGCTTTCAGATCCTCTGACTTTCCTTTTTCCAATTTAACACCACCCAACCATTTCCTTCCTTGGGCCGACATAACGGAGTTGCTTTCCCTTCATTGGCTTGGGTTTCAAATAAATAATAATATTAAAAAAACAAACAAGCAAAAAAAACTGGGCATCCTCCATCATGCAAAGTCCTTCCTTGGCACACCTGAGCTCCTGACCACATACAAAACTTTCATCCGCAGCCTGATGGAGTACTGCTCTCCCCTCTGGGCTAGTGCTCCTGCCCCTCAACTTTCTCGGATTCACGCTGTGGAAATCAAGGCATTTCGTATCATTGGTATCTCCCGCGATGAGACCGAGTCTTTGGGTCTCTCACCGCAGGCAGGTCGGTGGTCTTTCTGTCTTCAACAGTTTCCTCTCCAGCCTCGCTCCCCCTGCTCTGTCTGCAATACGTCCCGCCCCCCCATAACAATGCAGGGTGGTCAAGGTCCGCCAGCAACCTCTTTCTGGTAAAACTACCAAAATCAAGAATCACTGCTCACCTTCACTCTTTCATTCCACCTTTGGAACAAACTGCCACACTCTTCAATTCCACTCTTCCCTCCAGGTCTTGAAAACAGCTGTTCACCACCATCTCTTATCTTCCCCCATCCAAAACTACGATCTTTTATACCCCTGCTAATCCACCCCAGACCCACCTTCAAATTCTCTGCTTTCCTTCCTGAAAGTCCGTGTAGTGTCCATAATGTTTACCCCGTATACCCCACCCCATCCCTCTCTCTTCCACAGATCTCCTAATATCTCTGCTCCCCACTGTTTCGTGCTTCCCTCTCCCACCCTTCATCTCCTGCTCCCCTTGTTGTATGTTATGTGTTAGCTCTTATACGAGCCTTGACATTGTATACAAAAATAAATAAAAAAATAAAAGAATAAAATAAAAACTACACCCTGCTCCTTTGAATTCATGCGACATAGGTGTACTGACAAGCCCAACTCCTTTGGCAGATAAGAGCTTATTTGTGTCAATGTAGATATGGTGGGATTTCCCCCAGAACATGAACACTGCTCAAAAGAAAAGAAAATAGAAGTTTTTTTGTTTTTTTAATGATTTTTTCTTTTCTTTTTCAAATCCTCAAAACCATGCATCGGGTAATCTTAACCTGAATAGGCACCCATTTCCATGACAAATGTCCAAAGTTCATGAAGGTTTTATAAAATTGTTACATTAAAACAAAGATATGAACACAACTGCACATTTGCCATCATATTCAGACCAGTTCCCCAAGCCAACAAACAAAATAACCAAAGGAGAAGGAATGTGTCGCATGGGACTTTGTGGCACAAGTCAAGTTTTCATTAAACGATGACATTTTGATTCCACAATAGTCATGATTATGCCGATAACCAGCATTCATGTTTTTTGCAACAGCTCACTGAGCAAGAATTAACACACTCTTGGATGTAGCAGCCATGGAGCAGATCGAGACAGAACAGATATGTATGCAGGTCACATTTTGACAACATAAAACTTACCGTCCATCATGTACAACAAACTCGTCTGTTGAAAATCCCATCAATAAACACATCGTACTTTCCAGCAGTGCATGTGCACGAGTCATCAACAATGGCGATCAGTATTCAGGGAATGAAACCCAACCCCGAAGGGGGGGGGGGGGGGGGGGGGGGGGGGGGTGGGAAAAAAAATCCGAGCGATGTCATGAGAACATTCTCAAACACATCAACAGACAAGTATTTCCAAAAGGGTACACTGGTGGCCTCTTGGTGAAGAAGACACTGGAATGAGATAACAGCAGCTGAAGGCAGCAGTACTGTATTAAAGATTTAGATTGCAAGTCTGAAAGTCAAGTTTTAACCCCGGCACTACTGAATTGGCAGAAAAATTTACAAGCTAGCTCATTAAGAAACATTATGGGTGGGATCGTCCCCTCATTGTGGTCGAATGATTATAAATCCTACCCTTCTCCTATGGATACTTTCCACATAAAAACAAATGAATAAGCCAGCATGAAGGAATGATCATTAAAAACATCAGGGAGAGGTCATTACAATTTATCTGTACAAAAAGTGGTTTGTCATTGTGAGAAGCAAGAAAGCCACCCGTCCTGAGAAGATAAAAGTACTAGCAGTGGTTGGTTCTGTACTGGCTTAGTACATCCTCTTAAGGGGGTTTGAGCTAATCCCACCAAAAATACAAATGCCCTGACCAGATCTCACAGCTGGCCATCACAAGTAGAAAAACAAAACAAAACAAAACAAAAATTTTTAAACCAAGAATGTGTACAGATGTTGAAAATACAGACAGCATGGCTTCATGGGAGAATGTCAACTTGCACTTCAGCTGTGGTTTTGAGCGTCCAGCAGAGTGGTTTTTTTGTATACAAAGTCAAGGCTCACAGAGCAGCTAGAACAACGAATGGATCAGGCTGCAACAGAACAAAAGGAACAGGAGAAAGGTGTACACAACAGCAGGGTTGAAGGACAAAAGAGTGGGAGACCAGGCCAAATAAGGAATGTGGGGAAGAATGAGGGACTGGGGAGGATGCACGGGTTTGACAAGATGGATACAGAAGCAAACTCTTCGGAAGGAAAAACTGGAAATTTGGAAAGAGGTGGGCTTGGGTGGGGGGAGAAAAGATCATGGGGTGGTGAATGGACGATGATATATGAGCAGTTGGAGACAAGATTTGGAAGCAAACACAGAATTGAGGCATTCAGTCTTCTCAAAAGCAGTCGGCTCTGGTGCCATTTGAAGTGAGGGAAGGGATGGAGTGGGAGCATACTCAAGAGACAAACTAAACAAGGTACCACCAGGTTTTAGAAAAGGGAGACAAGTTTGAAAGTTCATTCCTGAGGTTGGACAGAGGTTTTCTCACTCCCCTGAGAGTAGACACACACTGGTTGCAAGATATGTGGAACGACCTGAGATTGCCTTCGGTCAGGTTTGCCTTCCAGGAAGAGAAGGCCAGTTATTTCTTGGCAACTGCCTCACCACATGATTCAGTGTACCATGGGCGGGAAGAGGGGTAGGATAACAGAAGACGAGATGGGATGAATCTGTGCATATTCCAAGGCTGAGTTGATATCAGGGGTAGTAGATTATAGGGGGATGAGGGTGAAGCTTTGAGGGGCCAGGACGAGGGGGGATGCAGAAAAAAAAGGGACATGCAGTGGAGGGATGCTGAAGAGGACGACACATTGAAGTGGTGGGGTTGGAAGTATGTGGGATTGCAGGATACATGGTGGAAGACACTGACCCCGAGGGGTTTGACACTGATAAAGGACATGAAGGGGAATTTATTATCATGAGCAGACAACCTCTGCAAACTGGACTTCTCAGGAGTCCCAATCCAAACATACGGAGACAGATATCATGGGAGGGGTGAAAATTATTATTATTATTGAAGGCATGGAGGAAAGTAGTGCAGTGGGTAAATTTTGAGTGTTAATGGACCAAGCGTTTATGTGAGAGATAGGTTTGGAAAATTGTGAAAAATAGATCATGGTGAATAACACATGGAGTTGCTCATGACAGATACAAGGAGAAGCAAAGGATGAAGTTTTTAAAGGAAGAAGCATTTCATTCAATGAAGATTCAGTTTGGAGATATTGAGAAAAAGAAGGGATAACGAATTAAGTACAGGAAATATAGGTAGGTTGAATTCATGTATTGGAGTGAAAAAGAAAGTTATTTTATTTATTTTTTTTTGAAGCGAGGATTGGGACAATAGCATAAAGTGGAGGAGCCTGAAAGGAGAACACCAAGGGAAAAATAAGCGGAATGAGGAATGCGGCATCAAAAATAAACAGAACTTACATGCCGGTTATCCGAGGATGAGGCCAGAGCTACACAAACACAAATTTAACAAGAAAAAGAGCAATCAGAGATTGCAAACCCTCACCAGGACTTGTTTTGAATGGTGTATTTTTATATGTTTTCAGGTAAATCCAATATGGCTGCCAAACCATGTGACAAATGACATCATATGTGTGAACCTTTTGTTCCTCATGCACAGTCGGTCATATGTGTAAAGTTTCGCCTCGATCTGTTCAGCCACTTCAGAGAAGATGATTTTTGAAGGTTTAAAAAAAAAAAAATAATATATATAATAATATAAAATGGCTGCCGAATCATGTGACCGATGAAATCATGAATTTTTTTTTCTGTGGACCATTTTATCCCAAGATGACCTCAAAAATTTTCATACTGATCGGATGTGGCGTTCTACATACTAATTATGACGTCATAACGAGGGCACCATGGATTGGTCATAAATATATATTGTATATCACACTCATTCCCAATGAGTACTTGCTATGTGCCAAGTTTCAATTTTTTCCTCGGTGTGGTTTCAGAGATGGAGGTCCAAAGTTTTTCCATTTTTCCAACATGGCTGCCACACCACGTGACCTATGATGCCATAATTATCATTAGTACATTCTGCATGAGAAGTCGCACCAATGGTGAAAATTTCGTCTCAATCAGACAAGCGGTTGCGGAGAAAAACACGAAAGTTCTGTGCGGACAGACAGACAACAAACAGACCCAAATGCAATACCCTCTCCAAATCCTTCGGCGGGGGTAACGAGAATGGCACTGGGTAGAACGCATACCTCTGCCTGGTTGAGCAGTTTACGTTTTGTATCCCATCGATAGGCCAGATCCGGAGCTGAACCGAAATTGAATCGGCTTATTCTCGTCACCTAAATCAACTCATCCACCTAGTTTTGTCGTAACTTGTCCACAAGTTTTTGAAATATCATGCTATAAATAGTTTTTGGCCCCATCTCTCAATGGTGAAGTATGATTTGTGATATTAAAAATCGGACCACTGGACCTGTAGTTTATCTGGGCCCAGGCCCAATGTTGTAACCCAAATTTGGTAGCATGCCGATTGTTGGGTCTGGAGAAGATTTTTGAAGAAATGTACTAAGTTGGCTATTTTGGCCTACTTAAAGTCATATGACTGGAATGAGCTTTGCAATTCCTGTTTCTAGTCAGGAGAGGAATGTTGCTGCAAAATTTCAGCCGGATTGGCCGAGCAATTTGGCCGGAGAAGTCGAAAAAGGAGACGGACGGTGCACGATGACAATACTTGCATTCCAGATAAGCTATAAAATTCACATCTGGATCCGGATTCAGATCTTCAACAAAATTGAATCGATTTGTCATAATCACACACCAAACCTGTCCACAACTTTGAGATATCATGCTATATGTCCTTTTTGGCCCCATCTCTCAATGGTGAAGAATCACTTTTTTTTTAAATTATAGTATCCAGATCCAGATGTTCACCAAAATATAATCGTTTTGGCCACGTCACACACATGACCTCTCCACCAAATTTCATCCGAAATCGGTCCAAAAGTCTTTGATACATCGTTTTAACAGACAGACAAACAAACGACAGGCGTGAAAACATAACCTGTCTACCTTCGGTGGTGGAGGTAACAATAAAACACAAGGTACGGTTTAAACACAGAAAATTAGATGAAAACAAAAACAGCAACACAGGGACAAAAATGCAACAAAGACACGATGGATTTGGTCCAGAAAAAAAAAAATAATAATAATAATAATAATAAAAAAAGCTTTGATAAAGTGAAAGGACCAAATGCTGATCCAATCTAGATGTGGAGCAGACCTCAAACTGAAATATTCACACAAGTAATGGTCCAGGTAAGTTCATTCTGTTATCTTGTTCTCTCATCCTCATGACCTGGTTTATGGCCCCTAAAATCATTAAGTCAAACTCTCAAAGGAGGTTCAAAGACAATCTTTCGAAGATCATTGCAGTCACATTCATTATGCAACCAAGCCATTGAAGCCACAGATGTCGAATGAACGAAAACAACACCTTGATCAGAAGGGGGGATGGGAATAACAATAGGTTTGCATGGAACGTCCAAGATGACTGGCAAGTGTATGCACAAAATGCCACCAAAGCACGACACTCAAGAGCGAGCTTAGCAAATGATTTACATTTGGAGGAGTGAAGGACGACGTAAAGAGATTTCAGCAGTTTGAACAAAGACTCTCATTGTGAGCCACAAATAAATAAATAAAGTGAATAAATACAGGACTGGCAACACAACAACACCAAGCACTATTCACCCAGATTGCTGGAATAAAACCAGAAGGCACCCAGATCACTATTCACCCAGATCATATGTCCCTCAACGGGTGAGCTCCAAGACTCTCAGGCATCACAAAGAGCTTATTATTGCTGCAATGACTCGACATTCTCAACTCTCATCAAAAAAGTGCCCAGCCCAACATAAACCCAACAACCTTCATTCTCGATCGAATTTGAGCAGACCGGCACGGCAGCTCCACCAAATGGTTCTTCGAACTCACAAGCTCCCCCAGCCATCAAAATTGTCCGAAGTAGACGAACGGCAAATCAAACAAATGGGGGTGTTGCAGGGTGAGAATTGGTACAGGACATGGCCCTCAAGGCGAGAGCCATGCCATAAAACCACACCTTTGTTACAGTCAAGCATTTCAAAACACAGCTTAGGAAACAACAGAAGCCACTTCCTTAGATTGTGCACCGAGCATTTAGAAACCTACCTCGAAACCACGTGTGTGTGGTGTGTGTTGTGTGCCTGCAGGCTGTACCAATTGGTCATCAGCGGAGCAGATCGGCAAGTCCAGAACTGGGAGAGCAATAACGGAGTCAGATTTGACGGCGCAGATAGCGCACTTACCTCTTTCTGGGTTCGATTCCCGACCCGAATGTAAATGGCCGGATTGGTGATTCATAGGTAGGACTTTGGATCACGAAGTTAAGCCGGGTGTGCCATGTGCTAGCATTTGCCATGGTGTTAGTCACGAAGAGTGGGCGAGTTATCGCCGGCACCCTGAAGTCCTGAATAAGTTACAAACCGGTCTGCTCTGACACGAAAACCACTAAAACTCTTCCAACCAATGTTTTGAGAATGTCCTCAAGACCGCGCTCGGATTTTCCCCGCTTTTGGTTTCATTCCTTACACACCAAACTCCCTACACCACCAAAAGGAATAAGGTGCCATCATGGACAGCACGACAAACAGTCTCTGCTGCCACCACCTTTCCGTCGATGAACCACTCTCCGAGTGAAACACCATCGACTTGAGTCCTTTGACCCAGCTGGAAAGTATTTATTGGTTCACGAGCGCCAGCCAGAGTGACCACTATATTCGTTATGTCTGTGTGTCTGTGTGTCTGTCGTGTGTCGTCTGTCCAGAGCATAACTCCGTGGACTTTGATCCGATCTGATGAAACTTGGTTAAGTGTTCGATATCAATGTCTAGTTGTGTTTTCCTGGATGAAAACGTCCAACCTGTCCAACGTGTTGGATGTGTGCTACGCCCATTGTGGGTGGAGCCACGCTCAAAAAATAGCCATTTTTAGGGGGTAGTCGGATTAAAAATCTATCTTCTCCTAGGGAATTGACTGAATGGAATGGGTTCTTCGTATTTGAATAGCAAAATGAATATCTAAAACCTGTCGTTGTCCGATTTTTCATTTTCGTCCAAGGTCAAAAACTTAGAAAAATTGCGAATTTTGACATAAAAATCATACGACCGCCCAAACTTTGAGATCTAGGATGACAATATTTTTTATGCATAATCTTGAGGTCATTCCCCACCTAAAGTCTTGAAACCATTTTGCTCTATCTCGAACACCTTGCCCGTGGCGGCCCCTTCAAGCTTGTTTTTTACGCTGATTCCATCAAAGTATGGATAATCCGAGGAGTGCGAAATGCCATATAGCCTACTATGACGTTATATTGTGCCTGGAATGTTCCAGAGGAAGTTTTGCACCAAAGGTCATAATCCTTGACCTTTGACCTTAAAGTTCACAAAGGTCAAATTTTCAAAGTTGTGGGAATCGAACCGGGTTTTCGACCTTCTTCGACGAACTAACTCCAATAAGCTATAGCACGTATCCTGTTTCCTTATTTCAATGTCACAACATTGTTTTGTGACCTTTAAAGTATGCAAAGGTCAAATTTTGAAAGTTGTTGAACGAAACCGGGTTTTCGACATTTTGCAGCAATAACCCGTCACTCGTACCAATCATGTTGATCATTTTTATAACTTGTCAAAAATATCACATTGTCTTCATCCTTGACTTCAGAAACAATCTACATCGTCAACTACCGCTCGTGAACCATCGTCGTCTTCAGACTTGTCGGTCTTTATTTATTTATTTATTTATTTTATTGACGACATTTTAAACGGGCCAGTTTGTTGGACATGATCGATGTCGCCGAAACGAGACCTGCTCCATAGTTGCCACATCGTCCATCCAGTACGTCCCCCTCCTCCACACTCCCGACACGTGATACCCCTCGTATCGTCCTCAAAGTCCCCTTCACCGTGGTTCAGAGGATTCCTGTTGAACCACCGTCACCAGCAACGCAGCTTCACGGATAACCCTCGAGGACGAGCTGAGGCAACGTGGATGAATGGCCTTCGTTTAATACACAGTAAACGGTATCAGCACCAAGGGGCCCGCTTGGAACGAGGCCCGTCAGGAACGATACGAGAATAATTCAATCGTCGATCACCAAAACGGTCCTACACGCAGCGCACCTTCGTGACCGCCTTGAATTGACCGGGAAGGTGTGCTGCGTGAGGTTTATACAAACACCGGTGACGTCACAGCGTATTCACCGCGTTAAATGGATCGACGACACTTACTGGGCATGGCGAGGCTTCCGTGGAAATCCCGGGTCCCGATGGAGAGTTAAAACCCGTGAACTGAGCAATCACCAGAATCTATCCGAGCCGGGCCTCACTACACGGCAGGGATACGCGGGACGCAGGGCCTCACTACACGGCAGGGATACGCGGGACGCGGCGCCTCGCTTCTCCCTCAGGAGACAAGAACCAGCCAGGCCGTGCACGTGTCTGCCTGAATGGGGGAGCGAACAGGTCGAGCTGGGTGAGACCGCGCCCTCTGACGCCTCGAGGGACACCTGGCTTTAAATCCAACGTCTCAGAGCCCGACCGATCACTGCCTTGCAATGGAAGGGGCTCTGTATGCTTTTATAGCTCAACGAAAAAGGAACCAAAGTACCCGTGGTTTAAACAGTCATGATAACACAATTATACGTGACGTGTGGACGTGTTGGACACTTGGATGTTGGACGTGTTGGACGTGTGGACGTGTTGGACGTGTTGGACGTGTTGGACGTGTTGGACACGTTGGACACGTTGGATGTGTTGGATTGTTGGATGTGCTGGACACGTTGACGTGTTGGACATGTTGGACACGTTGGATGTGTTGGACACGTTGGATGTGTTGGACATATGTTGGACACGTTGGGGTGTTAGACACGTTGGACGTGTTGGACGTGTTGGACGTGTTGGACACGTTGGACTTGTTGACGTGTTGGACGTGTTGGACTTGTTGCATGTGTTGGACACGTTGGACATGGTTGACGTGTTGGACACATTGATGTGTTGGACACGTGGATGTGTTGGACTCGTTGGATGTGTTGGACGTGTTGGACTGTGGACGGTTTGGACATGTTGGACGTGTTGGACGTGTTGGACGTGTTGGACATGTAGGACACGTTGGATGTGTTGGACACGTTGGATGTGTTGGACATGTTGGACATGTTGACGTGTTGGACACGTTGGAACTGTTGATGTGTTGCACGTTGGACATGTTGGACGTGTTGGACGTGTTGGATGTGTTGACGTGTTGGACGTGTGGACGTGTTGGACACGTTGGACACGTTGGACACGTTGGACACGTTGGACGGTTGGACGTGTTGGAACGTTGGTTGGACGTGTTGGACGTGTTGAACACGTTGGACGTGTTGACACGTTGGAGTGTTTGACACTTGGATGTGTTGGACACGTTGATGTTAGGACACGTTTGGACATGTTGGACGGTTGGACGTGTTGACGTGTTGGACACGTTGGACGTGTTGGACGTGTTGGACACGTTGGTCGTGTTGGACGTGTTGGACGTGTTTGGACGGTTTGGACGCGTTGGACGTGTTGGACGCGTTAGACATGTTGGACACGTTGGACGTGTTGGACGTGTTGGACGTGTTGGACGTGTTGGACGTGTTGGACACGTTGGACGTGTTGGACGTGTTGGACGTGTTGACGTGTTGGACGTGTTGGACACGTTGGACACGTTGGACGTGTTGGATGTGTTGGACTTGTTGGATGTGCTGGACACGTGGATGTGTTGGACATGTGGACACGTTGGGGGTGTTAGACACGTTGGACGTGTTGGACTGTTGGACGTGTTGGACGTGTTGGACAGTTGGACACGTTGGACACGTTGGACTTGTTGGACACGTTGGACGTGTTGGACGTGTTGGACTTGTTGCATGTGTGACGTGTTGACCGTGGTGTGTTGGACACGTTGGATGTGTTGGACTCGTGGATGTGTTGGACTGTGTTGCGACATGTTGACGTGTTGGACACGTTGGACACGTTGGACGTGTTGGACATGTTGGACGTGTTGGACACGTTTGGACGTGTTGGACGTGTTGGACGTGTGGACACGTTGGACACTGTTGGACACGTTGGACACGTTGGACGTGCTGGACACGTTGGCGTTGTTGGACGCTGTTGGACACGTTGGACGTGTTGGACACGTTTGATGTGTTGGACACGTTTGATGTGTTGGACACGTTGGACGTCTTGGACACGTTGGACGTGTTGGACGTGTTGGACGTGTTGGACGTGTTGGACACGTTGGAGGTGTTGGACACGTTGGTCATGTTGGACTGTTGGACGTGTTGGATGTTGGACACGTTGGAGTGTTGGACACGTTGGACGTGTTTGGACACGTTGGACGTGTTGGACGTGTTGGACGCGTTGGACGTGTTGGACACGTTGGATGTGTTGGACGTGTTGGACACGTTGGAGGTGTTGGACACGTTGGACGTGTTGGACGTGTTGGACACGTTGGTCATGTTGGACGTGTTGGACGTGTTGGACGTGTTGGACGTGTTGGACGTGTGGACGTTTTGGACACGTTGGAGGTGTTGGACACGTTGGACACGTTGGACGTGTTGGACATGTTGGACACGTTGGATGTGTTGGAACCATGTTGGATGTGTTGACATGTTGGACACGTTGGGGGTGTTAGCACGTTGGACATGTTGGACGTGTTGGACGTGTAGGACAGTTGGATGTTGGTGACGACGTTGGATGTGTTGGAAGTGTTGGACATGTTGGACGTGTTGGACACGTTGGACTTGTTGGACATGTTGGACGTTGTGGACATGTTGACATGTTGGATTGTTGACGTGTTGGACACGTTGGACGTGTTGGACGTGTTGGACGTGTTTGACACGTTGGACACGTTGGACACGTTGGACACGTTGGACACGTTGGACGTGTTGGACGTGTTGACGTGTTGACGTGTTGGACACGTGGACGTGTTGGACACGTTGGATGTGTTGAACACGTTGGATGTGTTGGCACGTTTGATGTGTAGGACACGTTGGACATGTGGACGTGTTGGACGTGTCTTGGACGTGTTGACGTTGGACGTGTTGGACGCGTTGGGACACGTTGGACGTGTTGGTCATGTTGGAGTGTTGACTGTGACGTGTTGGACGTGTTGGACGTGTTGGACGTGTTGACGTGTTTGGACGTGTTGGACAGGTTGACATGTTGGATGTGTTGGATTGTGTTGGACTTGTTGGATGTGCTGGACACGTTGGATGTGTTGGACATGTTGGACACGTTGGGGGTGTGTTAGACACGTTGGACGTGTTGGACGTGTTGGACGTGTGGACGTGTTTGACACGTTGGACACGTTGGACACGTTGGACGGTGTTGGACGTGGTTGGACTTGTTGCATGTGGTTGGACGTGTTGGACATGTTGGACGTGTTGGACACGTTGGATGTGGTTGGACACGTTGATGTGTTGGACTCGTTGGATGTGTTGGACGTGTTGGACGTGTTGGACATGTAGGACACGTTGGATGTGTTTGGACATGTTGACATGTTGGACGTGTGTCATGTTGGACGTGTTGGACACGGACACGTTGGACGTGTTGGACTGTTGGATGTGTTTGACGTGTTTGGACACGTTGACTGTTGACGTGTGGAACGTTGGACACGTTGACGTGGACACGTTGGACCTGTTGACGTGTTGGACGTGTGGACTTTGGACGTGTTTGGACGTGTTGGACGTGTTGGACACGTTGGATGTGATTGGACACGTTTGATGTGTTGGACACGTTTGATGTGTGGATTGTTGATGTGTTGGATTGTTGGATGTGCTGGACACGTTGGATTGTTGGACATGTTGGACACGTTTGGGGTGTTAGACACGTTGGACGTGTTGGACGTGTTGGACGTGTTGGACACGTTGGACACGTTGGACACGTTGGACGTGTTGGACGTGTTGGACTTGTTGCATGTGTTGGACGTGTTGGACATGTTGGACGTGTTGGACACGTTGGATGTGTTGGACACGTTGGATGTGTTGGACTCGTTGGATGTGTTGGACGTGTTGGACGTGTTGGACATGTAGGACACGTTGGATGTGTTGGACATGTTGGACATGTTGGACGTGTTGGACATGTTGGACGTGTTTGGACACGGACACGTTGGGACGTGTTGGACATTGTTGTTGGATCGTGTTGGACGTGTTGGACACGTTGGACGTGCTTGGGACGTGTTTGACGTGTTGGACACGTTTGGACCGTTGGACACGTTGGACGTGTTGGACGTTTTGACGTGTTGGCACGTTGGACGTGTTGGACGTGTGGACACGTTTGACGTGTTGGACGCGTTGGATGTGTTGGACACGTTTGATGTGTTGGACACGTTTGATGTGTTTGGACACGTTGGACGTGTTGGACACGTGTTGGACGTGTTGGACGTGTTGGACTTGTTGGACGTGTTGGACGTGTTGGACGTGTTGGACGTGTTGTGGACGTGGTTTGGACGTGTTGGACACGTTGGAGGTGTTGGACACGTGGCATGTTGGACCGTGTGGACGTGTTGGACACGTTGGAGTGTTGGACACGTTGGACGTGTTGGACACGTTGGACGTGTTTGGACGTGTTGACGTGTTGGGCGTTTGGACGTGTGGACGTGTTGGACACGTTGGATGTGTTGGACACGTTGACGTGTTGGACACGTTGGACGTGTTGGACGTGTTGGACACGTTGGAGGTGTTGGACACGTTGGACGTGTTGACGTGTTGGACACGTTGGTCATGTTGGACGTGTTGGACGTGTTGGACGTTGTGGACGTGTTGGACGTTGGACACGTTGAGGTGTTGGACACTATGGACACGTTGGACTGTTGGACGTGTTGGACACGTTGGTCATGTTGGACGTGTTGGACACGTGGACACGTTGGACGTGTTGGACGTGTTGGACATGTTGGACGTGTTGGACGTGTTGGACGTGTTGGACGTGTTTGGACGTGTTGGACGTGTTGGACACGTTGGATGTGTTGGACACGTTTTGGACGTGTTGGACGTGTTGGACGTGTGGACGTGTTGAGACGTGTTGGACACGTTGGAGGTGTTGGACGTTGGAGGGTTGGATCACGTTGGACGTGTTGGACGTGTTGGACACGTTGTATGTTGACGTGTTGACGTGTTGGACGGACTGTTTGGATGTAGCACGTTGGAGGTGTGACACGTTGGACGTGTTGGACGTGTTGGACACGGTTGGTCATGTTGGACGTGTTGGACACGCTGGACACGTTGGACGTGTTGGACACGTTTGACGTGTTGGTCATGTTGGACGTGTTGGACGTGTTGGACGTGTTGGACGTGTTGGACGTTGGTTGGACGACACGTTGGACATGTTGGAGGTGTTGGACGGTTGGACACGTTGGACGTGTTGGACACGTTGGTGACATGTTGGACGTTTGGACGTCGGTCGAGCTTTGTATTTGAACGAACGCTTTGACCAAAGTGGTAACGGTGTGTAGCTCAAGGCAGAAGGAGACCAGGGTGGTCTATATAAATAACAGGACTGCAGTTGAGACTCATTAGTAGAGGTAGACTAGTTAAGAAAATAACTAGGTAAGCCAAAATAGAGTATGAGAAGGATGTTGCAAAAATATTAAAACATAACATTCAAGGACATGAGGAGTAAAGAACGGGTTAAGAGAAGTGTGGGTTGTTGTTGTTGTTGTCTTTTGTCTGTTGTTGTTGTTGTTGTTGTTCGCATAAAATCTGTGCCTGCTGGCTCGCATCATTTTTTTTTTCTTCCAGAAGCAGGGCTGTGCCACTGATGCAGTAGTGCCCTATTGCCAGTAAGTTGGTACTCATTTTGCCGACCTCAGAAAGATGACAGGCTGAGTCAACCCACCTGGGTTACTTCAAAAGAACGACAGAGGCTCAAACTCAAGACCCAAAGATCTTCAGCCAGCCACTTTAACCGTTAGCCACACCAAGCATAGAAGTGTAACTCATCGAGGAATAGCACAGGGATGAAAGTAAGATGGCAGACTCATAAAGAGTAATTTTGCTACAACATTTATACAAGAGCTGTCAAGCGATTTACCCACAATTGAGAGTGATTCTCAGAGTGGGGAAGGTTTTAGTAGAGATCCAGGTAAGAGTGAAGGGAGTAAAGAAGTAGCTCAGAAAGCTAAGATGATAATGCTTCAGCACAAGATAATGTGCATCTAACAGTATTGAAGGAGGCTGCGGAGCAGAGAAGCATGATGTTAACCAATATCTTTAACAGCTCATTGGAGTCAGGACAGGTACCAGTGAGCTGCCAGAGAGAGAGAGAGAGAGAGAGAGAGAGAGAGAGAGAGAGAGGAGAGCACAGTGTAGAGCGACTACATTGATTCCAGGGCTAACGAGTTCAGCATAGAGCAACGACATTGATTCCAGGGCGAACTAGTCAGCATAGAGCAATGAGATTGATTCCAGGGCTAACTAGTCAGCGTAGAGCAACTACATTGATTCCAGGGCTAACGAGTCAGCGTAGAGCAACGACATTGATTCCAGGGCGAACTAGTCAGCGTAGAGCAACGACATTGATTCCAGGGCGAACTAGTCAGCGTAGAGCGACTACATTGATTCCAGGGTTAACTAGTCAGCCAAGAGCAACTAGATTGATTCCAGGGCTAACTCGTCAGCGTAGAGCGACGAGATTGGTTCCAGGGTTAACTAGTGGACTAATCTACAAGGAGCGGCTGACGGAGGAAGAGAGGGCTTTATGCATTAAAAAGGAGGTGGTTATGAGGGGATCTAATTGAGATGTTTAAGACAATGAAGTGTCCTCCTGCCTTGGAATTCCTAATGGTCTCCTCCTGTGTTGGCATTCCTTTCTCAGATGCGAAAAGTGACTGGCCCCTCCTCATTCAGCGATACATCATGATGTCATTGACAGTGTTTTGTCATACTACACCACATCTGGATCTAAATCCTGGAACTCTCCACCATCTAGTTCACTAATTGACAATTGCACACGATTATAAGAACACCGTGAACAATGTGACCGCCGCCATCCCATTAAAGGAAATTATTCTTCTTGCAAAAATAATGGCGTCTTTCGAACCACAAGGCTCCGATGGATGATCGATCCACTCCAATTGTCAATATTAATCAGATGCAGTACCTTGATCATCTAGCCTATATTATAGTACTGCAGCATAGCAAACCAATTGTTCAAATTTGCATAAAAGCACCAAAATTGGTACACATGTAGAATAATGTATTCCGAACAATTCTAGATATGGAGCCACCCGAGATAAAGCTGACCAAGGCACAATCTCGGGTGGCTCCATATCTAGAATTGTTCGGAATACATTATTCTACATGTGTACCAATTTTGGTGCTTTTATGCAAATTTGAACAATTGATCTGAAATATCAGACTACGCTGCTGGACTATTAGGGATTCCAGAGCCTTTGGAGCAGACAAGGAATCGGGAAAGAATTACTGCACTTGCGGGATTAAATCAATTATTCACTATCACACCATGACCATGGTGAAAAGTTCTTTCGCAGATACAGAGAGAGGATTCCTAACCTGGTAGATTGGTCACCTCAACGTCAGGAATATACATTGCTGCTGCTGTTCTCTTTGAGTTCGGGTCTTTGGAGCCACCGGGATAAACATGCAAGGATGGACTCCAATTTCGGATTAACCCCGTCGATTACTCTAACAAGGTGTACAATGTATATGGATATGTGGTAGGGGCAAACTACCAAGACGTATGAGGTACATAATCCAAAGCCGTGCTTTAAACAGCCCTCATCCGTGCAAGCCCGAAAGGATGTAGTGCTCCCCCTTTGTACGGGTCATTCGGTATTCCCAATAGGCATACAGTGACATATGCCACAGAAGGTGGACGGAGGTTATGTTTTCACCTCTGTTTGTCTATTTGTTGGGTCGCCGAAATAGGTGACCCTTATTGTCAGTAATTCTGTC
>CM068954.1:66489138-66510687 GCA_035128595.1 Eptatretus atami
TTGTTTGGATGTTTGTTTGGATGTTTCTTCGTTTGTCATCAGCATAATTGGTGGTAAACTTGGGCGGATTTTGACCAAACTCGGGTGGTAGGTACCTCTTATGATCTAGTGCTTTGGAAATTGTGATGGTTGCTCGGGACGCTTTAAGTTCCTAGCAACAACCGAAAAACCTTCAAAATCGGTACCGTTCACGCGAAATCAATTCCGAAAGCCATTATCTCACGTAGGGTTATGAATTTGGCACGAATGATCTACAGGTGATGCTCTATCAATATATTCCGTTTTTTGTGATATGGAATACTTTACCGCAGCGCCCCCTACAATTAGGGTATGCACGAAAATTGCGAAAATTGAAGGCCCCTAGCGACCAGGTGAGTGATCGATACGAATGAAACTTTGCAGGTTCATGGTACTCAATGAGTACTACAACTTTTCCTCGGACATATTGACCGATTTCGCTAGGTCAGGGGTCAAAGGTCAATTAGTGCAAAAATCGATAATATGCGAGAGCTGGAGGTGCCTTCGCGCCAAATGCTACTCCTCCTAGGGTTATGGTCGGATGGTCATGAAAATTCACACTCACGTCTGGAATACATTGTGCACAAACGATCGAGCAGGATTTTCGATTTAGATCTTTGTTCACCCACAGCACCCCCTCGACTTTGGGGATTTCCGATTTCAAACCGCATTTTCGGTACTTTTCATTCAAATGGATACCGAGTAGTTATCAGTAGATGGAACTGGATGATTTGATATGCATAATCTTAAGGTGATTCCCTATCCGCTATATGACATCCATTTGCTCTATATCTTATAGTTTCCATGCTCGGGTCGACCATCGCCGCCTACCGGCTTGTCTGTCTTGTCTGTCTGTCTGTGAGCATGATATCTCAAAAATTGTGGACGGATTTGGACGAAACTTGGTGGACAGGTCGGGTGTGAGGCGAGGACAAAATGATTAGATTTTGTTGAAGATCCAAATCCGGATACGAAAAATTTATAAGCGATTCTTCACCATTGAAAGAGATGGGGCCAAAAACAATATATATGATGTTTAAAAAAGTTTAAGAAAGATGTTGTTTAAAAAAGTTGTGAACGGTTTATGACAAAACTAAGTCGATGAGTTAGTTTGTTGACCGATTCCGGTCTGGAGAAGAAACAAAACAAGGCGATTGGATTTTGGTTCAGGTCCACATCCAGATCCAGCCTATCAGTGGGATACAAAATGTAAACTATTCAGCCTGGCAGAGGTGTGCGCTCTACTGAGTGCTGTTCAAGCTAATAGTGCGTTGAGATATGACCTGGGCTGATAGGATGGCCTCAAGGTATGCACACTCACATCTCAGCTATCTAGCCAGGGTTTGAATCTTGGTCCAGCTATAAAGTGTCATCCTGGTGTTTCACAGACTGGGTGAATCATCAATGTGTGTGCCGTCCCTTCGGTGGACGTTAAAGTCCCTCACGAAGAGTGGACGAGCTATCGCCGGCACCCTGAACAAATGACAAATTCCTGGCCAAACTACTGCTGGGAAGGCAATGTTAAACCACACAGTATAACCCTTGCACAGGAAGCTACTTCTGGCAGTGACGCTCTGTGACAGTATATGAGGATTATCACAAAGTTGAACAAACCAACGTCAGCATTGTTAATAACAGTAGCCGATACTGAAAGTCTTTGAACAAAGGTTTCAGTGTAAGGCAGTCACATAATTAAAGGAATGCCTACATTTAGTATTGTGACCTAAAAATAACGTTTAATAATAAACTTTAAAGAAGTCAAAATGAGTTGAAATTTAATTATTGGTCGACTTACGAAGCGAAAAGTAGGGTAAAGCAATTGGTTCATGTCTGTCTGTTCCATCAGTTTATGATCGAGGAACAACTAATTTAAATTGAAAGTTATATTTCGGAACATGAATAGGACAAGATTGTCGTAGTACTATACTTCAGCTCCGAATTCATCCTGATCACGCGTGCTCAGAGAGGAGTGGGATAAGTTTTTTACTCTCTGCCTGCCTGGCAGTTAAACAAAATTGAAAATCATTCCAAACTGGAAACTACTGTTTTGATGGACATAATGGACACATACAACAGGCACGACAAACTAATGTAACATGTTAGATTGGGTGATGTAATAGACACTGGGTAAAACAGCGATAAAGCCAGGAATTAATTTATTTATATGCCTTTAAACAACTTTAAACCTTTATTTAAATTTAACTATATACTTGAACACTGTACAACACAAACCACCTTCATAATACTTCCAAAAACCATATTATATGTTCATATATAGCAATGAGAGGGCGTCACATGTGAGAGGCTTTCGAAGAGTCTGCCGCTATAGCTATGTCGATGCTGATTGACGCTGTGTTCTTTGGTGATCAATAAAGCCTCCACCTCCAAAACTGCGATGAAATGTCATCTTATTACAGTGTATAACTATAAGGCATATGTATAAGAGTGCTTCAGTTGCACTAAACTTCTGGATTTTTAAAAATTGATCTTTAATATCATTATTTTTTTTAAATTGAAGTATATACCTGAACACTGTGTGTGGTATCATGTTCTATGAACTGTCTAGTTCGTTAAGAGTTAGAGAGTCCGCTCAAAAGGATAGAGCACGGACAGATAGAGAGAGAGGGGAGGGGCAGAGAGAGCTAAGTGAGGGAGAGAGAGAGAGAGGTGAGTGGGGGAGAGAGTTGAGTGGGGAGACAGTTGAGTTGGGGAGAGATTTGAGTTGAGTGAAAGGGAGGGGGAGAGAGGGGAGGGAGGGTGGAGAGAGAGGGAAGGGATGGGGATAGAGAGCAGAGAGAGAGAGACAGAGAAACAGACAGAGGGGGAAGGGAAAGGGAGAGGAGTGGGAGGAAGTGGGGGGAGGGGGCGGTGTGTAAAGAAGTTTCCTTCTGTATCTATCCTGTCCACCACATTCTTCCATACCCCATTGTTTGTCCAAGCCTCCCTCTATTTTGCCCTTCAACTCTGCTATTGGTGACCCCCACCCCCCCTCTCTCTCTACTGTTCCTTTTGTCCTGTTGTGTCCTGATCAATTTTGTGTTCTAGCTCTTTCATGAGCCTTGACTCTGTATACCAAAAAAAACCTGTCATCGGTTGGCAATCATTGGACAGACTTGTGGGCCGAATGGTCTCTTTCTGTGTTAAAGTTCCCTGGAAGGGAATTCAACGATTAAATGCAGTATAACGAACCGTGCTGTCTGTCCATGCATTAGTCTGTCTCCTGTTTATGTTGGCCGCTTCCCGCATTTTGTATGAAAAGTTCAACATTCATTTTTGAAATGACAGGAGAACAGGCATGAATAATTTTGATGCAAAATTTTATTTTGCAACCAAGATATTTTTCCCTCTTTTTAGACAAATTGAACCTCCGCCGCCTGATGTTGCACCACCATTTTGCGGTGGGCGGTATAATTAGCTCAGTTTTGGCTCTGAGTGAAACCAAGAGTGCAACACAATTAACCTTTTTAAAGTCCATGAAATAATTTGAAATTGATAAATTAACTTAAACCTTTCCTGTCACTGGAGACGGGTATTTTCTTCGTAATGTACAAAACAGAGAAACATCTTCCTTTGATTTTTTTTATGATCCACCTCAGATTTGCGATTTGATCTCTCGTGCCTCTTCCTCTTCTGGCATCTGCTTGCTCACTGGGCATTTCTCACTTCATGATGTCTTCTTTTCTGCGTTAATAATCTTTAGCAGTAATAATAATAATATTGATCAGTTTAAAAATAGGACCACTGGACTGGATCTTATCTGGGCCCTGGCCTAATGTTGTAACCTAAATTTGGTAGTATTCTTACCTGTGCATCTGGAGAAGAAGATTTTTGAAGGAATTTACATGATTTTCCCCAAAATTGACCTAGTCGACAATTTTGACAAACTTTCGGTCATGTGATCAGCATGACCTCCACAATTTAACATCCCTACCCTGGCCTAATGTTGGAACCCAAATTTGGCAGCATTCAGACTGGTGGGTCTGCAGAAGAAGATTTTTGAAGGAATTAACCAAGTCCACCATTTTGACCTAGTTAAAGTCACGTGAGTGGAACAAGCTTTGCAATCCACATTACCAGTCAGGAGCGGAACGTTTGTGCCAAATTTCAGCCGGATCGACCCAGCAGTTTGGCCAGAAAAGAAAAAAATAGGAGACAGACAGACCATCCATCCATTGGGACCATACTCTATACAGAGTATCCAAAATAGGAGACAGACAGACAGACAGACCATCCATCGGGACCATAGTCTGTACAAAATATCAATGCTGCCAAACCAGTATCCTGGGCTATTGGGCACAATCCAAGACAGGTCATCACTCCAACACAGGATACTCAAATGGCTCAATCATCCCAGCAAGCTGCTACTCATTTTGCTGACCTCAGAAGGATGATGAGCTGAGTTAACTCCACCTGGTATTAATTCAATGGCCAAGCAGGATTTGAACTCACAACCCAAGAATCCCAAGCCCAGCACCCTCACCATTAAGTCAACACCAAGCATGACAGACAAATAGACGGTTCACAATGACATCTAATCTGGAATTCTAATTCCAGATAAGCTAATAATACCATGATTAAAAAAAAAAAATAATGATGGCAGTGATTTTCATGTCTTAAACGAGAATGACACTCGGTCGAGCACATATTTCTACCCGGCTGAACAATTTACGATTTGTATCCCACTTATAGGCCGGATCTGCATCCGGACCATAACCAAACTCTAATCGGGTTGTTCTTGTCACCTACCCAACTCATCCACAAAGTTTTGTCATAATCCATCGACAACTTTTTGAAATATCATGCTATATATCATTTTTTTTTCACTTCCTCTCAAGGTTGAAGAATCACTTTAAAAATTCTGGTATCTGGAACTTCACCAAAATCCAACCATTTCGTCATGTCATGCACCCAAACTGTCCAACCATAACTGAACCAATTTGCCCATGTCGCACGTCCAACTTGTCCACCAAGTTTTGTCATAATCCATCCACAACTTTTTGAAATATCATGCTCTATATCATTTTTGGCCCTTTCTCTCAATGGTGAAGAATCACTTTAATAATTCTGGTATCCAGATTTTCACCAAAATTGAACCAATTCACTCATGTCACACACCCAACCTGTACACCTAGTTTTGTCATAATCCATCCATAACTTTTTAAAATATTGGGCTACAATATCGTTTTTGACCCCATCTCTCAACAGTGAAGAATAACTTCTGGATCTTCTTCCAATCTTCACCAACATCGAATCAATTCTTCCTTGTCACATACCCAACCTGTCCATCAAGTTCAGTCTGAATCCATCCAAAACTTTTTGAAATATCCTGCTGACAGACAGACAGAGAAACACGGGTGAAATCATAACCTCTGTTGACCTTCATTGGTGGAGGTAAAAAACATGGGGGCAATATCCCTGGGCACTCAACTGGTAGTGGCTGGATAATATAACCAGGAAACCACTGGTGGGCGTGATTGACATAGAAAATATGTAACGGAGATAAAGTAAATACCTATGGATTTTTTTTTTTAATGCCGTGAACAAACTTTGGTAGATCACGGGTGATAAAGGTTGTGGTGAAGTTTCATCGGAATTGTGTTTTGCAGTTTCTGGGAAGAAAGTAAATACCTCTTTTGGGGGGCAACCCCACCCCCCTGTAAGACCCCCTTAGACCCAGATTGTCTTTTTAATGCCAGAACAATCGTTGGTACATGATGGGTGATGAAGGCTGTAGTCAAGTTTCACCGGAATTGTGTGTGTAGTTTCGGAGAAGAAAGCAAATACCTATTTTGGGGGGCAACCCTCCGGTAAACCCCATTACAGCCGGATTTTTGTAATGCCATGAATAAACTTTGGTACATGAACGGTGATGAACGTTGTGGTTAAGTTTCATCGAAATCGTATCTGTAGTTTCAGAGAAGACGTTGAAAGTATTTGCGGAGGGCCGGACAGACGGACGGACAGACGGACGCGCCATCCCATAAGCTCCCCGGAACTATGTTCCAAGTAAGCGAAAAACAACAACTCATGTACACTTCGTAATTGAGCAAGTTTTACAGTGAAACACACACTTGTTTTCTTCCATTTGGTTGTTATAATCCAGGCAGCAATGACGTCATCTGCGACCACTAAATTGCAGTCTGTACTCGCATGTGGCGCTGCATCTCAGAGCATACTGTACTACTTTGCAGAAGGGTGGAAAGCCAGGCACCCCGTCTGTATTCATTTTGTGGACATTAAAGATTCCACAGCATCCTACTATTAATTTGCAATTGGTCACTGGCTTTGAAACGAATATAAATTTTTATTATGGACCCTATAGGCATCAAAAAGATACATATATCGAACAAACGGTTTCAAATGGAGCACCTTGCCACCATCAGAGGATTTCCATTGCATCAGATGTGGCAATAAACGTGAATTGTTGCTCCCAGCTTGCAGGCTCGATGGCAGAAGATGCCATTTGCATTCTTACCATCTCCATCCCAATCCGTTTAGAATCCCGTGCGGGCACGGGTCACTTGCTCGTATCTTGAAAAACAGAAGGGCAGGGTGTGCCAAGACCCTTGCCAATTGTCATATTTTCTACCTTATTATATAGATTAAATGTGATGGTTATAATGACAAAAAAGTAATGTGGATGAAAATAATTTGAAAAGGTTTGGTAAAGAAAAACAATACTCAGGTTATAAAAGCTTAAGATCCTCTGGTCTTGAGTTCAAGCCCCTGTCGTCCCGTTGAATTAACACCAGGTAGGGTTGACTCAGCTGTCATCCTTCCGATGTTGGCAAAATGAGTACTAGTATACTGGTAACAGGGGCAATGCATCAGCAGCACAGCCGCGCACCCAGCCAACGATGCTAATCACAGCTTTGTGCTGCACACGAAGGAGGGAGACCACCGGTACCCCTAGCTAAAGTCCTGCTCCAACCTAGAGGGGGTGCTGCATCAGCGGCAAAGCCACACCCAGCAAATGATGCTATTCGCAGCCACGTGCTGCCTACGAGAGAAAAAGGTGCACTATCTTTGAAGTGTAGTTTGCGATATGATGTGTGCAAAGACGAACTATAGGTTGTAGCTGACTGCAAGGCCAAAGAGCTCCTGGAAGAAAACTGCACCATTTCCAGAGCCCGAAGGTTCGGTGCGTAAGGTCGCTGGATGATTTTCCAGTTGATCTTAATGAAGAGGGACGGAATGAAAGTTTGAAACCTGGAAGGATCATTATTATTCAAGGTGGTTGACCAAATGTGCAGCTGAATTAACGCACTGTGGTCACAAACGGCCATGCCAAAAAAAAAAACAAAACAAATACAGGCAGTGTATAATCAACAGAGGCCACTACAGCCTAATGTGTTAGGCCTATCAGAAAACCAAGATGGCAGCCATATTTTGTCTTGATGCCATGGTGGGTGGAGACGAGTGATCAATGTGGGTGTGGTCACAGAAGCTATCCATCAATCTATACTTACTAGTACGTGCCCGTACGTGTGTGCCGTACGTGCAAAAAAAAAAAAAAACTTTCAAACCGCGTGCCAGAAACAACAACCACACAAGCCGTTCCTTCGCTGTCATAACGACGACTGGATTGGGCATTGTGTTTATCTATAAATGTGCATAAGAAATCGAGAAATTATTAGAATGCAGTAAGTCATCACTATCCGGAAGTGGTGCGTGCCGTAGGGAATGTTCACATGCATTCCACGAATTATCGCTTGCATTGAAGTGACAACTGCTGTGATACTTACACACACAGAGTTAATTAAAATCAAGTTTACCTCCCTGTCTTTGCTAGTCATGACATTCGCTGCCATTGACCATTGCCACTCCTACGCCACGGTAACTAAGGCGCCCTTTCCCCATCAGTCACGCCTACGCAGCAATGTGTCTGTCCTGTCATTGGTTTGGTAAATAAATGGCCGCAGCAACGTGTCCTGTCATTGGTAACTAAGGCGCCCTTTCCCCATCGGCCATGCCTACGCAGCAACGTGTCCTGTCATTGGTTTGGTAAATAAATGGCCGCAGCAATGTGTCCTGTCATTGGTTTGGTAAATAAATGGCCATAACTTGGGAAGCACTTGTCTGATTAATATCAAACCTTGAAAAGGCACATCCTCAGGTCCCCAGCAATATACCTGGCAAGTTTCAATCAGATCAGTCCAGTGGTTGTCGAGAAACAGTGGTCACACACACACACACACACACACACACACACACACACACACACACACACACACACATTGCTGGAATTATAGATAGATAAATGTCAATGTGTGTGTGCGTGTGCATGTGCGTGTGTGTGTGTGTGTGTGTGTGTGTGTCAGTCAGTGTGTCTCCTCCATAACTCCAAAACCATGAAACCTAGCAGTCTGAAACTTTGCATACTTACTAAGAAAACTCCAAGGAAGTGTAAGACTGAAAA
This sequence comes from Eptatretus atami, assembly GCA_035128595.1. Taxonomy (NCBI): domain Eukaryota; kingdom Metazoa; phylum Chordata; class Myxini; order Myxiniformes; family Myxinidae; genus Eptatretus; species Eptatretus atami. Next base: position 66,497,576 of record CM068954.1, read on the forward strand.
TTGGGTGTTTGGGTTAATTAAAACACACCTTTTGAAGATAATTAACAGCCTTATTTTATTATATCCTTTATCAGGTGCATCCTTGGTCACCGCTCTCTATGGGATCTTAAGGCATATCCTAGGTAACCCGCTGGGGTCTGAAGCTGCCATGGTTTTCGCCTGCTCAACTCTGCCTTGACTTGGAACAAGCCACAACGATTTCTTGACGATGAACTTTTTTTTTCTCACTTTCCTCACTCATATTATCAACTGCCTGTTCATCATAGCTACAAATCGCTGGGTACATCGCAATGCTTATAAACACCCGGAGACATCAGCGTTCGTTGCTTTATTTCATTTCTGCACATGTGATCCCCGCGAGAATCTCTTAAACTAAGCAGAATTACAACATTGAAGCTCCGGAATGCAACTGACAAGCAGTTCCGACTCCTAGAAAAGTGTTCATTTGTCCAATTCGGAAATATTTGACATTTTGGGCGTCTCCGGGAGGGGTATGTTTAATATGACGGTTCAGTGATTGCTAATTACGTGCCAAGCGAACCGTTTCTTATCAACTGTTTCGTTGGAGTGCTTAAGCCACTTGGTGAGCGCTCTACAATATTTGCACTGTTCCTGAATACGATACTTATTTAACAAAACTGAATACGACTTTAAAAAAATTCAGGGGTCTCTCACATGCGTTCTTAGCCACGTGTTGTTCTGCGGTGGGGGCTTGCTCGCTGAAAATGTGAAATTTTATTTTCCACGACTTTTCCCCTTTCTGTCCGATCTTCCATTACACGACCCGACACCTCAGCAAAGATAAATACAAATAAAAATTAAACGTTTCGTTCTTCAAAGTTTCTTCAACTGTTTTGCTTGGTGAAGTCGCTTGGCGCGTGTTTAAGTTTCAATGGCGACACCACGGTTCTATACTGGAGGTCGGAAGGCAAAATAAATTATTTGATCACAATGAGTAAAAAATGTCTTCAGTTATGAAATAATGAATCATCATATCATGGCAGAAAAGCTGAGAGGTACGCATGCTTGATCTGTGTTTCCTGGATTTGAATCCCGACCAAGATATAAACTGTCACCCTAGTGTTTCACAGGCAGGGTGATTCATCAATGTGTGTGCCGTCTCTCGGATGGATGATAAACTGGGTGTCTCATCTGCCGGAATTCCCTCCACCCTCTGCCCACCCCGCACCTTTCTCCTCCCCCACTCCTTCTGCTCCCTACCCTCCCTCCTCACTCCTCTGCCTCCCTCACTCCTCTGCCTCGCCTCACTCCTCTCCTCCTCCCTCCCCCTCACCCTCGTTGTCTCCCTCACTCCTCTGCCTCCTCACACCTCTGCTCACTCACCCTCTTCCTCCCTCACACCTCTTCCCCCTCACACCTCTTCCTCACTCACACCTCCCACCCTCTGCCTCACTCCAACCTCTCTCCTCACTTACCTCCCCTCGCTCCATTGGCCCCCTCACCCTCCTCTCTACCCCTCCCCTCTCGCCGCTACTCCCTTTCTTGGTCCTCACCCCTATCCCACCCTCTCTTCCTTCCCAACTACCCCATCTCTCCCACCCCTCTCCCTCTTTTTCGACCCAAAAAAAAAACTTCCCTACTCTCTCCCCTCCCGCCGCTACCTGTCCGGTCGACCCACCCCCCGCGCCCCCCCCCCGCACCGCCCCCGCGCCCCCCCTACCCCACCCGCCTCTCTCCTCCTCTCCTCCCTCCTCTACCTCTCCCCTCCTCCTCTCTCCCTTACCCTTCCCTTCCCCCCTCCCCCTCTCTCCCTTAACCTCCTCCTCCTCTCTCCCCTTTTACCCTCCCTCCCTCTCCCTTTCCCTCTCTCCATCCCCCCTCCTCCCCTCCATCCCTTCTCCCCTCAATCTTCTCTCTCCCCTCCATCCTCTCTCTCCTCTCCCCCTCCTTTCTCCAATCCCTCCCTCCTCCCCTCCAACTCCCTCCCCTCCATCCTCTCTCTCCTCCTCCCTCCCTCCATTCTTCTCCTCCTCCCTTTCTCTCCCCTCCCCCCCTCTCTCCCTCCCTTCTCTCTCCCTCCCCCTTCTCTCTCCCCCTCCCCCTTCTCTTCCCCTCCTCCCCCCTTCTCTCTCCCTCTCTCCTCCCCTTCTCTCTCCCCCCACCTTCTCTCTCCCTCTTCTCCCTCCCCCATTCCCCCTTCTCTCTCTCCTCTCCCTCCCCCACCCTCCCCCCTAATATCCACATCAGCGAAGCGATGGTTGTATTTGCTGTTACACAAATAAATTAGATGCAGTGGAGGCCATTCAGCCCATCATGCCGGTGCCACATATATTACACCAATGAATCAAAACCACATTAATGCGGTATTTTGGAGGTTTTTTTTCTGTAGTTTTCTTGTCGTTTTTATAGATTTTGTGGGGTTTTTTTTCTGTCGTTGTTTTTCTTTCCAGGGGGGGGGGGGCATGGTTGAAGACGGTTCTTGGGTAAAAAACACATCAACCACCAACCCCCTTGACGAACCCCACCAACAACACTCCGACACATGCACAGTTTTGCACACAATCACCAATGAATGCTCAAGCTACCTGAAAGTCCTGCCAAACATCCCATACCACTCTAATTCCTAGGTAGCCATTTTTTTTTTCCTAAATTTCCAATTTAAACTTATCGACTGTTTCCGATGCCACAACCTTTCTTGGGAGACAAATCCATGCATTAACTACTCTCCGAGTAAAAGTGACCTGTGCTGAACCTGTAAAATCTGAGTAAAAATGCCTTACGACCATCTTTACTCTCCCCTTCTTTACTCTCAGGCCATGGCCCCTGGTCCTATCACTGTCTACTCTGCTGAATAATTCTTCTGCACTTATTTTATCAGTACCTTTCATTATCTTAAACATCTCTATCATATCTCCTCGTAACCGGCTCCTTTCTAGTGTATAAAGCCCTGTCTCCTTAGGCCGCTCCTCATAGTTAAGTATAGCTGGGCCTGGAATCAATCTAGAAGCCCTGCGCTGAACCCTCTCTATGGCATCTATATCCTTCCTAAGTGACCAAAACTGAGCACAATATTCTAGATGTGGCCTCATTAAATTCCTCTACCTTGTCAACACTACCTCTTTTGATTTATAAATGATCCCCCTCTGAATACAACTGAAAACCCTATTTGCTGTACCTCTGGCTGCCTGGCACTGTGCCGCCTGCTTACCTCCCGGATCTATGACCACCCCCAGATCCTTCTCCTGTGTGACGTGCTCCAAAATTACCCCTTGCATCCTGTAATCTCTAATTTCATTGTTATTTCCCATCCCAACACCTTAGGGCCCTGTCACACCTTGACGTTTTAGCCAGGAATGGCAACGTATAAAAATGCTACGTTAATACGTTGGCGTTACGCTGAAGTTTTGAGGTTTTTTTTTTTAAGTTTTGTCGTATCATAACGTGTTGGTCGTATGTCAAACGATATAACGGGCACAGAACGTTTCGTTGTGTAAAGATAACTTATACCAACGAATGCTTCGCCTGTTGTCGGCGTTCACAACCTATGCCCAAGATAGTTAACTTAGTCATACGCGCTGCACGTATCGCCGACGAACTTGTGGCGTTCTCTGTTAAAACCTGCCGCACGCCGATTTAAATCATAACCGCCCTGAAAATTGGAAGTGTCAACATCGCAGTCACACCTTGACGATTTACCAGCGTATGCCGACCTATGAAAAATGTGTCTAAAACGCTGGACACGTCGAATACGTATGGGTAAGTGTGTATACGTAGAGCACACTGAAAAACAATGAAGTATGCTGATATACGTGTACGCTAGTACGTCGTGAAATTTCAAGCATGCTGAAATTTTTACGACCTACTCGACGTATGGCTCACAAGTTCCGCATATGCTGGCATAAGTTCTCGGCACGCTCCGCATCGTTTACACACGTCGGCCACACGTTACTTGTAAGTTACTCATAATCAAACACGTCGAGGTAATGTTAGCATACCCGAAACTTAATTTTAACCAACGAGTAACGTGCTTTGAACCTATGAGTAGCGTGCTTTAACCTATGTTAACGTATCTCAAACGCACATTTGACTATGTAGACGAATTTGATTGAGGTCTTCCGGACGACCACAGAACTTACTGAACGTGTTTCTAACTTACAGCTACCGTATAATGGCGTATTGCAGCGTTTAGGGGAATTGGTATATACAAATGGGTCACAAGAGAACCCGTCAGTGTTCCAGACTCCATGTTGAGTAGATGTCAATGTCAGTAGCAGAGCAGTAGCAGTAGTATATATAGTAGTCGAAGAATTTATGATGTCGATTAGTTATAGTAGTATAGTAGTAGTTCGAGATAATTTAGTGATGTCGATGTTTAGTAGTAGTATAGTAGATGTTCGGAGGAATTTAGTGATGTCGATGTTAGTAGTAGTAGTATTAGTATGTAGTAGTAGCCAGTAGTAGTAGCAGTATTAGTAGTTCGAGAGAATTTAGTGATGTCGATGTTGGTAGTAGTAGTAGTAGTAGTGTAGTAGTAGTAGTCGAGAGAATTAATATTCGATGTTAGTATATATAGTAGTAGTTCGAGAGAATTTATGATGTCTGATGTTGGTAGTATAGTATAGTAGTAGTACTTTCAAGTAACGTGTTGCAAGTTTGAACAACGTTCATTAGCGTGCTTACAAAACTTACTCATAGGTTAGAAATAAGTTTTGGGTACGCTAAACATTACCTCGACGTTGTTTCACTTATGAGTAACTTACAAGTAACGTGTTTCGACGTGTGTCAACGATCGCATAACGTGCCTACAACTTTATGGCCAGCGTAGCGGAACGTGTGAGTCATACGCCGGCATACGTCGTAAAATTTCAAGCATGAAAATTTTTTAATAAAACCCAAAAGTACAACGTTTAAAGCCAGCGTACTACGACGTATGGCAGTGTTTTTCAGTGTGCTCTTAAAAAGAGAGAGATTTGTCATAATCCATCGAAAATTTTTGAAATATATGCTATATTATTTCATTTTTTTTCATTCCTCTCAAGGTGAAGATCACTTTAAAAATTCTGGGTAGTTGGAACTTCACCTAAAATCCAACATGTTCGTCATGTCATGCACCACTGTCCAACATAAATGAAACCAATTTGCCATGTCGCACGTCCAATGTCCACCAAGTTTTGTATAATCCAATCCACACTTTTGAAAATATATGCTCTATAATTTTATCCAATTTTTTGGCCCTTCTCTCATGGATTGAAGAATCACTTAATAATTCTCGGTATCCAGATTTTCAACAAAATGAAGCCAATTCACTCATGTCACAACCCACATGTACACCTAGTTTTGTCTATAACTCATCCATAACTTTTTTAAAATATTGGGCTACAATATTGTTTTGACCCAATCTTCTCACAGTGAAGAGAATACTTTTGGATCTTGCTTCCATTTCACAACATCGAATGAATTCTTCCTTGTCACAATACCAACTGTCATCAAGTTCAGTCTGAATCACCAAAACTTTTGAAATATCCTCGCTGACAGACAGACAGAGAAACACGGGTGAAAACAAACCTCTGTTGACCTCATTTGTGGAGGTAAAAAAACATGGGGCAATATCCCCGGGCACTACCTTGGGTAGTGCTGATAATATAACCAGAACCACTGGTGGCTGTGACTTGAATAGAAAATATTAACGGAGATAATAAGTAATACCTATGGATTTTTTTTATGCCGTAGAAAATGTTAAGGTAATTTTTCAAGGTGATAAAGGTTTGGTGAAGTTTCATCGGAATTGTGTTTTGCAGTTTCTGGAAGAAAGTAAATACCTCTTTTGGGGCAACCCCACCCCCTGTAAGACCCTTAGAAGATTGTCTTTTTAATGCCAGAACAATCGTTGTCATGATGGGTGATGAACGTGTAGTCAAGTTTCACCGAATTGTGTGTGTAGTTTCGGAGAAGAAAGCAAATACCTATTTTGGGGCAACCCTCGGTAAACCCCATTACAGCCGATTTTGTAATGCCATGATAAACTTGTACATGAACGGTGATGAACGTTGTGTGGTTAAGTTCATCGAAATCGTATCGTAGTTCAGAGAAGACGTTGAAAGTTTGCGGAGGCCGGACAGACGGACGGACAGACGGAGCGCCATCCATAAGCTCCCGAACTATGTCCAAGTAAGCGAAAAAAACAACTCATTACATCTTCATAATTGAGCAAGTTTACAGTGAAACACACACTTGTTTTCTTCCATTTGGTGTTATAATCCAGGCAGCAATGACGTCATCTGCGACCACTAATTCAGTCTGACTCGCCATGTGGCGCGCTATTCAGAGCATACTGTACTACTTTGCAGAAGGTGGAAAGCCAGCACCCGTCTGTATTCATTTTGTGGACATTAAAGATTCCACAGCATCCTACTATTAATTTGCAATTGGTCCTGTTGAAACGAATATAAATTTTATTATGGACCCTATAGCATCAAAAAGATACATATATCGAACAAACGTTTCAAATGGAGCACCTTGCCACATCAAGGATTTCCATCTGCACATATGAGATCGTGAATTGTTGCTCCAGCTTGCAGGCTCGATGGCAGAAGATGCATTTGCATTCCTACCATCTCCATCCCAATCCGTTTAGATTCCCGTGCGGGCAGGGTCACTTGTCGTATCTTAAAAACAGAAGGGCAGGTGTGCCAAGACCCTTGCCAATTGTCATATTTTCTACACTTATTATATAATTAATGTGGATGTTATAATGACAAAAAGTAATGTGAGAAAATAATTGAAAGGTTTGTAAGAAAAAACAATACTCAGGTTATAAAAGACTTAAGATCTCTGTCTTAGTCATCACCCTGTCGTCCGTTAATTAACACCAGGTAGGTACTCACTGTCATCCTTCCGATTTGGCAAATGAGTACTAGGTATACTGTAACAGGCAATGCATCAGCGCAGCCCGCGCACCCAGCCAACGATGCTAATCACAGCTTTGTGCTGCACACAGAAGGAGGGAAGACACCGGTACCCCTAGCTAAAGTCCTGCTAACCTAGAGGGGGTGCTGCATCAGCGGCAAAGCCACACCAGCAAATGATGCTATTCGCAGCCACGTGCTGCCTACGAGAGAAAAAGTGCACTATCTTTGAAGTGTAGTTGCGATAAATGGTTGCAAAGACGAACTATAGTTGTAGCTGACTGCAAGGCCAAGAGCTCCTGGAAGAAAACTGCACATTTCCAGAGCCCGAAGTTCGGTGCGTAGCGCTCTGTGGATGATTTTCCAGTTGATCTTAATGAAGGGACGATGAAAGTTGAAACCTGAAGGATCATTATTATTCAAGGTGGTTGACCAAATGTCAGCTGAATAATAACGACTGTGTACAAACGGCGATGCAAAAAAAACAAAAACAATACAGGCAGTGTATAAAATCACAGAGGCACAGCCTAATGTGTTAGGCCTATCAGAAACCACGGCAGTATTTGTCTTGTGCCATGTGGTGGAGACGAGTGTCAATCTGTTCACGAGAAGCTATCTCATCAATTACTTACTAGTACGTGCCCGTACGTTGTGGCCGTACGTGCAAAAAAAAAAAAAAAACTTCAAACCGCTGCGCAAACAACAACCACACAGGCCGTTCTTCGCTGTCATAAACGACGACTGATTGGGCATTGTTTATCTATAAATGTGCATAAGAAATCGAGAAATTATTAGAATGCAGTAAGTCATCACTATCCGGAAGTGTGCGTGCCGTAGGAATGTTCACATGCATTCCACGAATTATCGCTTGCATTGAAGTGACAACTGCTTGGATACTTACACACACAGAGTTAATTAAAATCAAGTTACCTCCCTGTCTTTGCTAGTCATGACATTCCGCTGCCATTTGACTTGCACTACCTACGCCACGGTAACTAAGGCGCCCTTTCATCAGTCACGCCTACGCAGCAATGTGTCTGTCTGTCATTGTTTGGTAATAAATGGCCGCAGCAACGTGTCCTGCATTGGTAACTAGGGCCCTTTCCCATCGGCCATCGCTACGCAGCAACGTGTCCTGTCATTGGTTGGTAAATAAATGGCAGCAGCAATGTGTCCTGTATTGTTGGTAAATAATGGCCATAACTTGGGAAGCACTGTCTGATTAATATCAAACCTGAAAAGGCACATCCTCAGGTCCCCAGCAATATACCTGGCAAGTTTCAATAGATCAGTCCAGTGGTTGTCGAGAAACAGGTGTCACACACACAACACACACACCAACACACAACACCACACACACACACACACACAATTGCGGAATTATAGATAGATAAATGTCAATGTGTGTTGCGTGTGCATGTGCGGTGTGGTGTGTGTGTGGTGTGTGTGTGTCAGTCAGTGTGTCTCCTCCATAATCCAAAACCATGAAACTCTAGCAGCTGAAACTTTGCTACTTACTAAGAAAACTCCAAGAAGTGTAAGACTGAAATGGGTGTTTTGGGTTAATTAAACACACCTTTTGAAGATAATAACAGCCTTATTTATTATCCTTTATCAGGTGCATCCTTGTCAACCGTCTCTATGATCTTAAGGCATATCCTAGGTAACCGCTGGGTCTGAAGCTGCCATGGTTTCGCCTGCTCAACTCTGCCTTGACTTGGAACAAGCCACAACGATTTTGACGATGAACTTTTTTTTTTCTCACTTTCCTCACTCATATTATCAACTGCCTGTTCATCATAACAAATCGCTGGGTACATGCAATGCTTAATAAACACCCGAGACATCACGTCGTTGCTTTATTTCATTTCTGCACATGTGATCCCCGCGAGAATCTCTAAACTAAGCAGAATTACAACATTGAAGCTCCGAATCACAATGACAAGCAGTTCCGACTCCTAGAAAAGTGTTCATTTGTCCAATTCGAATATTTGACATTTTGGGCGTCTCCGGAGGGTATGTTAATATGACGTTCAGTGATTGCTAATTACTGTGCCAAGCGAACGTTTCTTATCATGTTTCGTTGGAGTGCTTAAGCCACTTGGTGACGCTCTAAACATTGCACTGTGAATACGATACTTATTAACAAAACTGAATACGACTTTAAAATTCAGGGTCTCTCACATGCTTCTAGCCACGTGTTGTTCTGCGGTGGGGCTTGCTCGCTGAAAATGTGAAATTTTATTTCCACGACTTTCCCTTTCTCGTCCGATCTCATTAACGACCCGACACTCACAAAGATAATACAATAAAAATTAAACGTTTCGTTCTTCAAAGTTTTTTCAACTGTTTGCTTGGTGAAGTCGCTTGGCGCGTGTTTAAGTTTCAATGGGACACACGTTCTATACTGGAGGTCGGAAGGCAAAAATAAATTATTGATCACAATGAGTAAAAAATGTCTTCAGTTATGAAAAATGAATCATCATATCATGCAGAAAAGCTGAGAGTACGCAGCTTATCTGTGTTTCTGGATTTGAATCCCGACCAAGTATAAACTGTCACGCCCAGTGTTTCACAGCAGGGTGATTCATCAATGTTGTGCCGTCTCTCGATGGATGATAACTGGGTGTTCTCATCTGCCGGAATCTCACCCTCGCCTCCCTCACCCCTCTGCCTCCTCACCCTCTGCCTCCTCACCCTCTTATCCCTCACCCTCGCCTCCTCACTCCTCTGCCTCCTCACTCCTTCCTCCTCACCCTCTGTCTCCCATCCTCTGCCTCCCTACACCTCTGCCTCATCCACCTCTTCCTCCCTCACACCTCTTCCTCCCTCACACCTCTTCTCCTCACACCTCTTCTCACTCACACTTGCTCACTCACAACTCTGCCCACCACACCTCCCCTCTCGCCTCTCACCCCTCCCCTCTCTCCACCCTTCTGCCTCTCACCCTATCCACCTCTCTCCTTCCCAACCTACCCCATCTCTCCACCCCTTCCCTCTTTTCGACCCGACTTCTCTCTCCTCTCCGACCCCTCCCTCTCTCCTCTCTCCTCCCTCCTCTACCTCTCCCCACTCTCTCTCCCTTACCCCTCCTCTCTCCCCTTACCCCTCCCTCTCTCCCTTCTCCTCTCTCCTCTACCTCCTCCTCCTCTCTCCCTTCTCCCTCCCTCCTTTTCTCCTCCTCCAATGCTCCCCCCTCCTCCATCCTCTCTTCCGCCTCAATCTTCCTCTCCGCTCACTCCTCTCTCTCTCTCCCCCTCCTTTCTCCAATCCCTCCCTCCCTCCCCTCCAATCCTCCCTCCTCCCTCCATCCCTCCGCTCCCTCTCCTCCCTCCATTTTCTCCCCTCCCTCTCTCTCTCCTCCCCTTCTCTCTCCCTTCCCCCTTCTCTCTCCCCCCCCTCCCCCTTCTCTCCTCCCTCCCCCTTCTCTCTCCCTCTCTCCTCCCCTTCTCTCTCCCCACCCTTCTCTCTTCCTCTCTCCTCCCGATTCCCCCTTCTCTCTCTCCTCTCTCTCCCCCATTCCCTCCCCCCTTAATATCCACATCAGCGAAGCGATGGTTGTATTTGCTTACACAAATAAATTAGATGCATGGAGGCCATTCAGCCCATCATGCCGGTGCCACATTATTCACACCAATGAATCAAAACCACATAAACGTATTTTGAGGTTTTTTTTCTGTAGTTTTCTTGTCGTTTTTTAATAGTTTTGTGGGGTTTTTTTTCTGTCGTTTGTTTTTCTTTCAGGGGGGGGGCTTGTGATAGACGTTTCTTGGGTAAAAACACCAATCACCACAACACCCTTGACGAGACCCCACCAACAACACTCCGTACACATGCACAGTTTTGCACACAATCACAATGAATGCTCAAGCTACTGAAAGTCCTGCCAACATCCCCATACCACTCTATTCAGTACCTATCTAGTTCCAATTTAAACTTATCGACTGTTCCGATGCCACAACCTTTCTTGGAGACAAACCATGCATTAACTACTCTCCGAGTAAAAGTGACCTGTGCTGAACCTGTAAATCTGAGTAAAAATGCCTACGACCATCTTACTCTCCCTTCTTTACTCTCAGCCATGGCCCTGGTTATCACTGTCTACTCTGCTGAAATAATTCTTCTGCACTTATTTATCAGTACCTTTCATTATTAAACATCTCTATCATATCTCCTCGTAACCGGCTCCTTTCTAGTGTATAAAGCCCTGTCTCCTTAGGCTGTCTCATAGTTAAGTATAGCTGGCCTGGAATCAATCTAGAAGCCTGCGCTGAACCCTCTCTATGGCATCTATATCCTTCTAAGTGACCAAAACTGAGCACAATATTCTAGATGTGGCCTCTTAAATTCCTCTACCTTGTCAACACCACCTCTTTTGATTTATAAATGATCCCCCTCTGAATACAACTGAAAACCTATTTGCTGTACCTCTGGCTGCCTGGCACTGTGCGCCTGCTTACCTCTCCGGATCTATGACCACCCCAGATCCTTCTCCTGTGTGACGTCTCCAAATTACCCCTTGCATCCTGTAATCTTTAATTTCATGTTATTTCCATCCAACACCTTAGGCCGTCACACCTTGACGTTTAGCCAGGAATGGCAACGTATAAAAATGCACGTAAAAGTTGGCGTACGCTGAAGTTTGAGGTTTTTTTTTTTAAGTTTGGTCGTATCATAACGTGTTGGTCGTATGCATAAGCTATTAGTACGGCACAGAACGTTTCGTTGTGTTAAAGATAACTTATACCAACGAATGCTTCGCCTGTTGTCGGCGTTCAACAACCTATGCCAACGATAGTTAACTTAGTCATAGCGCGCTGCACGTATCGCCGACGAACTTGGTGCGTTCTCTGTTAAAACCTGCCGCACGCCGATTTAAATCATAACCGCCTGAAAATTGGAAGTGTCAAATCGCAGTCACACCTTGACGATTTAGCCAGCTATGCCGACCTATGAAAAATGTGTCTAAAACGCTGGACACGTCGAATACGTATGGGTAAGTTGTGATACGTTGGAGCACACTGAAAAACAATGAAGTATGCTGCATTATCGTGTACGTCTAGTACGTCGTGAAATTTCAAGCATGCTGAAATTTTTACGACCTACTCGACGTATGCTCAAAGTTCCGCATATGCTGGCATAAGTTCTCGCACGCTCCGCATCGTTTACACACGTCGGCCACACGTTACTTGTAAGTTACTCATAATCAAACACGTCGAGGTAATGTTTACATACCGAAACTTAATTTTAACCAACGAGTAACGTGCTTTGAACACTATGAGTAGCGTCTTGAACCTATGTAACAACATCAAACAACACACAAGAACATTAACGTATGCTCAACCACTTATGTAGAACGAATTTGATTGAGTCTTCGAGACACACAGAACTTACTGAACGTGTTTCTAACTTACAGCTACCCGTAATAATGGCGTATTGCAGCGTTTAGGGAATTGGTATATACAATGGGCTTCACAAGAGAACCGTCAGTGTTCCAGACTCCATGTTGAGTAGATGTCAATGTCAGTAGCTCAGCATAGCAGTAGTACAGTGTATCTCGAGTTATGATGTATAGTGTCAGATAGTAGTATAGTAGTAGTTCGAGTATTTAGTGTCGATGTTAGTAGTAGTATAGTAGTAGTAGTTCGAGAGAATTTAGTGATGTCGATGTTAGTAGTAGTATTATAGTAGTAGTAGTAGCAGTAGTAGTAGCAGTATAGTATTGAGCATTAGTCGATGTGATGTTTGGTAGTAGTAGTAGTAGTAGTAGTAGTAGTAGTAGTTCGAGAGAATTAATGATGTCGATGTTAGTATAGTTATAGTAGTGAGTTCGAGAGAATTTAGTGATGTCGATGTTGGTAGTAGTAGTAGTATAGTAGTAGTACTTTCAAGTAACGTGTTGCAAGTTTGAACAACGTTCATCGTAGCGTGCTTACAAAACTTACTCATTAGGTTAGAAATAAGTTTGGGTACGCTAAAACATTACCTCGACGTTGTTTCGACTTATGATAACTTACAAAGTAACGTGTTTCGACGTGTGTCAAGATCGCATAAGTGCCTACAATTATGGCAGCGTAGCGGAACGTGTGATCAACGCCGATACGTCGTAAAATTTCAAGCATGAAATTTTTTAATAAAACCCAAAGTACAACGTTTAAAGCCAGCGTTAACGACGTATGCAGTGTTTTTCAGTGTGCTCTTAACGTATACAAAACGTACCCATAACGTATTGACGTGTACCAGCGT
>CM068954.1:66532938-66544351 GCA_035128595.1 Eptatretus atami
TTGGGGAGGAAGCGGCGAAGAAACTGGCAGTTATTACCCTCTCTGAAACAACAATCCAACGCAGAATGAAGATACGAGTCTGGACGTAAACGGCTTCGGTCGTACAGAAAGATCCAAGGAATGCCGTGGCACGCCATACAGTTGGATCGAGTCCACTGAATCGCATCGAACGCGCAACTCAATCGTCTGGGTCCCTTCATCAAGGCTGATAACTTATGTCGATGGCCTCTGCTCATCAAACCATTGGAGGCCACCACCAAAGGCGAGGACATTTTTTGGGAAAGTACAGCAGTTTATCGTGACCATGATCTGGACTTCGAAAAGTTGCTCGGTTTCTCACAACAGACGGCGCGCCAAGCAATGTGAGGAGTGCGTTCTGGATTCAAGGCTAAATTGCTTGAGGTGGCTCTCAGACCTCCATGGTACACTGCATGATTCACCGAGAAGCGCTCGCCTCTCGTACTTTGCCAGAAACCTTGCAGAGCGTGCTCTCAGAAGTCGTAACCAGAGTTGGTGTCAAAGCCACCCAATGCTCGCCTGTTTAATACATTTATCGTTTTTAAAAGACTAGTCTAATAATTAATATTTTTTAAAGCATTGCAGTGAAGTCTGATCCAAATAATTTTAAAGCAATATATGATATTTGTATATTGTCAATCAATAACAAGAGCGCAAGTGAGCACAATATACGCCCGAACAAGAAGGTATATAACAGAATTGTGCTACTACATGGAAAACAGCATCCTGGTTGCCATGGCAACCACTTTAGATGACGAACGTAATGTCGCGACACACCGTCTCCACAGTCTGTAACCTAATGTACCAAAATATGAAACGTGAAATTGAAAACTTTGGGAGTTAGAGTGCGGAAAGGAACGGATGGAAAACAGCATCCTGGTTGCCATGGCAACCAACGTTAGATGACGAACGTATGTCGCAACACACCGTCTCACAGTCTGTACTATGTACCAATATGAAACGTGAAGTTGAAAACTTTGGGAGTTAGAGTGCGGACAGGAACGGACGGAAACAGCATCCTGGTTGCCATGGCAACCACTTTAAGATGACGATCGTATATCGCGACACACCGTCTCCACAGTCTGTACCTATGTACCAAATATGAAACGTGAAAGTTGAAACTTTGGGAGTTAGAGTGGCGGACAGGAACGGACGGACGAACAGGACAGACAGACAGACAGAGAGACAGAGAGACAGACGGACGGACGACGACCTGTATCACATAATACGCCCCGATATATATATATATCGGGCGTATAAAAAATAGTGTGGTAAGATAAAAATATACCATCAGAGATGGGGAATCCCCGCCATTGAATGAAAAAGGTCAACATATTCCAGATAATGAGGGAGGTGAATTGGAAACAAGACACCATTGGTCATCATCTCGAAAAAGTTTCCCGGGGTGAGGAACGTAGTAACCAAAAAATAATTGAAATCAGAATAAGCGGTTTTCCATTTATTACAAAAAACATTTTTTCAAGATGGCCACCCAGTCGCCATTGCCAAAATCAATAGGGTTCTTCCTTTCAGGTGGTACATGTGTGACTCAAATTACAAATCGATATGGCAAAAAAACATTTTTCAAGATGGCCGCCAAGTCGGCCATCTTGGATCCGGCCGTGCCAAATCAATAGGGTTTCTTCCTTTTCAGGTGGTACATGTGTGACTGAAATTTCAAATCGATATGGCGAACAGTTTATGAGTTATCGCACTCACAGCTATAAATGTTGACGCCCGGACGGACGGACGGCCGACGACCTGGGTGACAAACATATCCCCCTTCCGCCACGTGGCGGGGATAAACATTAGAAAGGAAAAAATAACTTGCACCAAAACTTTAACATTTTTCACGTTCACGCTCACGCTGACGCTCACGCCGGGGTATCGCTATACTCTCTGTCCTTCGAACAGGCGAGCTAAAAATGGTGAATCAACATCAAATCGAGCGCCCTCAACACTAGGTTATTCAGGCTATTCTGCCAGGAGATGGATGCCGACCATAAGAATTTACTATTCTAACACTCAAGTCAGATGGTTATCTCGAGGACCTTCTGCACGTTACGAGCTCAAAGATGAACTGAAGGAGTTCCTACGCACACAAGGGAAAACGGCATGGGTAGCATTGCTTGAGTCGGACTCTTGGCTGGTCAGAACTGTGCTATCTCGTTGACATCTTGAAACGTCTCAATGTCCTCAACCGCTCCCTCCAAGGCAAAGACGCCAACTCATGATTTTTTCCACGACAAAGTGAGCAGATTTCTGGTGACTCTAAAATTGCTGGCAGACAAAGCAGTTGTTAAGCGCTTCAGCTTTTCCCCCGTCTGGTGGAGCATCAACGACCTGCCAGTACGATGATACTGAGCTCGACAGTCTTTCTGGGACATAGCACGTCACCTTCGGTCGCTTCATTGAACAGTTCGAGCACTATTTCCCTGAGCTGGATGTGCAGTCCTTTTCTGTGGTTCGGGACCCTTTCACGTCCACTGGCTCGATTGCTGATGAGATGATACAGCACAGGAAGAGCTTGTACAGCTCCAGCAGGATTCAGGAGTGCAGGCTCTTACGCGGACGAATTCGTTGTCGACATTCTGGTCAAATGCTGCCGTCCGTACCCGACCCTGTCAACGGCACGCCATTAAGGTTCCATGCCATATCCTTCATCATACTTTTGTGAGCAGTCGTTCTCCACCATGGTGGTGATTAAAACAAAGTACAGAAATCGCCTAGAAATGGAGCATGATATGATCCTGGCATTGTCATCTACTTCTCCACGAATAGAGAAGTTTGTTTCTGAAAAACAGGCTCATCCTTCTCACTGATATATCTAAATGTCATTCGGACTAAACTTCTGAAAACATTCAACTGTACTTTTGGATACTGTCGGCTATTCTCCGTTACTCGTCTATGAAACATGACGATGGTGAATAAAGTAAACAGTAAATGTTTCTTGTGTCATATGAAATCTTATCTTATATATATTGAATTGGGTTTTGATCTTTTGGGTCGCGCGATTGTAGAGTTCTTAAATTGGGTCGCCACTAAAAAAGTTTGAAAACCACTGCTTTAAAAGCTTGAAAACATATAAAATGCTTAATTTCCTTATTCTCTGGCATCAGCATGCCATGTGTTCTTCATCACGATTTATTCTTCCTCTTCTTTTTTTCCTCTCTCTCAAAGGCATATTTTACAACCTCTCTCTCCCGAAGCACTTGGTCTGTCATTGATCCTCCAGTTCCTACAGCACGACCTTCTCCGTACCTTCAACAACAATTCCTTTCACCCATCCCATGATCTTTATATCAGAATGTTAAGTATGGTCGCTTGAGAAATCTGGCTTGCAGAGGTTTGGCTACGCACGATTATTAATATTTCCTTCACGTTATTTTAGTGTCAACAGCACCCTTCCCACATCATCTCCACAAGCCCACGTCTTCCAACCCCAGTTACATATCCGCCTCTTAAGCATCCTCCACTTCATGTCCTCCTTTCTGCACACAGCCCCCCCCCACACCACCCTCTCCTAGCTTTGCCCCCCCCACCCTCTCCTAGCTTTGCCCCCCCCCCCACCTCCCTAGGAGTACCTTTGCTGCAACTTTCCTCCACTTCCATCTCTTTCTTTGTCTGTGTGTTATACCATCCTCCAACAGTGACGCCTCCATCCACATCTCTCAGACAACATGGACCAACTTTTAAACACCATCCGCAATTCTCTCTTCATTTATGTGGTAATTTCAACTGTCAGCATGCAAATGAATTGGCTGGGTGTTGATAACTCTCTCACCAGCCATGGCAATTCAGAAAAGGACTTCTGTGACTCATGGGACTGACTCAATCTGTGAACTTTCAAACACAGATTTCCCCAATCCAAATCCATCTCTTCGCCCCTTGTGAATACCTCCCTGCCCCAATCACACCCACTGTCCTCTCCTTCCAAATTCCAGTTTTTTTCTCTCCGCGAGTGTCCTTCTGTATCCATCATTTGTCCACCCATGGCATCCTTTCTACCAACTCATTCCTCCCCACACACATGCGTTTGTCCAAGTCTCCCCTATCTGTTCTTCAACAAGAAGTGAGTTCATTACTCCCCCCCCCCCACTACTCTACTGTTCCTCTCCCGTTCATCCTGATCTGTTCAGTGTACTAGCTCTTCTATGAGCTGCGAGCTTTTGTGTCCAAAAAAAAAAGTTATGTATACAAATTAGCGGTGTTCAACGAATCTCACACCTCTAGAACACCTCCTACAATCCTTTAACCCATCACCATATCAATATCTGAAGCCAAAACTAGCGTCCAAAAGAATGAAGTGGAAAGAAGAGGATCAAAACTCTTTTCGACCTTATTTGCAAGTGTTCCTTTATTTATTTTATTATTTTTTACCTTAATACGTGAGTGTTCAATTCTTCCCCAAACAGCCCTGTCCTAGATTTTCCGAGGGTCGTGACTTAGTCTTTGGTGCCTGACAAAAATCAAACCTGCATGACAAAACAGCAGTCGAGCGAGTAGTGAGGAGGACAATCCTCCTATTAGCAATTCCCCTCTAAATCCAGAATCAGTCAGCATCAACAATAATGCGTAGAAAGCCTCAAACCGGATGAATACTAAAAGTAGCACAAAAACTCATCGAAAACAAAATGACAAGAGTGAACAGAACATGATATCCTGCGCAGTGTTCATGTACAGTATATACGTCAATTTTAATTAAATAATAATTTTAAAGATCGTATTAAAAAAATAATAACTCCCGGAAGTTTAGCGGCTACTGAAGCATCTTATACACTGTAATAAGACGACAGAGTCAGTTTAGGAGATCGAGGCTTTTTATATCACCATCAAAAGTCAATCAGCATCATACATAGCCATATTGGCGACCTCTTCTTCACCCCGATACTGCACCCTTTCTTCACCCTGATACCGCACCCTTTCTTCACCCAATACTGCACTCTGTGTGGGAAAGGTGAGAGGGTGGGATGCTGCGTGGGGGCCGAATGCTCATTCACAGCAGCGCGAACTCTCTGTCAGTATTCATTTTTGAACAGGTACAAAGAATACGTTTTGGAAATTAACATCATAATATGGTGTAGAACATCGGTGAGGACGTTTGTCTCTCCTACATGGACTGCATGTTTTAAGGGTGCTGACACACATGCTTGTTTCAGAAGCAAAGGGGAAGGCAGCCTCTTGAACTTGTCACTCTTCGGCCACTCATTATGTTGTCTTCATTTCCCTGGATTTGAGTTTTGAGCCACCTCTACAATTCAGAAACTGATAGAGAGCTGTGTTTATGAACTGTAAGGCCAGAGGTGCCAGTCAGTGGGGACAGCAGATACAAGTTATTTTATTTTGCTCGCGGCGAAGACCACTCCCTTCCTCTACAAGTGATGCTCTCTGCATGCACACTCTCAGAGCTAACTCCAAGCACATCATCATGTGCCCTCTGATTCTCGCATCAACGCACCCAACCCCATGTGATGGCTGGCTTATTGAAGGCACACATCAAAACTTTTGGCTGACAAAAGATCTGGGACAAAGATGACTTCTAAATATTGTTCTTTGACATGTCAACTATCCAAGTGTGAGAAGAAGAGGTGCTCGTGCCAGGCACACAGTGTACCTTGTACTGACTTGTGTGATTGTCGACTGCTCAAATATGGACCGATGGAAAGCTCTGCTCTTTGAAATCATGATAGCAATCAGAGGATGACCTGTGAAGTGAGTGTTTGCGAATGCTCACTGGTAATTGGATAACCTCTTCATTCACGATAATGTAAGTGTTAAGTTGTGAAAGAAGTGTACTTTGAGTTTGTAATGAATAGAGTACACGTATCCACCCAAATAAAAAAAAACAAAAAAAAAAACAAGTCCTTTTCATGTATCGCATTGATACATCACAGATCCTCATCCCGATGATTACACCAATGTACATGTTTATATCGTACATTTATCACTTTACAAGAACCAATTAATACGTGTCACTTTTGGCGAGTGAGAATGTTGCTGAAAACATTTCACATCAAGTTATTTTATCAGTATGGAGTAATGTCAAGAGATTCAGTCTACGCGAGCTAAATTCGACACGTTCGAAAACTGAACATCGAGTGTGAAACACTTCCGCGTTTTAGCATACTTTTGTCGAGGCTCATATAAGAGCTAACACACCAGAACGTAAAACAAGGGGAGCAGGAGACAAGAGGGGTGAGAGAGGGAAGCAAAAAACAGGGGAACAGAGACATGAGGAGATCTGTGAAGGGAGAGGGATGGGTGGGTACACAGGTGTAAACAAGATGGACACATACAGGGACTTTCAGGAAGGAAAGCAACGAATTTGAAGGTGGGTTTTGTTGAGTGGATTCATGAGGGTAGAAAAAGATCATGGTTTTGGATGGGGAAAGATAAGAGATGGGTGTGAACAGCTGTTTTGAAGATCTGGAGTGAAGAGTGGGATTGAAGAGTGTGTGGGAGTTTGTTCGCAAAGGCAGGGAAAAAAAGAGGAATGAAAGAGTGAAGGCGAGCAGTGATTCTTGATTTGGTAGTTTTACCAGAAGGGGTTGCTGGTGGACCTTGAGCGGCAGTGAAATATTGGGGGAGGCGGGTGGACATATCTCAGACACAGTGGGGGGAGGGGCAGGCCAGAGAGGAGATGGTAGAAGACAGAAAGACCACCGACCTGCTGTGGTGAGACAGTGAGAGACCCAAGACTCAGCCTCATTGCCGGAGATACCAACGATCCTAAATGCTTCATTTCCACAGCGTGAAGCGAGAATGGTCTGGTGCTCCTGCGCTCTCACCTAAGGGGAGAGCAGTACTCCATCAGGGTGCGGATGAAAGCTTTGTATGTGGTCAGGAGCTCAGCTGTACGCAAGGAATGACTTTGCACGAACAGAGGATGCCCAATCAGCATCGACTTTGGAGCCAACTTTGAAAACCTATAAACCAATGTCCTTAACAAAAGAAGATAAAAGGAAATTTTAAGCACCACAGGCTATCAGCCATATTTGTGAGGAGAAAATAAGTGAAGGTCTAAAAGGTAAGAGACCTTTCATCTCACTGGTAAATATTGTTACGGCTGTGGAAATTCGCATTACACCATTCAGGTCGCGTAGGTGAGATATATTTCTGAAATACATGTGTAGTTAGCCAACCCATTGTTTAGAGGAATTATGTGATCATTCGGGCTGCGATACTTTGAGTTAGGCAGTTTTTCTGTTCTGCATTTTATTCGAACCAACCACCCAACAACGCCAACTAGCCCACCACTACAACAACGCAACACACTGCCCAGCACAAGAACGCCATCCTCCGCGGTCCAGCGTACGACGGTTTCGCGCGTGGAGTGAGCCGTCGAACGCGAGAAGGAAGGAGGAAATCCCCAACAGCGAGGGCGCGCGGTTTTCCGGCTTGTTTTCTCCTTGCGCCGCGCGCAAGACGGATTCTCTCGCCCCCCGCATGGGAGGGGGGAATGAGAGGGAACCCCCCCTTCTCGAAGCGCCTCGAAGGAGGGTGGAGCCAAACGGGGCGGGCGCCGGGGTATAAGACGCAGAGGCGCGTGATGGTTCTCTGGTTCTCTCTGGTTGAGGTTCTCTGGTTCTCTCTGGTTCAGTGTTCCAGGTTCTCTGGTTTTCTCTGGTTCAGGTTCTCTGGTTGCTCTCTGGGTTCGGCTGTGTGCTCTCTCTCTCTGTTCGTCGGTGCTCGGTCCGTGGCATCGAGGGCCAGCAGGGCAGGCAGCGAAGCACGCGAGGATCTCTCGCGTCGAGTGGAGCGGAAGAGGCTCGCGGACCACGGAGAGGACGGTCGCGCAAGGACTTGACGCAGGGAAAGTCGCGACTTCCTCTATTTTCTTTGGGTTCTGTGTGAAGCGTGTGTGTGTGCGCCGTGTTTAATAAGTAGAATTGTATAAGGGTCCGTGTGTCGGCTATTCGGTTTTAACTCCTTCTTTATATGTGCATTTCTTTAATTATTATTGTTGCTATAAATACTTGCTGTCTTATGTGTGCATTGGTGTGTAAATAAAATGCTTGCTTGTTGAATTGTTTCCCCCGTTTCGCTGCGTCCTTCCTTCGTTGGGTCTCCATCTTGTTTACGTAAAGGGTAACGTAGTGGGCCGCCCGATAATTAATCAGGAACCGTCGAGGCCGACGATACCACGCTGCGTTTCCGCGATATGCACAAACGGATCGCTAAGCGGACCCGTAATCCGATAGTCGAACCTGCGGCGAGGTGCGGTCGCCCGGTTTAACCATCCGCGTGGGTACTAGGTAGGTCGAGTTTGCGAACAACCCTATCCCACGCGGTGGCCGATTGGCACGATCGTGGTGAGGCCGAAAGGCCCACCGGTGACTGGATCCGCGTTAGTCGCGAGAGGGTCATGACAAATTGTCCGTCCGGTGGGCGAGGCGGTCGCGATTCGAGTCACGTGGGCCGATCAGCACGCCGGCGGGCGCGAATTCGCACAATATAGAGGTCCAGCTCATCAGAAATGAAATCTCAATTTTAAACTTCCTCTTTCATTCCAGTATTTAATTCACACAGCTCACTATGACACACATGTTTTGATAAATGAATTGAGTAAAACCAGTGGAGACATTTCAGACATTCAAACACAAACCAGAATTACATCTCTTCACAAAACAATCCCTACATAACTATTAACTCCTATCAGCTTCCTGACACATTCAAGTTTATGTCAAGTCATTACCTGACTTGGTATCAAATATTAAAACTTTCCAATTCTCCAATCACACTTCTCAAATCAAGAAGAGATTGAATTCTATCAAAACAAAAGGGGATAGATATCCATTATGTTATATGAAACAATTTGAGAGGTTTAAAGACTCAACTCCCTCAAAGGAAAGTTTCGAATAATTAAATAAAAGCCATATAACTGATAAAGATTATAACAAGCACAAAATGTTTGGAAGAATAATATTGTTGTGGATCCGGGGTCGGGGTGAGAAGACACGAGGGGGGGAAGCAACCTCGGGTTCCCACCAAAGTCTCCGAATTGCAGGCCGTCGACACGGATAACTCCGTGACTTGGCGGATCGTTAATCAACGACGTAACACCAACAGCTCAAATGCGTAAGCTTAGGGTCTTCCATCTAATGGAAACCGGTTACCTAAAAAGGTCACGGTGATCAATTACAGGGGACACACCCTCGGTACGCTTGTTCAACCGGATCAGACGCAGCCGAGATAACTGCCAATGACGTAAGCACGGCTGGAAACAGATCGTATTGGGATAATGTCCGCGGCTAAGCCTAGGATACGGACCATACTGGACACTGAAGAAAAGACGAAAACGAGTGGGAACATTTCTATACAAAGCATTTTTTGACAAATCAGCGAGGAAAGGTTATGTGGCACAGTAAATGGGGTTTATTATTATGTACAGCAGGGATAGCAAGGAATTTGTGGGTGCAACAAAAGGCAAGCAATATACAAAAGCAGACACAGAGGCAGACTTATCCCTTATATTCTTCTACGATCATAACTTAGGCTATGACAGGCACCATCACTCACTCTCACACACACACACACTACAAATTAGTTTAGCGCAGAAGGAAAAAGAGCAGATGAGGAAGTGCAGGGAGAGAGAGGAGAGAGGGGAGAAGAGGAGAGAGAGTGGAGCGGCTTCGCGATCCAGCTTTTAATAAGCCCGCGGCGAAGGGTGGGGTGACGACCCGAAGCGACGCCCCGTCATCCGAATCGTGCCCTACCATTGGATCCGGCCCCGACCTGCCAGCTCCTGGGGCAGGAAGCAGCCTCATTCACACATCTGGCGCGACACGGCCCGGAGCCCTGCACTGACCTCCGGGCCGTGTTCTAGCGACTGGACGAGGTCGTGTCAGTCCTGTATGCCCGTTCAGGGCACTCCGCGGTGAGCTGCGGTTGTGCTGTTAAAGTGATTGGCCCATCCCGCGCGCAGCGCGGTCCGAGTGCCTGGGCCGGTGCAGCATGCTGTTTGTGTGCGAATTGCATCGACGTGGAGGTGCGTGGAGGCGGCGGGGTGAGTTTTCCTGTGTGCGGGAGATGTTGGTGTCGAGGTGGTGAACTTCTGTGAGCGGTGAAGCAAGGTGAGACGCCATTGTAAATCGGCGCGCAGATTCGAATGAAAGGGCGCGCCATGCGCATCCTGTCCTATTGTTGGTGGCGAGTCTCTCATTGGGTGACTGCTGGGTGTGGTGCCTGCTTCGATTTGTATCATGGATAAAAGGAAGGGTTAGAATGAAAATCAGGATTGAATGGAAGATATAATGAGACTAGCTATAAGACCCACGCAACGCACTTCGTCCCGTTAACCCATTAGACTGTGGGGGAAGGTCTGACTGCACGAAGACTAACAAAAATACTGTCTGGGGATCACTGTATGTTGGGTGTCATTGCCTTGAGGCATGCGGTTTGCAGAACCGCAACAATATAAGAACCTTGGGAAATATGATTTGTATCTTAAAAATGATGTTCTTATATTGGCTGATGTATTTGAGACTTTTAGAACAGTCTGTCACAATAAAAAAATTCCCATGGATTAGATCCTGCTCATATATATGCTGCTCCGGGATTATCTGGGAGTGCAATGTTTAAATGACAAACAACCATTGTTGTTTATATCGGTCATATAGATATGCTCTTGATAGATAGAGAAAGCTAAAAGAGTAGAATATCACAAGGCTGTTCAAAGAGTCGGCTAAAGCAAACAACAAATATCTTTCCTAACTACAATATTAAAAAGATAGTTACCCTCGCGAAGGATTCGGAGAGGGTATTGAGCATTTGACCCGTTTGTTGTCTGTCTGTCTGGACAGAACTTTCGTGTTTTCTCCACAACTGCTTGTGCGATTGAGACAAATTTTCACCCATTTGTGCGACTACTCATGTAGAATGTTTTAATAATTATGACATCATAGGTCACATGCTGTGGAGCCATGTTGGAAAACGGAAAAACTTGTAGCGCTCTGCATCTCGTAAACCGCACAAGGAAAAAAATTAAACTTGGCACATAGCAAGTACTCTAATAGAGAATGAGGTGATTTTACGACGTCAT
Source organism: Eptatretus atami (assembly GCA_035128595.1). Lineage (NCBI taxonomy): Eukaryota > Metazoa > Chordata > Myxini > Myxiniformes > Myxinidae > Eptatretus > Eptatretus atami. The sequence continues at coordinate 66,543,998 of CM068954.1, forward strand.
AATTGCATATGAAGATCGCCTACATCCAATCAGTATGAAAAATTTGAGGGAACATCTAGGATAAAAATGGTCCCAGAGAAAAAAAAATTCATGACATCGGTCACGTGATTCAGAAGCCATATTGTTTTTAAAAAATTAAAATTAAAATTAAAAAAAAAAACTTTCAAAATCTTCTCTGAAGTGCTGCTCCCCAACCATCAGAGATACCATGTCCTTTGCACATGGCAGCACGAGTTCTTCCGCAATGGAGTGAGGTGTTTTAGTCTTGGCAACATGGAGCGACGCTCGATACGAGGCCTCTAATGCCCGATAATTGGTCTGATGGCATGTACCCTCTCTGTCAAGCCGCGTATT
>CM068954.1:66544376-66556155 GCA_035128595.1 Eptatretus atami
AGAACGTTCTAACCAGGATAATTTCTGGACCTTGGATTTACTACGTGGTGAGATAAAAGTGGGCACAGAGGCCTCAGTGGTGTGATTTGTTTTGAAGTGCTTTCTACGGAGTCTATGAACAAAATAAGTTTGCAGAGGCATTTGACTACAAACATGCGCCTTATCAGGATAAGGAGAGAGCCTTCTTTTGAGAGGAAACTTCTTGCACTCAAGAATACGCGGCTTGACAGAGGGGTACATGCCATCAGACCAATTATCGGGCATTAGAGGCCTCGTATCGAGCGTCGCTCCATGTTGCCAAGACTAAAACACCTCACTCCATTGCGGAAGACTCGTGCTGCATGTGCAAAGGACATGGTATCTCTGATGGTTGGGGAGGAAGCGGCGAAGAAACTGGCAGTTATACCCCTCTCTGACAACACCATCCACGCAGATTGAAGATACGAGTCTGGACGTAACGGCTTCAGGTCGTACAGAAGATCAAGGAATCGCCGTGGCACGCCATACAGTTGGACGAGTCCACTGAATCGCATGTACGCGCAACTCATCGTCTGGGTCCGCTTCATCAAGGCTGATAACTTTGTCGATGAGCCTCTGCTCATCAAACCATTGGAGGCCACACCAAAGGCGAGGACATTTTGGGAAAGTACAGCAGTTTATCGTGACCATGATCTGGACTTCGAAAAGTTGCTCGGTTTCTCACAACAGACGGCGCGCAAGCAATGTGAGGAGTGGCGTTCTGGATTCAAGGCTAAATTGCTTGAGGTGGCTCCTCAGACCTCCATGGTACACTGCATGATTCACCGAGAAGCGCTCGCCTCTCGTACTTTGCCAGAAACCTTGCAGAGCGTGCTCCTCAAGAAGTCGTAACCAGAGTTGGTGTCAAAAGCCACCCAATGCTCGCCTGTTTAATACATTTATCGTTTTTAAAAGACTAGTCTAATAATTAATATTTTTTAAAGCATTGCAGTGAAGTCTGATCCAAATAATTTTAAAGCAATATATGATATTTGTATATTGCAATCAATAACAAGAGCGCAAGTGAGCACAATATACGCCCGAAAAGAAGGTATATACAGAATTGTGCTACTACATGGAAAACAGCATCCTGGTTGCCATGGCAACCACTTTAGATGACGAACGTAATGTCGCGACACACCGTCTCCACAGTCTGTAACCTATGTACCAAAATATGAAACGTGAAAATTGAAAACTTTGGGAGTTAGAGTGCGGAACAGGAACGGATGGAAAACAGCATCCTGGTTGCCATGGCAACCACGTTAGATGACGAACGTATGTCGCAACACACCGTCTCACAGTCTGTACTATGTACCAATATGAAACGTGAAAGTTGAAAACTTTGGGAGTTAGAGTGCGGACAGGAACGGACGGAAACAGCATCCTGGTTGCCATGGCAACCACTTTAGATGACGATCGTATATCGCGACACACCGTCTCCACAGTCTGTACCTATGTACCAAATATGAAACGTGAAAGTTGAAACTTTGGGAGTTAGAGTGCGGACAGGAACGGACGGACGAGACAGGACAGACAGACAGACAGAGAGACAGAGAGACAGACGGACGGACGGACGACCTGTATCACATAATACGCCCCGATATATATATATATCGGGCGTATAAAAAATAGTGTGGTAAGATAAAAATATACCATCAGAGATGGGGAATCCCCGCCATTGAATGAAAAAGGTCATACATTTCCAGATAATGAGGGAGGTGAATTGGAAACAAGAACACCATTTGGTCATCATCTCGAAAAAGTTTTCCCGGGGTGAGGAACGTAGTAACCAAAAATAATTGAAATCAGATAAGCGGTTTTCCATTTATTACAAAAAACATTTTTTCAAGATGGCCACCCAGTCGCCATTGCCCAAAATCAATAGGGTTCTTCCTTTCAGGTGGTACAGTGTGACTCAAATTACAAATCGATATGGCAAAAAAACATTTTTCAAGATGGCCGCCCAAGTCCGGCCATCTTGGATCCGGCCGTGCCAAAATCAATAGGGTTTCTTCCTTTTCAGGTGGTACATGTGTGACTGAAATTTCAAATCGATATGGCGAACAGTTTATGAGTTATCGCACTCACAGCTATAAATGTTGACGCCCGGACGGACGGACGGCCGGACGACCTGGGTGACAAACATATCCCCCTTCCGCCACGTGGCGGGGGATAAACATTAGAAAGGAAAAAATAACTTGCACCAAAACTTTAACATTTTTCACGTTCACGCTCACCTGACGCTCACGCCGGGGGTATCGCTATACTCTCTGTCCTTCGAACAGGCGAGCTAAAAATGGTGAATCACATCAAATCAGCGCCCTCACACTAGGTTATTCAGGCTATTCTGCCAGGAGAATGGATGCCGACCATAAGAATTTACTATTCTAACACTCAAGTCAGATGGTTATCTCGAGGACCTTCTGCACGTTTACGAGCTCAAAGATGAACTGAAGGAGTTCCTACGCACACAAGGGAAAACGGCATGGGTAGCATTGCTTGAGTCGGACTCTTGGCTGGTCAGAACTGTGCTATCTCGTTGACATCTTTGAACGTCTCAATGTCCTCAACCGCTCCCTCCAAGGCAAAAGACGCCAACTCATGATTTTTCACGACAAAGTGAGCAGATTCTGGTGACTCTAAAATTGCTGGCAGACAAAGCAGTTGTTAAGCGCTTCAGCCTTTTCCCCCGTCTGGTGGAGCATCTAACGACCTGCCAGTACGATGATACTGAGCTCGACAGTCTTTCTGGGAATAGCACTCACCTTCGGTCGCTCATTGAACAGTTCGAGCACTATTTCCCTGAGCTGGATGTGCAGTCCTTTTCTGTGGTTCGGGACCCTTTCACGGTCCACTGGACTCGATTGCTGATGAAGATGATACAGCACAGGAAGAGCTTGTACAGCTCCAGCAGGATTCAGGAGTGCAGGCTCTTACGCGGACGAATTCGTTGTCGACATTCTGGTCAAATGCTGCCGTCGTACCCGACCCTGTCAACGGCACCCATTAAGGTTCCATGCCATATCCTTCATCATACTTTTGTGAGCAGTCGTTCTCCACCATGGTGGTGATTAAAACAAAGTACAGAAATCGCCTAGAAATGGAGCATATATGATCCTGGCATTGTCATCTACTTCTCCACGAATAGAGAAGTTTGTTTCTGAAAAACAGGCTCATCCTTCTCACTGATATATCTAAAATGTCATTCGGACTAAACTTCTGAAAACATTCAACTGTACTATTTGGATACTGTCGGCTATTCTCGTTTACTCGTCTATGAAAACATGACGATGGTGAATAAAGTAAACAGTAAATGTTTCTTGTGTCATATGAAATCTTATCTTATATATATATGAATTGGGTTTTTGATCTTTTGGGTCGCGCGATTGTAGAGGTTCTTAAATTGGGTCGCCACTAAAAAAGTTTGAAAACCACTGCTTTAAAAGCTTTGAAACATATAAAATGCTTTAATTTCCTTATTCTCTGGCATCAGCATGCCATGTGTTCTTCATCACGATTTATTCTTCCTCTTCTTTTTTCCTCTCTCTCAAAGGCATATTTTACAACCTCTCTCTCCCCGAAGCACTTGGTCTGTCATTTATCCTCCAGTTCCTACAGCACGACTTCTCCGTACCTTCAACAACAATTCCTTTCACCCATCCCATGATCTTTATATCAGAATGTTAAGTATGGTCGCTTGAGAAAATCTGGCTTGCAGAGGTTGGCTACGCAACGATTATTAATATTTCCTTCACGTTATTTTAGTGTCAACAGGCACCCTTCCCACATCATCTCCACAAGGCCCACGTCTTCCAACCCCAGTTACATATCCGCCTCTTAAGCATACCTCCACTTCATGTCCTCCTTCTGCACACAGCCCGCCCCCCCACCACCCTCTCCTAGCTTTGCCCCCCCCCACCCTCTCCTAGCTTTTGCCCCCCCCCCCACCTCCCTAGGAGTACCTTTGCTGCAACTTCCTCCACTTCCATGCTCTCTTCTTTGTCTGTGTGTTATACCATCCTCCAACAGTGACGCCTCCATCCACATCTCTCAGACAACATGGACCACTTTTAAACACCATCCCAATTCTCTCTCATTTATGTGGTAATTTCAACTGTCAGCATGCAAATGAATTGGCTGGGTGTTGATAACTCTCTCACAGCCATGGCAATTCAGAAAAGGACTTCTGTGACTCATGGACTGACTCAATCTGTGAACTTTCAAACACAGATTTCCCCAATCCAAATCATCTCTTCGCCCCTTGTGAATATCCTCCTGCCCCAATCACACCCCACTGTCCTCTCCTTCCAAATTCCAGTTTTTTTCTCTCCGCGAGTGTCCTTCTGTATCCATCATTTGTTCCACCCCATGGCATCCTTTCCTACCAACTCATTCCTCCCCACACACATCGTTTGTCAAGTCTCCCCTATCTTGTTGTTCAACAAGAAGTGATGTTCATTACTCCCCCCCCCCCACTACTCTACTGTTCCTCTGCCCGTTCATCCTGATCTGTTCAGTGTACTAGCTCTTCTATGAGACGTCGAGCTTTTGTGTCCAAAAAAAAAAGTTTGTATACAATATAGCGGTGTTCAACGAATCTCACACCTCTAGAACACCTCCTACAATCCTTTAAACCATCACCATATCAATATCTGAAGCCAAACTACGTCCAAAAGAATGAAGTGGAAAGAAGAGGATCAAAACTCTTTTCGACCTTATTTGCAGTGTTCCTTTATTTATTTTATTATTTTTTACCTTAATACGTGAGTGTTCAATTCTTCCCCAAACAGCACCTGTCCTAGATTTTCCGAGGGTCGTGACTTAGTCTTTGGTGCCTGACAAAAATCAAACCTGCAATGACAAAACAGCAGTCGAGCGAAGTGAGGAGGACAATCCTCCTATTAGCAATTTCCCCTCTAAATCCAGAATCAGTCAGCATCAACAATATGCGTAGAAAGCCTCAAACCGGATGGAATACTAAAAGTAGCACAAAACTCATCGAAAACAAAATGACAAGAGTGAACAGAACATGATATCCTGCGCAGTTTCATGTACAGTATATACGTCAATTTTAATTAAATAATAATTTTAAAGATCGTATTAAAAAAATAATAACTCCCGGAAGTTTAGCGGGCTACTGAAGCATCTTATACACTGTAATAAGACGACAGAGTCAGTTTAGGAGATCGAGGCCTTTTTATATCACCATCAAAAGTCAATCAGCATCATACATAGCCATATTGGCGACCTCTTCTTCACCCCGATACTGCACCCTTTCTTCACCCTGATACCGCACCCTTTCTTCACCCAATACTGCACTCTGTGTGGGAAAGGTGAGAGGGGTGGGATGCTGCGTGGGGGCCGAATGCTCATTCACAGCAGCGCGAACTCTCTGTCAGTATTCATTTTTGAACAGGTACAAAGAATACGTTTTGGAAATTAACATCATAATATGGTGTAGAACATCGGTGAGGACGTTTGTCTCTCCTACATGGACTGCATGTTTTAAGGGTGCTGACACCACATCTTGTTCAGAAGCAAAAGGGGAACGGCAGCCTCTTGAACTTGTCACTCTTCGGCCACTCATTATGTTGTCTTCATTTCCCTGGATTTGAGTTTTGAGCCACCTCTACAATTCAGAAACTGATAGAGAGCTGTGTTTATGAACTGTAAGGCCAGAGGTGCCAGTCAGTGGGTGACAGCAGATACATAGTTATTTATTTTGCTCCGGCGAAGACCACTCCCTTCCTCCTACAAGTGATGCTCTCTGCATGGCACACTCTCAGAGCTAACTCCAAGCACATCATCAATGTGCCCTCTGATTCTCGCATCAACGCACCCAACCCCATGTGATGGCTGGCTTATTGAAGGCACACATCAAAACTTTTGGCTGACAAAAGATCTGGGACAAAGATGACTTCTAAATATTGTTCTTTGACATGTCAACTATCCAAGTGTGAGAAGAAGAGGTGCTCGTGCCAGGCACACAGTGTACCTTGTACTGACTTGTGTGATTGTCGACTGCTCAAATATGGACCGATGGAAAGCTCTGCTCTTTGAAATCATGATAGCAATCAGAGGATGACCTGTGAAGTGAGTGTTTGCGAATGCTCACTGGTAATTGGATAACCTCTTCATTCACGATAATGTAAGTGTTAAGTTGTGAAAGAAGTGTACTTTGAGTTTGTAATGAATAGAGTACACGTATCCACCCAAATAAAAAAAAACAAAAAAAAAAACAAGTCCTTTTCATGTATCGCATTGATACATCACAGATCCTCATCCCGATGATTACACCAATGTACATGTTTATATCGTACATTTATCACTTTACAAGAACCAATTAATACGTGTCACTTTTGGCGAGTGAGAATGTTGCTGAAAACATTTCACATCAAGTTATTTTATCAGTATGGAGTAATGTCAAGAGATTCAGTCTACGCGAGCTAAATTCGACACGTTCGAAAACTGAACATCGAGTGTGAAACACTTCCGCGTTTTAGCATACTTTTGTCGAGGCTCATATAAGAGCTAACACACCAGAACGTAAAACAAGGGGAGCAGGAGACAAGAGGGGTGAGAGAGGGAAGCAAAAAACAGGGGAACAGAGACATGAGGAGATCTGTGAAGGGAGAGGGATGGGTGGGTACACAGGTGTAAACAAGATGGACACATACAGGGACTTTCAGGAAGGAAAGCAACGAATTTGAAGGTGGGTTTTGTTGAGTGGATTCATGAGGGTAGAAAAAGATCATGGTTTTGGATGGGGAAAGATAAGAGATGGGTGTGAACAGCTGTTTTGAAGATCTGGAGTGAAGAGTGGGATTGAAGAGTGTGTGGGAGTTTGTTCGCAAAGGCAGGGAAAAAAAGAGGAATGAAAGAGTGAAGGCGAGCAGTGATTCTTGATTTGGTAGTTTTACCAGAAGGGGTTGCTGGTGGACCTTGAGCGGCAGTGAAATATTGGGGGAGGCGGGTGGACATATCTCAGACACAGTGGGGGGAGGGGCAGGCCAGAGAGGAGATGGTAGAAGACAGAAAGACCACCGACCTGCTGTGGTGAGACAGTGAGAGACCCAAGACTCAGCCTCATTGCCGGAGATACCAACGATCCTAAATGCTTCATTTCCACAGCGTGAAGCGAGAATGGTCTGGTGCTCCTGCGCTCTCACCTAAGGGGAGAGCAGTACTCCATCAGGGTGCGGATGAAAGCTTTGTATGTGGTCAGGAGCTCAGCTGTACGCAAGGAATGACTTTGCACGAACAGAGGATGCCCAATCAGCATCGACTTTGGAGCCAACTTTGAAAACCTATAAACCAATGTCCTTAACAAAAGAAGATAAAAGGAAATTTTAAGCACCACAGGCTATCAGCCATATTTGTGAGGAGAAAATAAGTGAAGGTCTAAAAGGTAAGAGACCGTTTCATCTCACTGGTAAATATTGTTACGGCTGTGGAAATTCGCATTACACCATTCAGGTCGCGTAGGTGAGATATATTTCTGAAATACATGTGTAGTTAGCCAACCCATTGTTTAGAGGAATTATGTGATCATTCGGGCTGCGATACTTTGAGTTAGGCCGTTTTTCTGTTCTGCATTTTATTCGAACCAACCACCCAACAACGCCAACTAGCCCACCACTACAACAACGCAACACACTGCCCAGCACAAGAACGCCATCCTCCGCGGTCCAGCGTACGACGGTTTCGCGCGTGGAGTGAGCCGTCGAACGCGAGAAGGAAGGAGGAAATCCCCAACAGCGAGGGCGCGCGGTTTTCCGGCTTGTTTTCTCCTTGCGCCGCGCGCAAGACGGATTCTCTCGCCCCCCGCATGGGAGGGGGGAATGAGAGGGAACCCCCCCTTCTCGAAGCGCCTCGAAGGAGGGTGGAGCCAAACGGGGCGGGCGCCGGGGTATAAGACGCAGAGGCGCGTGATGGTTCTCTGGTTCTCTCTGGTTGAGGTTCTCTGGTTCTCTCTGGTTCAGTGTTCCAGGTTCTCTGGTTTTCTCTGGTTCAGGTTCTCTGGTTGCTCTCTGGGTTCGGCGTGTGCTCTCTCTCTCTGTTCGTCGGTGCTCGGTCCGTGGCATCGAGGGCCAGCAGGGCAGGCAGCGAAGCACGCGAGGATCTCTCGCGTCGAGTGGAGCGGAAGAGGCTCGCGGACCACGGAGAGGACGGTCGCGCAAGGACTTGACGCAGGGAAAGTCGCGACTTCCTCTATTTTCTTTGGGTTCTGTGTGAAGCGTGTGTGTGTGCGCCGTGTTTAATAAGTAGAATTGTATAAGGGTCCGTGTGTCGGCTATTCGGTTTTAACTCCTTCTTTATATGTGCATTTCTTTAATTATTATTGTTGCTATAAATACTTGCTGTCTTATGTGTGCATTGGTGTGTAAATAAAATGCTTGCTTGTTGAATTGTTTCCCCCGTTTCGCTGCGTCCTTCCTTCGTTGGGTCTCCATCTTGTTTACGTAAAGGGTAACGTAGTGGGCCGCCCGATAATTAATCAGGAACCGTCGAGGCCGACGATACCACGCTGCGTTTCCGCGATATGCACAAACGGATCGCTAAGCGGACCCGTAATCCGATAGTCGAACCTGCGGCGAGGTGCGGTCGCCCGGTTTAACCATCCGCGTGGGTACTAGGTAGGTCGAGTTTGCGAACAACCCTATCCCACGCGGTGGCCGATTGGCACGATCGTGGTGAGGCCGAAAGGCCCACCGGTGACTGGATCCGCGTTAGTCGCGAGAGGGTCATGACAAATTGTCCGTCCGGTGGGCGAGGCGGTCGCGATTCGAGTCACGTGGGCCGATCAGCACGCCGGCGGGCGCGAATTCGCACAATATAGAGGTCCAGCTCATCAGAAATGAAATCTCAATTTTAAACTTCCTCTTTCATTCCAGTATTTAATTCACACAGCTCACTATGACACACATGTTTTGATAAATGAATTGAGTAAAACCAGTGGAGACATTTCAGACATTCAAACACAAACCAGAATTACATCTCTTCACAAAACAATCCCTACATAACTATTAACTCCTATCAGCTTCCTGACACATTCAAGTTTATGTCAAGTCATTACCTGACTTGGTATCAAATATTAAAACTTTCCAATTCTCCAATCACACTTCTCAAATCAAGAAGAGATTGAATTCTATCAAAACAAAAGGGGATAGATATCCATTATGTTATATGAAACAATTTGAGAGGTTTAAAGACTCAACTCCCTCAAAGGAAAGTTTCGAATAATTAAATAAAAGCCATATAACTGATAAAGATTATAACAAGCACAAAATGTTTGGAAGAATAATATTGTTGTGGATCCGGGGTCGGGGTGAGAAGACACGAGGGGGGGAAGCAACCTCGGGTTCCCACCAAAGTCTCCGAATTGCAGGCCGTCGACACGGATAACTCCGTGACTTGGCGGATCGTTAATCAACGACGTAACACCAACAGCTCAAATGCGTAAGCTTAGGGTCTTCCATCTAATGGAAACCGGTTACCTAAAATGGTCACGGTGATCAATTACAGGGGACACACCCTCGGTACGCTTGTTCAACCGGATCAGACGCAGCCGAGATAACTGCCAATGATGTAAGCACGGCTGGAAACAGATCGTATTGGGATAATGTCCGCGGCTAAGCCTAGGATACGGACCATACTGGACACTGAAGAAAAGACGAAAACGAGTGGGAACATTTCTATACAAAGCATTTTTTGACAAATCAGCGAGGAAAGGTTATGTGGCACAGTAAATGGGGTTTATTATTATGTACAGCAGGGATAGCAAGGAATTTGTGGGTGCAACAAAAGGCAAGCAATATACAAAAGCAGACACAGAGGCAGACTTATCCCTTATATTCTTCTACGATCATAACTTAGGCTATGACAGGCACCATCACTCACTCTCACACACACACACACTACAAATTAGTTTAGCGCAGAAGGAAAAAGAGCAGATGAGGAAGTGCAGGGAGAGAGAGGAGAGAGGGGAGAAGAGGAGAGAGAGTGGAGCGGCTTCGCGATCCAGCTTTTAATAAGCCCGCGGCGAAGGGTGGGGTGACGACCCGAAGCGACGCCCCGTCATCCGAATCGTGCCCTACCATTGGATCCGGCCCCGACCTGCCAGCTCCTGGGGCAGGAAGCAGCCTCATTCACACATCTGGCGCGACACGGCCCGGAGCCCTGCACTGACCTCCGGGCCGTGTTCTAGCGACTGGACGAGGTCGTGTCAGTCCTGTATGCCCGTTCAGGGCACTCCGCGGTGAGCTGCGGTTGTGCTGTTAAAGTGATTGGCCCATCCCGCGCGCAGCGCGGTCCGAGTGCCTGGGCCGGTGCAGCATGCTGTTTGTGTGCGAATTGCATCGACGTGGAGGTGCGTGGAGGCGGCGGGATGAGTTTTCCTGTGTGCGGGAGATGTTGGTGTCGAGGTGGTGAACTTCTGTGAGCGGTGAAGCAAGGTGAGACGCCATTGTAAATCGGCGCGCAGATTCGAATGAAAGGGCGCGCCATGCGCATCCTGTCCTATTGTTGGTGGCGAGTCTCTCATTGGGTGACTGCTGGGTGTGGTGCCTGCTTCGATTTGTATCATGGATAAAAGGAAGGGTTAGAATGAAAATCAGGATTGAATGGAAGATATAATGAGACTAGCTATAAGACCCACGCAACGCACTTCGTCCCGTTAACCCATTAGACTGTGGGGGAAGGTCTGACTGCACGAAGACTAACAAAAATACTGTCTGGGGATCACTGTATGTTGGGTGTCATTGCCTTGAGGCATGCGGTTTGCAGAACCGCAACAATATAAGAACCTTGGGAAATATGATTTGTATCTTAAAAATGATGTTCTTATATTGGCTGATGTATTTGAGACTTTTAGAACAGTCTGTCACAATAAAAAAATTCCCATGGATTAGACCTGCTCATATATATGCTGCTCCGGGATTATCTGGGAGTGCAATGTTTAAATGACAAACAACCATTGTTGTTTATATCGGTCATATAGATATGCTCTTGATAGATAGAGAAAGCTAAAAGAGTAGAATATCACAAGGCTGTTCAAAGAGTCGGCTAAAGCAAACAACAAATATCTTTCCTAACTACAATATTAAAAAGATAGTTACCCTCGCGAAGGATTCGGAGAGGGTATTGAGCATTTGACCCGTTTGTTGTCTGTCTGTCTGGACAGAACTTTCGTGTTTTCTCCACAACTGCTTGTGCGATTGAGACAAATTTTCACCCATTTGTGCGACTACTCATGTAGAATGTTTTAATAATTATGACATCATAGGTCACATGCTGTGGAGCCATGTTGGAAAACGGAAAAACTTGTAGCGCTCTGCATCTCGTAAACCGCACAAGGAAAAAAATTAAACTTGGCACATAGCAAGTACTCTAATAGAGAATGAGGTGATTTTACGACGTCATAATTGCATATGAAGATCGCCTACATCCAATCAGTATGAAAAATTTGAGGGAACATCTAGGATAAAAATGGTCCCAGAGAAAAAAAAATTCATGACATCGGTCACGTGATTCAGAAGCCATATTGTTTTTAAAAAATTAAAATTAAAATTAAAAAAAAAAACTTTCAAAATCTTCTCTGAAGTGCTGTCTCGAGATTTGCTGGTGGCCGGTGCTGCCATCACAAATAAGGTCTCGAGTCGTCCGTGGAGACGTGAATCGACGTTAATGATCGAGTCTGAGTCTGAGAGGCCGTGGATCAAACCACTAATTTCCCGCCAAAATGAACTGCCCTTCAGCGAGC
>CM068954.1:66556180-66577971 GCA_035128595.1 Eptatretus atami
CGTCCGCTTGCAGCGAAAAAAAATTGTCTATTTTCGATCGGTGTTCGCTTTTACGGGATGTAATATAAACGGTTCGTTCAAGTATGGGAACGCACAACATGATGCTTGGAATGGATCGAGCCGATGCGCGGGCCTCGCTGAAGGCAGTTCATTTTGGCGGGAAATTAGTGGTTTGATCCACGGCTCTCAGACTCAGACTCGATCATTAACGTCGATTCACGTCTCCACGGACGACTCGAGACCTTATTTGTGATGGCAGCACCGGCCACCAGCAAATCTCGAGAACGTTCTAACCAGGATAAATTTCTGGACCTTGGATTTTACTACGTGGTGGATAAAAGTGGGGCACAGAGGCCTCAGTGTGTGATTTGTTTTGAAGTGCTTTCTACGGAGTCTATGAACAAAATAAGTTGCAGAGGCATTTGACTACAAAACATGCGCCTTATCAGGATAAGGAGAGAGCTTCTTTTGAGAGGAAACTTCTGCACTCAAGAATACGCGGCTGACAGAGAGGGTACATGCCATCAGACCAATATCGGGCATTAGAGGCTCGTATCGAGCGTCGCTCCATGTTGCCAAGACTAAAACACCTCACTCCATTGCGGAAGACTCGTGCTGCCATGTGCAAAGGACATGGTATCTCTGATGGTTGGGGAGGAAGCGGCGAAGAAACTGGCATTATACCCCTCTCTGACAACACCATCCACGCAGAATTGAAGATACGAGTCTGGACGAACGGCTCAGGTCGTACAGAAGATCAAGGAATCGCCGTGGCACGCCATACAGTTGGACGAGTCCACTGAATCGCATCGTACGCGCAACTCATCGTCTGGGTCCGCTTCATCAAGGCTGATAACTTGTCGATGAGCCTCTGCTCATCAAACCATTGGAGGCCACACAAAGGCGAGGACATTTTGGGAAAGTACAGCAGTTTATCGTGACCATGATCTGGACTTCGAAAGTTGCTCGGTTCTACAACAGACGGCGCGCCAGCAATGTGAGGAGTGCGTTCTGGATTCAAGGCTAAATTGCTTGAGGTGGCTCTCAGACCTCCATGGTACACTGCATATTCACCGAGAAGCGCTCGCCTCTCGTACTTTGCCAGAAACCTTGCAGAGCGTGCTCCTCAAGAAGTCGTAACCAGAGTTGGTGTCAAAAGCCACCCAATGCTCGCCTGTTTATACATTTATCGTTTTTAAAAGACTAGTCTAATAATTAATATTTTTTATAAAGCATTGCAGTGAAGTCTGATCCAAATAATTTTAAAGCATATATGATATTTGTATATTGCAATCATAACAAGAGCGCAAGTGAGCACAATATACGCCCGAAAAGAAGGTATATACAGAATTGTGCTACTACATGGAAAACAGCATCCTGGTTGCCATGGCAACCACTTTAGATGACGAACGTAATGTCGCGACACACCGTCTCCACAGTCTGTACCTATGTACCAAATATGAAACGTGAAATTGAAAACTTTGGGAGTTAGAGTGCGGACAGGAACGGATGGAAAACAGCATCCTGGTTGCCATGGCAACCACGTTAGATGACGAACGTATGTCGCAACACACCGTCTCACAGTCTGTACTATGTACCAAATATGAAACGTGAAAGTTGAAAAACTTTGGGAGTTAGAGTGCGGACAGGAACGGACGGAAACAGCATCCTGGTTGCCATGGCAACCACTTTAGATGACGATCGTATATCGCGACACACCGTCTCCACAGTCTGTACCTATGTACCAAATATGAAACGTGAAAGTTGAAACTTTGGGAGTTAGAGTGCGGACAGGAACGGACGGACGAGACAGACAGACAGACAGACAGAGAGACAGAGAGACAGACGGACGGACGACGACCTGTATCACATAATACGCCCCGATATATATATATATCGGGCGTATAAAAAATAGTGTGGTAGATAAAAATATACCATCAGAGATGGGGAATCCCCGCCATTGAATGAAAAGGTCATACATATTCCAGATAATGAGGGAGGTGAATTGGAAACAAGACACCATTTGGTCATCATCTCGAAAAAGTTCCCGGGGTGAGGAACGTAGTAACCAAAAATAATTGAAATCAGATAAGCGGTTTTCCATTTATTACAAAAAACATTTTTTCAAGATGGCCACCCAGTCGCCATCGCCCAAAATCAATAGGGTTCTTCCTTTCAGGTGTACATGTGTGACTCAAATTACAAATCGATATGGCAAAAAAACATTTTTCAAGATGGCCGCCAAGTCGGCCATCTTGGATCCGGCCGTGCCAAAATCAATAGGGTTCTTCCTTTTCAGGTGGTACATGTGTGACTGAAATTTCAAATCGATATGGCGAACAGTTTATGAGTTATCGCACTCACAGCTATAATGTTGACGCCCGACGGACGGACGGCCGACGACCTGGGGACAACATATCCCCCTTCCGCCACGTGGCGGGGGATAAACATTAGAAAGGAAAAAATAACTTGCACCAAAACTTTAACATTTTCACGTTCACGCTCACGCTGACGCTCACGCCGGGGTATCGCTATACTCTCTGTCTTCGAACAGGCGAGCTAAAAATGGTGAATCACATCAAATCGAGCAGCCCTCACAACTAGGTTATTCAGGCTATTCTGCCAGGAGATGGATGCCGACCATAAGAATTTACTATTCTACACTCAAGTCAGATGGTTATCTCGAGGAACCTTCTGCACGTTACGAGCTCAAAGATGAACTGAGGAGTTCCTACGCACACAAGGGAAAACGGCATGGGTAGCATTGCTTGAGTCGGACTCTTGCTGGTCAGAACTGTGCTATCTCGTTGACATCTTTGAACGTCTCAATGTCCTCAACCGCTCCCTCCAAGGCAAAGACGCCAACTCATGATTTTTCACGACAAAGTGAGCAGATTTCTGGTGACTCTAAAATTGCTGGCAGACAAAGCAGTTGTTAAGCGCTTCAGCTTTTCCCCCGTCTGGTGGAGCATCAACGACCTGCCAGTACGATGATACTGAGCTCGACAGTCTTTCTGGGATAGCACGTCACCTTCGGTCGCTCATTGAACAGTTCGAGCACTATTTCCCTGAGCTGGATGTGCAGTCCTTTTCTGTGGTTCGGGACCCTTTCACGGTCCACTGGACTCGATTGCTGATGAAGATGATACAGCACAGGAAGAGCTTGTACAGCTCCAGCAGGATTCAGGAGTGCAGGCTCTTACGCGGACGAATTCGTTGTCGACATTCTGGTGCAAATGCTGCCGTCGTACCCGACCCTGTCAACGGCACGCCATTAAGGTTCTCATGCCATATCCTTCATCATACTTTTGTGAGCAGTCGTTCTCCACCATGGTGGTGATTAAAACAAAGTACAGAAATCGCCTAGAAATGGAGCATGATATGATCCTGGCATTGTCATCTACTTCTCCACGAATAGAGAAGTTTGTTTCTGAAAAACAGGCTCATCCTTCTCACTGATATATCTAAATGTCATTCGGACTAAACTTCTGAAACATTCAACTGTACTATTTTGGATACTGTCGGCTATTCTCCGTTTACTCGTCTATGAAAACATGACGATGGTGAATAAAGTAAACAGTAAATGTTCTTGTGTCATATGAAATCTTATCTTATATATATATGAATTGGGTTTTGAATCTTTTGGGTCGCGCGATGTAGAGGTTCTTAAATTGGGTCGCCACTAAAAAAGTTTGAAAACCACTGCTTTAAAAGCTTTGAAAACATATAAAATGCTTTAATTTCCTTATTCTCTGGCATCAGCATGCCATGTGTTCTTCATCACGATTTATTCTTCCTCTTCTTTTTTTCCTCTTCTCTCAAGGCATATTTTACAAACCTCTCTCTCCCCGAAGCACTTGGTCTGTCATTATCCTCCAGTTCCTACAGCACGACTTCTCCGTACCTTCAACAACAATTCCTTTCACCCATCCCATGATCTTTATATCAGAATGTTAAGTATGGGTCGCTTGAGAAAATCTGGCTTGCAGAGGTTGGCTACGCACGATTATTAAATTTCCTTCACGTTATTTTAGTGTCAACAGCACCCTTCCCACATCATCTCCACAAGCCCACGTCTTCCAACCCCAGTTACATATCCGCCTCTTAAGCATCCTCCACTTCATGTCCTCCTTTCTGCACACACCCCCCCCCACACCACCCTCTCCTAGCTTTGCCCCCCCCACCCTCTCCTAGCTTTGCCCCCCCCCCCCACCTCCCTAGGAGTACCTTTGCTGCAACTTCCTCCACTTCCATCTCTTCTTTGTCTGTGTGTTATACCATCCTCCAACAGTGACGCCTCCATCCACATCTCTCAGACAACATGGACCAACTTTTAAACACCATCCCAATCTCTCTTCATTTATGTGGTAATTTCAACTGTCAGCATGCAAATGAATTGGCTGGGTGTTGATAACTCTCTCACCAGCCATGGCAATTCAGAAAAGGACTTCTGTGACTCATGGGACTGACTCAATCTGTGAACTTTCAAACACAGATTTCCCCAATCCAAATCCATCTCTTCGCCCCTTGTGAATATCCTCCTGCCCCAATCACACCCCACTGTCCTCTCCTTCCAAATTCCAGTTTTTTTCTCTCCCGAAGTGTCCTTCTGTATCCATCATTCTGTCCACCATGCATCCTTTCCTACCAACTCATTCCTCCCCACACACATCGTTTGTCCAAGTCTCCCCTATCTTGTTCTTCAACAAGAAGTTGATGTTCATTACTCCCCCCCCCCCACTACTCTACTGTTCCTCTGGCCCGTTCATCCTGATCTGTTCAGTGTACTAGCTCTTCTATGAGCCTCGACTTTTGTGTCCAAAAAAAAAAAGTTTGTATACAAATTAGCGGTGTTCAACGAATCTCACACCCTCTAGAACACCTCCTACAATCCTTTAAACCCATCACCATATCAATATCTGAAGCCAAACTAGCGTCCAACAAGAATGAAGTGGAAAGAAGAGGATCAAAACTTTTTCGACCTTATTTGCCAAGTGTTCCTTTATTTTATTTTATTATTTTTTACCTTATACGGTGAGTGTTCAATTCTTTCCCCAAACAGCACCTGTCCTAGATTTCCGAGGGTCGTGACTTAGTCTTTGGTGCGCTGACAAAAATCAAACCTGCAATGACAAAACAGCAGTCGAGCGAAGTTGAGGAGGACATCCTCCTATTAGCAATTTCCCCTCTAAATCCAGAATCAGTCAGCATCAACAAATGCGTAGAAAGCCTCAAACCGGATGGAATACTAAAAGTAGCACAAAACTCATCGAAAACAAAATGACAAGAGTGAACAGAACATGATATCCTGCGCAGTGTTCATGTACAGTATATACGTCAATTTTAATTAAATAATAATTTTAAAGATCGTATTAAAAAAATAATAACTCCCGGAAGTTTAGCGCTACTGAAGCATTCTTATACACTGTAATAAGACGACAGAGTCAGTTTAGGAGATCGAGGCTTTTTATTATCACCATCAAAAGTCAATCAGCATCATACATAGCCATATTGGCGACCTCTTCTTCACCCGATACTGCACCCTTTCTTCACCCTGATACCGCACCCTTTCTTCACCCAATACTGCACTCTGTGTGGGAAAGGGTGAGAGGGTGGGATGCTGCGTGGGGGGCCGAATGCTCATTCACACAGCCGACTCTCTGTCAGTATTCATTTTTGAACAGGTACAAAGAATACGTTTTGGAAATTAACATCAATAATATGGTGTAGAACATCGGTGAGGACGTTTGTCTCTCCTACATGGACTGCATGTTTTAAGGGTGCTGACACACATCTTGTTTCAGAAGCAAAGGGGAACGGCAGCCTCTTGAACTTGTCACTCTTCGGCCACTCATTATGTTGTCTTCATTTCCCTGGATTTGAGTTTTGAGCCACCTCTACAATTCAGAAACTCGATAGAGAGCTGTGTTTATGAACTGTAAGGCCAGAGGTGCCGTCAGTGGGTGACAGCAGATACAGTTATTTTATTTTGCTCCGGCGAAGACCACTCCCTTCCTCCTACAAGTGATGCTCTCTGCAGCAGACACTCTCAGAGCTAACTCCAAGCACCATCAATCACTGTGCCCTCGATTCTCGCATCAACGCAGCCCAACCCCATGTGATGGCTGGCTTATTGAAGGCACACATCAAAACATTTTGGCTGACAAAAGATCTGGACAAGATGACTTCTAAATATTGTTCTTTGACATGTCAAACTATCCAATGTGAGAAGAAGAGGTGCTCGTGCCAGGCACACAGTGTACCTTGTACTGACTTGTGTGATTGTCGACTGCTCAAATATGGACCGATGGAAAGCTCTGCTCTTTGAATCATGATAGCAAATCAGAGGATGACCTGTGAAGTGAGATGTTTGCGAATGCTCACTGGTAATTGGATAACCTTTCATTCACGATTAATGTAAGTGTTAAGTTGTGAAAGAAGTGTACTTTGAGTTTGTAATGAATAGAGTACACGTATCCACCCAAATAAAAAAAACAAAAAAAAAAACAAGTCCTTTTCATGTATCGCATTGATACATCACAGATCCTCATCCCGATGATTACACCATGTACATGTTTATATCGTACATTTATCACTTTACAAGAACCATTAATACGTGTCACTTTTGGCGAGTGAGAATGTTGCTGAAAACATTTCACATCAAAGTTATTTTATCAGTATGGAGTAATGTCAAGAGATTCAGTCTACGCGAGCTAAAATTCGACACGTTCGAAACTGAACATCGAGTGTGAACACTTCCGGCGTTTTAGCATCTTTTGTCGAGGCTCATATAAGAGCTAACACACAGAACGTAAAACAAGGGGAGCAGGAGACAAGAGGGGTGAGAGAGGGAAGCAAAAAACAGGGGAACAGAGACATGAGGAGATCTGTGGAAGGGAGAGGGATGGGTGGGGTACACAGGTGTAAACAAGATGGACACTACAGGGACTTTCAGGAAGGAAAGCAACGAATTTGAAGGTGGGTTTGGGTGGATTCATGAGGGTAGAAAAGATCATGGTTTTGGATGGGGAAAGATAAGAGATGGTGTGAACAGCTGTTTTGAAGATCTGGAGTGAAGAGTGGGATTGAAGAGTGTGTGGGAGTTTGTTCCAAAGGCAGGGAAAAAAAGAGGAATGAAAGAGTGAAGGCGAGCAGTGATTCTTGATTTGGTAGTTTTACCAGAAGGGGTTGCTGGTGGACCTTGAGCGGCAGTGAATATTGGGGGAGGCGGGTGGACATATCTCAGACACAGTGGGGGGAGGGGCAGGCCAGAGAGGAGATGGTAGAAGACAGAAAGACCACCGACCTGCTGTGGTGAGACAGTGAGAGACCCAAGACTCAGCCTCATTGCCGGAGATACCAACGATCCTAAATGCTTCATTTCCACAGCGTGAAGCCGAGAATGGTCTGGTGCTCCTGGCTCATCACCTAAGGGGAGAGCAGTACTCCATCAGGGTGCGGATGAAAGCTTTGTAATGTGGTCAGGAGCTCAGCTGTACCAAGGAATGACTTTGCACGAACAGAGGATGCCCAATCAGCATCGACTTTGGAGCCAACTTTGAAAACCTATAAACCAATGTCCTTAACAAAAGAAGATAAAAGGAAATTTTAAGCACCACAGGCTATCAGCCATATTTGTGAGGAGAAAATAAGTGAAGGTCTAAAAGGTAAGAGACCATTATCATCTCACTGGTAAATATTGTTACGGCTGTGGAAAATTCGCATTACACCATTCAGGTCCGTAGGTGAGATATATTTCTGAAATACATGTGTAGTTAGCCAACCCATTGTTTAGAGGAATTATGTGATTCATTCGGGCTGCGATACTTTGAGTTAGGCGTTTTTCTGTTCTGCTTTTATTTTCGAACCAACCACCACAACGCCAACTAGCCCACCACTACAACAACGCAACACACTGCCCAGCACCAGGAACGCCATCCTCCGCGGTCCACGTACGACGGTTTCGCGCTTGGAGGACCGTCGAACGCGAGAAGGGAAGGAGGAAATCCCCAACAGCGAGGGCGCGCGGTTTTCCGGCTTGTTTTCTTCCTTGCGCCGCGCGCAAGACGGATTCTCTCTGCCCCCCGCATGGGAGGGGGGAATGAGAGGGAAACCCCCCCTTCTCGAAGCGCCTCGAAGGAGGGTGGAGCCAAACGGGGCGGGGCCGGGGTATAAGCGGCAGAGGCGCGTGATGGTTCTCTGGTTCTGCTCTGGTTGAGGTTCTCTGGTTCTCTCTGGTTCAGGTTCAGGTTCTCTGGTTTTCTCTGGTTCAGGTTCTCTGGTTCTCTCTGGGTTCGGCGTGTGCTCTCTCCTCTCTGTTCGTCGGTGCTCGGTCCGTGGCATCGAGGGCCAGCAGGCAGGCAGCGAAGCACGCCGGAGGATCTCGCGTCGAGTGGAGCGGAAGAGCTCGCGGACCCACGGAGAGGACGGTCGCGAAGGACTTGAACGCAGGGAAGTCGCGACTTCCTCTATTTTCTTTTGGGTTCTGTGTGAACGTGTGTGTGTGCGCCGTGTTTAATAAGTAGAATTGTATAAGGGTCCGTGTGTCGGCTATTCGTTTAAACTCCTTCTTTATATGTGCATTTCTTTAATTATTATTGTTGCTATAAATATCTTGCTGTCTATGTGTGCAATTGGTGTGTAAATAAAATGCTTGCTTGTTGAATTGTTTCCCCCGTTTCGCTGCGTCCTTCCTTCGTTGGGTCTCCATCTTGTTTACGTAAAGGGTAACGTAGTGGGCCGGCCCGATAATTAATCAGGAACCGTCGAGGCCGACGATACCACGCTGCGTTATCCCGATATGCACAACGGATCGCTAAGCGACCCGTATCCGATAGTCGACCTGCGGCGAGGTGCGGTCGCCGGTTTAAACCATCGCGTGGGTACTAGGTAGGTCGAGTTTGCGAACAACCTATCCACGCGGTGGCCGATTGGCACGATCGTGGTGAGGCCGAAAGGCCCACCGGTGACTGGATCCGGCGTTAGTCCGAGAGGGTCATGACAAATTGTCCGTCCGGTGGGCGAGGCGGTCGCGATTCGAGTCACGTGGGCCGATCAGCACGCCGGCGGGCGCGAATTCGCACAATATAGAGGTCCAGCTCATCAGAAATGAAATCTCAATTTTAAACTTCCTCTTTCATTCCAGTATTTAATTCACACAGCTCACTATGACACACATGTTTTGATAAATGAATTGAGTAAAACCAGTGGAGACATTTCAGACATTCAAACACAAACCAGAATTACATCTCTTCACAAAACAATCCCTACATAACTATTAACTCCTATCAGCTTCCTGACACATTCAAGTTTATGTCAAGTCATTACCTGACTTGGTATCAAATATTAAAACTTTCCAATTCTCCAATCACACTTCTCAAATCAAGAAGAGATTGAATTCTATCAAAACAAAAGGGGATAGATATCCATTATGTTATATGAAACAATTTGAGAGGTTTAAAGACTCAACTCCCTCAAAGGAAAGTTTCGAATAATTAAATAAAAGCCATATAACTGATAAAGATTATAACAAGCACAAAATGTTTGGAAGAATAATATTGTTGTGGATCCGGGGTCGGGGTGAGAAGACACGAGGGGGGGAAGCAACCTCGGGTTCCCACCAAAGTCTCCGAATTGCAGGCCGTCGACACGGATAACTCCGTGACTTGGCGGATCGTTAATCAACGACGTAACACCAACAGCTCAAATGCGTAAGCTTAGGGTCTTCCATCTAATGGAAACCGGTTACCTAAAAGGTCACGGTGATCAATTACAGGGGACACACCCTCGGTACGCTTGTTCAACCGGATCAGACGCAGCCGAGATAACTGCCAATGAGTAAGCACGGCTGGAAACAGATCGTATTGGGATAATGTCCGCGGCTAAGCCTAGGATACGGACCATACTGGACACTGAAGAAAAGACGAAAACGAGTGGGAACATTTCTATACAAAGCATTTTTTGACAAATCAGCGAGGAAAGGTTATGTGGCACAGTAAATGGGGTTTATTATTATGTACAGCAGGGATAGCAAGGAATTTGTGGGTGCAACAAAAGGCAAGCAATATACAAAAGCAGACACAGAGGCAGACTTATCCCTTATATTCTTCTACGATCATAACTTAGGCTATGACAGGCACCATCACTCACTCTCACACACACACACACTACAAATTAGTTTAGCGCAGAAGGAAAAAGAGCAGATGAGGAAGTGCAGGGAGAGAGAGGAGAGAGGGGAGAAGAGGAGAGAGAGTGGAGCGGCTTCGCGATCCAGCTTTTAATAAGCCCGCGGCGAAGGGTGGGGTGACGACCCGAAGCGACGCCCCGTCATCCGAATCGTGCCCTACCATTGGATCCGGCCCCGACCTGCCAGCTCCTGGGGCAGGAAGCAGCCTCATTCACACATCTGGCGCGACACGGCCCGGAGCCCTGCACTGACCTCCGGGCCGTGTTCTAGCGACTGGACGAGGATCGTGTCAGTCCTGTATGCCCGTTCAGGGCACTCCGCGGTGAGCTGCGGTTGTGCTGTTAAAGTGATTGGCCCATCCCGCGCGCAGCGCGGTCCGAGTGCCTGGGCCGGTGCAGCATGCTGTTTGTGTGCGAATTGCATCGACGTGGAGGTGCGTGGAGGCGGCGGGGTGAGTTTTCCTGTGTGCGGGAGATGTTGGTGTCGAGGTGGTGAACTTCTGTGAGCGGTGAAGCAAGGTGAGACGCCATTGTAAATCGGCGCGCAGATTCGAATGAAAGGGCGCGCCATGCGCATCCTGTCCTATTGTTGGTGGCGAGTCTCTCATTGGGTGACTGCTGGGTGTGGTGCCTGCTTCGATTTGTATCATGGATAAAAGGAAGGGTTAGAATGAAAATCAGGATTGAATGGAAGATATAATGAGACTAGCTATAAGACCCACGCAACGCACTTCGTCCCGTTAACCCATTAGACTGTGGGGGAAGGTCTGACTGCACGAAGACTAACAAAAATACTGTCTGGGGATCACTGTATGTTGGGTGTCATTGCCTTGAGGCATGCGGTTTGCAGAACCGCAACAATATAAGAACCTTGGGAAATATGATTTGTATCTTAAAAATGATGTTCTTATATTGGCTGATGTATTTGAGACTTTTAGAACAGTCTGTCACAATAAAAAAATTCCCATGGATTAGATCCTGCTCATATATATGCTGCTCCGGGATTATCTGGGAGTGCAATGTTTAAATGACAAACAACCATTGTTGTTTATATCGGTCATATAGATATGCTCTTGATAGATAGAGAAAGCTAAAAGAGTAGAATATCACAAGGCTGTTCAAAGAGTCGGCTAAAGCAAACAACAAATATCTTTCCTAACTACAATATTAAAAAGATAGTTACCCTCGCGAAGGATTCGGAGAGGGTATTGAGCATTTGACCCGTTTGTTGTCTGTCTGTCTGGACAGAACTTTCGTGTTTTCTCCACAACTGCTTGTGCGATTGAGACAAATTTTCACCCATTTGTGCGACTACTCATGTAGAATGTTTTAATAATTATGACATCATAGGTCACATGCTGTGGAGCCATGTTGGAAAACGGAAAAACTTGTAGCGCTCTGCATCTCGTAAACCGCACAAGGAAAAAAATTAAACTTGGCACATAGCAAGTACTCTAATAGAGAATGAGGTGATTTTACGACGTCATAATTGCATATGAAGATCGCCTACATCCAATCAGTATGAAAAATTTGAGGGAACATCTAGGATAAAAATGGTCCCAGAGAAAAAAAAATTCATGACATCGGTCACGTGATTCAGAAGCCATATTGTTTTTAAAAAATTAAAATTAAAATTAAAAAAAAAAACTTTCAAAATCTTCTCTGAAGTGCTGGCCCACGACCCCACGAAATTTGCTCGGCGACCCCACTTGGGGTCGCGCCCCCGGGTTTGAAAAACCAAGTTTTAAAGGAAGAAACGTTTTCTTAAATGAAGATATTGAGCCAATGAGAGTGGAAAAGGAGAGGTATAAGGCAGAATAACATCACGTCCGAGTGAAAGAGGTTTTTTTTCTCAAATTATTAATTTATTACTTAAGAAATCTTTAGATTTCGTAAGTATATTGATGACTTCCGTCCTCTGTTTGTGTGTTTGTTTGTTTGTGTGTGTGTTTGTAGGCACGATAACTCGAGAACGGAAGAAGCTACCAATGTCAAATTACACCACGTGATTCAGGAGGGTGATGGTTAGCGCTGATTAGATTTTGGTCAAAGGTCAAGGTCACAGTGAGGTCAAACATTCGATTTTTGATGGTTTGGTACAGAATCATCGTAGAAACTTCTGGTTTGCGTCGCTACCTTCTCTAGAGACAGCTTTTATTAGACAAGGTCAGAGGTCAAGTTGACGATTTCGTAAGTACCAATCTATGACTGCTTGTTTATTTATTTATTTTTTAAAGTGAGGGATGATGGGATAGCATTGACAGACAAACTAGAATGGCACTCTGTAGAGCGTACATCTCTGCCATGCAGAACAGTTTATGTTTTGTATCCCACTGATGGGCCAGTTCTGCACCTGGACCTTAATCAAAATCGAATCGGCTTGTTCTTGTCATGTGCCCAACTCATTCACTTAGTTTTGTCATAATCTATCACACCTTTTTGAAATGTCATGCTAGATATTGCTTTTGGCCCCATCTCTCAATGGTGAAGAATCACTTAAAAATAATAGTATCCAGATCTTCATCAAAAGGTAATTGATTCGGCCTTGTCACAAACCCAACCTATCCACTAAGTTTCATCCGAATCCATGTCATAACTTTTGGAGATATCTTGCTCACAGACGAAGAAATGGGCAGGCATGGAAACATAACCTCTGACCCCCTTCAGGGGCGGAGGTAAAACCATGACGGAGCAAGTTCGGAAAACTAAACTTTGAATCGGGTAAAAAGAGCAGCTGTGGATCTGACCTTCACTTGGACAAACTCCGTACCGGAAAAGAACATTATTGTAATAACTTGTTAAATACAATCGAATGGATTGCCTGTTGTTTGAAGTTATGTGGTAACTGTAACCCTCTCGCTTTAATTCTTCTTTGGCAGATCGAGTTCAAGAAGGATGTGAAATGTGCAAAGGTTTGTGACGTTAAAGTTTACAACCCAGCTTCAAAAGAAGATGAAGCTCGCTTGCACTTCATCACACAAGCTATTCAGTTGAACTACCATAACTACTGGTAATATTTTGTGGTTGTAGAGGTGGTGATTATTTCTGTAATTAAAAAAAAAAAAAATTTATTATTGTTGCGATCATTTGCCAAAAACTTGGAATGGCATGCAATGTGGTGGTGGCTATAATAGTGAGCAAGTTTCCAGTGAAAACTCCAACATGATGACTGTATAACTTCTTCACCTTTCTACAATATAATCGTAGGTTTTGATTGGGCGATCTATAATGATCAGAGATTGTATGTTTGTTTGTGTTCGTTTGTGATGAATGATTTAAATCAGGGTAACAAATGTCATGCAGTTATCATCGTGTTTAATTTCATAAATAACTTGACTTGCCATTGACAAATAGAGAATGATGTGCAGAGATTCTGTGTTGAGCACTATCCAATGATGCTTTTAGGATCATAGACAACATGCCTGTGACGTGGTGTTACGATGTAGAAGATGGAGCAAAGTATTGCAGTACGGGATTTCCTGTTGGTTGCTTCGTGAATGATGAGGGTCACGCCAAGGATTCATGTGCAATCAATGTAAGAAGTTGTTATTTTTATTCTTCATCTCCATATTTTTCTGTTGAGTACAATCAAAAAGTCTCCAGACTGATTTTATACGCTTCTTGTGAACTCTCCACCTGTGCTCCTGAATGAATGCAATGGTGCCCTGTTGCTCTGACATTGCAGAGAGGTTATCATATTGTTGATTTTGAAAATACTAGTACGTGCCTGTAAAAAAAAAAAATATAATATAATAAATAAATATTCCAACGCGAGCAAGGAACAACAACCACACAGGCCGTTTCTTCGCTCTCGCGTGCCCGTACGTGCGTGGCCGGAAGTTGCATATCACAGTTACGATTATTCGCAATTTAGGTTTTAATGGCCAATTTTCAATTAGCGCCAACGTATTTTACCTTTTCGCAATGTCGTCGCAAGGAAAAACAAAAAGAGAAGAGAAGAGAGAGAAAAAAATTTACTTCCTTGTTCGGAGCATACCAGCACTCTGATGTTACCGAAATTTATACACGTCTAATATGAAAACGATCATAACTTGGGGCATTGTGTTTATCATAAATGCGCATAAGACATCGAGAAATTATTAGAATACACGAAGTCATCACTTCCGGAAGCCCGTACGTTGTAACCTGTAATGGGGAACGCGACTGAGCTTCCCTTCCCCATCGGCCACGCCCACGCAACAACGTGTCTTTTCATTGGTTTGGTAAATAAATGGCCATAACTTGGGAAGCACTGTCCGATTAATATCAAACCTTGAAAAGGCACATCTCAGGTCCCCAGCAATATATCTAGCAAGTTTCAATTAGATCGGACCAGTGGTTGTCGAGAAACAGCGTCACAGACACACACACACACACATTGCTGGAATTATAGATAGATGAGCTGGTTCATTGATTATCCCTTGGTGAGAGGGCATTCCACCTAGTTTGGTTGGTCTCCATGTGATTTTTTTTGTTATGCCTCAGCTGGTGACGTTGCCGGAGGCATTATGTTTTGGGGTTGTCTGTCCATGCTAATTTTCTCTGAGTTATCTGCAACCGCTTATCCGATTGACACACATTTTTCACAATAGGTGTAACTACTCATTCAGAATGTTTTAATGATAATTATGATGTCATAGGTCATGTTGTGTGGCAGCCATGTTGAAAAAAAGGAAAAACTTTGGACCTCCATATTTCCGACACCACCTCATGGAAAAAATACAAACTTGGCACATGTGAAGTATTCCCCATGGGAAACGAGTGGTTTATTTTTTTATTTTTTATTTTTGGTTGTAAGGTGGCATCATCTTCATTGTGACATCATAGCATACATCGACCACTTTATCTGATCAATATGAAAATTTTTGAAGGTCATCTAGGGTTAAATTGTATGGGAAAAAAAAATTGATGTCATCGATCATGTGGTTTGACAGCCAGATTTTTTTTTAAACGTAAAAACCTTCAAAAATCTTCTCTGAAACAGCTGAACAGATGGAGGCAAAACTTTACAGGTATGATCGCCTATCCACGAGGAACAAAACGTTCTCTACCTATTGCATCACAGGTCACATGGTCTGGCAGCTATGATTTTTGATGAATAAAGCTTTTAAAAACCTCCAGAACAGCTTGACACATCGAGGGAAAACTTCACCCACATGATCCCCAAGCTTTGGGGATACCAGGGTGCTAACTAATATAATTAGTAGGTCACATGGTCTGGCTTGAACAAAAATCATTTCATCAAAATCGTTTCATAATCGTTGAACAAAAATCGTTTCATATTAATAGTCGGTAGTTTCTGCAAGCGAAGAGGTACATAAACAGTACACATGGACATGGTAGAAATGGGAACAAGTGTGTGTGTGGTGCGCGGGTTTCACGGGCGCGCAATCGGAACTCTAACTTGGGCCCGTGGTGTGTGGAAATGTGGAGGAGGTTATGCGGCTTCTTGCAAACCATGTACTTTCGCAGTGGTTAGAAACGGTGGTTAGAAAGAAAACTCTGCTGTTTGGGCATGTTTTATCGCCCCTGGTAATTTCTTTTCTGTGGCATTTGCTTTCCCATTCCCCTTCTACTTCAATACTACTTTCCTTTTCCTTCACCACTGCCTTCCCGTGCCTCATCAGGCCGCCGCCTACCCGTTGCCCTCACCTAGCGCCGCCTGCCTGTGCCTCCCTCGCGCGTTTCTACCCGTGCCCTCCCCTTCGCGCCGGCCTTACCTGCTCCTCGTGCCCGCCTTTCCGTTGCCCTCCCTCGCGCTTACCTTCCCTCCCTCCTCCGCGCTTTGCCTTCCCTTCCCGTGCCCTCCTCGCTGCCGCTCCTATCCGCGTCCGTGCCCTCCCTCGCGCCGGCCTTCCCGTGCCCTCCCCTCGCGCCCCTTCCTGCGCCTCCCCCTCGCGCCGCCTTCCGTGCCCTCCTCTCGCCCGCACTTCCGTTTGCCCTCCCCTCGCGCCGCCTTCCCGTGCCTCCCTCGCCGCCCGCCCTTCCCGTGCCCTTCCCTCGCGCCCTTCCCGCCTTTCCCCTCGCGCGCCTTCCTGCCCTCCCCTGCGCCGCCTTCTCCGTGCCCCCCTCGCGCCGCCTTCCCCGTTGCCCCTTTCCCTCCCGCGCCGCTCCCGTGCCCTTCCCCGCGCGCCCTTTCCCGTGCCCTTCCCTCCGCCCGGCTCCGTGCCCTTTACACGCGCCGCTTCGCCGTGCCTTTACTCCGTGCGCCCCTTCCCCTCCTCCGCCACCTTCCGTTGCTGCTTTCGCGCCGCCTTTCCTTGGTGCCCTCCCCTCGCGCCGCCTTTCCCGTCCCTCCCGCGCCACCTCCCGTGCGCCTTCCCCTCGCGCGCCTTTCCGTGCCCTCCTCCGCCGCCCTTCCGCGCCCTCCCCTCGCCCCGCCTCCGTGCCTTAGCCCGGCCTCTGGCCTTCCCCTCCCTTCGCGCCGGCCTTCCCGTGCCCTCCCCTCGCGCCGCCTTCCCGTGCCTCCCCTCGCGCCGCCTTCCGTTTCCCTTCCCTCTCGCGCCTTGCTTCCCGTGCCCTTTCCCCCTCCCGCGCCGCTTCCTTCCCCTGCGCCTTCCGGCCCCGCCTTCTCCCCTCCCTCGCCTCCGCCCCCGTGCCTTCTCGCCCGCCGCCTCCCGTGCCCTCCCCTCGCGCGCCGCCTTCCCCTGGCCCTTCCCCTTCGACGCTGCCTTCCCGTGACCTCCTCGCGACTCTCCATATTCTCTTTACCTTTATCCTCTTCCCCCGCCCCCCCACCCTCATTTATTTATTCCTTCAGCGTTTTGTTTAGACATGTCCCCTTGCACATCCACACATTCTCCAATACTTCCGCAGGATTATTGATTCCCTCGTATTAAAATGCTGTTCTTGTTGGGTCCTGATCTTCCTGCATTGCCACTTCGCCTCGTCATCAACATTGCATTGTGGTTTTTTTTGTTTACAATGTGTACTGTACCACCATGAGGCAGATCTACTATGGCAGTTATGTTGTCTATTGATGGACACATTCCTCGCATATCAGTGGATAAACTTGGTCATATTGGCCCGATTACATAAAGTTCCCTCATCCTGAAGGAAAGATTCACCTTTCGGTACACTGTGATTTCTTTGCGAACGATTTCCTTGAGGGCTGTTTCGTAAACAACTCTTTGGAAATCCTCGTGTAAGGATTTCCTTAAGGGTGAGGAAATCCTTAGGAGCCATTGCTATGCTGGTCAACTAATCAGATTAGAGATAGGAAGAGTTGTCTGAAAGCTAGATGGTGGTGAACAGATCTACAAACTGGCTTCAGGAAGAAACAGAAGCATGGGTGGAGGCTTTTATCAAGCCCAAGAGTGACAATACATTGTATAGTTGTGTGTTTAATTACTTTTATTTTTAATTACAACACTAAAACTATAAATAGTGTACAATTCCCTTGTTAAGAATCCCTTGATTTGCGTAAGACCTGGATCCACAGGTACACGAGGACTTCCCCGAACGAGGCCCCACATGTCTTTCTCCGATGCGGGATTGATGAGTTGTGGACTTGGTAACACGCCGCATTCAATCTATTTATTACATATGCAGTTGACCCTTTTTCCTGCGGTCATTGTCGGTATCAGTTGAATTGGTATCTAAATAACCTGAACACGAAGTAGTAAATGTTAGTACCATTACACTCGCAACACCGCTTGAGAACTTATTCGGGTGCACCTGTAGTACCTGCACCAGAACGCACCTTTACATCGGCCCAGATATCACGTATTAAATACCGTGGGATTGTCAGTTTGATGGAGTTTATAAATAAATTATTTGAAACATCTTGTATAAATGTCTCCTGGGGGATCAAAATTCCTTCGTTTCGTTGTAGTTATTTCTTCGTACGTGTTTTAGATGAGGGTAATATCATCATAGATGTCAAGGGGGTTCAGGCCGTCCCTGAAAACACATTTGTGACGTCTTCATGACCAATTTCCATGAATAGTGCCATTTGGAAACTCACAGGTTGGTGTTTAACGATTGGGAGTGCTCCCTTGAGTTTAAGGAAAAACTTAAGGAATATTCGAATATGCAATGATCCTTAAATTAAAGATGTACTTAAGGGGAAACTTGAGGAAATATTTAAGTAAATCCTCAAATCTTTCCTTTTGGGACACTTTATGCAACCGGGCCATTGTCTTCTGCAGCAGCAGACCCTGGTCACCCAGGTCATTCCTCATCGCACATACCATACTTGTACGTCCTTTTCAAAGCCGTTTGCACCATTTGTACACGTTTTTCCGCAACATACAGTTCATATCATATTGTGCAGTCGTTCTCCTCAGAATCAGAATATAATAAGGTGTGATACCTTCACTATGCAGGAACTTGATTATGTGCACTGTCGTAGTGGGGAAGCCTTCTTTACAGTGTGATTACCTGCACCACATGGGGAAATCGTGTATTAAATGGTCAAAAACGACTTGCACTTGCCCCTGCAATGTTGCACAGATGCATGTTCTTCCTCGAGATCCCCTTGTATAGGGTGAGACTCACTGGTACTGATTTGCTGCTCTGCTCAGTCAACAACACTCTTCCACTGCCCTCTATCACCAGCCATCTCTCTCCACTCTCTATCCACCTCAACCTTTCTGATATTCTTCTTCACACAATCCTCCCATCTCAACTGCGATGATGCTCCTTTTTCTCCTGCCTCACTCTTTCAACACATCAGCTCTTTGAAAGTCTGTCTTCCTCCTCTGCTCATTTATGGCGGCTCTTTAACAATCCTACATGCCAATCTCCTCCCTCAGTTCGTCCATCCTCTTCTCTCCAACATTCCTCTTGACTCGGTTGTATCAGATCTGCAACCTCTGTTGCTGCTGCTGCTGCTGCTGCTTTGTCAGTGCCACCATCTCCAGACCATATAGACAAATTAATATAGCTGGGCCTGCACAACTGTATTACACTCACACTTTTCGTCAGAGCAAAATTAACTTTATTTATTGATTTACATATGCAGTACGTACATCATAATTTCAATGTTTTCCTCTCTTGCTTATACCACTGATATTAGAGGAGAGCTGGATGATGTTATTTGTACTGTTTACATTATAGTCACATTATCTCGTGCTGTCATTCACAGCCTGGTTACAACATGCGTGACACGTACTACTTGTTTAACCATGTCGACATCACCATAACATATCACAGTGGGGCAGGAGCTGGCTGGCAAGGTGCACGCCTCGTCGGTGCCAAACTGGAACCCCGCAGGTTTGTGACATCATCATGCATGAAAACAACTCTCTCAATGGTAAAAACTTTAAGTGCTTTTTCAGGGGGCAAATCACTCAGAACCAGTGGGTTCATGCATGAGTGTTAACGCTCCGTCTGCACATGGAATTAATCGCGAGAGATTTCTGAACAACTTAAAAAAAAGTATTTTTGCATCAAAATACGATGCTGCAAGATGTCGTTTGTGGCACCTGTTGTAATGTGCGGTATCACATTACCATGTGCGGTCATCTGCACGACACTGCCAGAGCAGCTTGGTGGGAGATTTGCATTCGGCCTTTGTTCACTTATTTGCTAAGGTGGGTGCTTTTTTAAAATTTTATTTATTTTTTTATTCATTAAACTTTTCCTTTCCTTTGATAAATTATGCTTTTGGATGATGAACAATGAAGTTTATCGTGCAACGAAGTTTCGTGCTGTACACTGTTCAGCTCACAGCAAATAAATGGTGATATTAGGTCTGTGGCTTGAAGGTTTGTTCAAAAAATATGGATTTATAGTCCATGAGCCACTGTAAACCTCCCCCCCCATGCATATGGAATGTGAAGTATGGGTCCTTCGCATTTGAAATTTACTTGTTTGCCATTTATGCAAGTGTGCTATGTCATATTAGACATGTATGTATGTATATATGTATATATATATCTCTATTATAATACCAAGCTTGCACACTAAAAAC
This sequence comes from Eptatretus atami, assembly GCA_035128595.1. Lineage (NCBI taxonomy): Eukaryota > Metazoa > Chordata > Myxini > Myxiniformes > Myxinidae > Eptatretus > Eptatretus atami. The sequence continues at coordinate 66,576,282 of CM068954.1, forward strand.
TCGGCTCGCCGTCACACGATCCCTATGAAGTTGCTGTGGCACTTAGCGGACATGCCGGCAATGTTTGGGAAGTCTTGGTGTTCCATAGTACCACTTGCATTTTGCACAATGCGTATTTTTGTCATTCCCCGTGTACGGTCTGTCGTCTGCTACCAGCTATGTTGTACTGCTATCCCGTGCATGTGCACGGGTATCGCTAGTCACATATATTGTCAAAATGTTTGTATGTTTGTGACCCTACCACTCTGAGCTCCCCATGTTAATCACCACAAAACTTTATAGGATCACATTGTTTACCACAGTGCACCTAAATAGGGGTTTTATACAGTCTTTTTCTCACAATTCATAACTTGTAAACACACGAGCTGTCACCTGTCACCATCTCCGTGAAGGGAAAATCCATATATGCAATGCTTCCTAAAAAGCCCATTTTCTTTGCGATTTCAACCCGGATACCGATATAATTGGTGAGGTGGTGACCTCCGATAGTCAAATATTGTATCAAATGTGAGAAATAACTAAGATGTTACCATGATTGGTTAGATCAGGGAAGAGGGAGTCACGTCACCTCTCAAATGTGTTAATCATTCAAAAACTGAACGTAGTACAAACACAACCGACACATCAATTTAAAGGTAATTTTACTGGTCATCGAACAACATAACTCTCAAGGGTGAAAGAAGAGTTTGTAGAATATAGGTTACCATTCAGCTAACTTCACTAAATACTGTCATGGCCAAAAATATTGGCACCCTTGCACTTTTTTCAAATAATGCACCATTTCTTCCTGAAAATTGTTGAAATTAAAAAAATATTTGGTATCAACATATGTATTTCTTTGGTCCGCAATGGAACAAAACAAAAAAAGCTGAAAAAAATGACGATCTTAGCTTATTCCACACAGAAATCCGAAAATGGCCCGGACAATATTATTGGCACTTTTTTAGAAGTTTAGAAATAATTAGACTTCAAGCAGGTGATTCTCCTTTTACTTTGGAATTGAACTCACCCGTGGTGAGTTGCAAGTACCTGCAATATAAAAATCATTCATTCAACTAGTTTGAACAGAGAAAAGGAGTCATTCTGCTGTTTTGTGTCACTGTGTGTACCGCAATGAGCATGGAGAAAAGAAAGAAAATTAGAGAATTGTCTGAGGGGATCAGACACAAGATTGTAGCCAAGCATGGACAATCTCAAGACTACAAGTCCATCTCCAGAGACCTTGATGTTCCTGTGTCCTCAGGAGAGCCAGAAAACAAAATCTTTCTAAGCTCAAGTCTGAACTCTCACTCAAGCCTCTCTCCCCCCTCCAAATCCTGGTGGCATCGAATCAAATCTGTTTCTGGTGTATGTTCTCCATCTATCCTCTCCCTTACCTCAAATGGCCGCACTGCTGATACCACACATGAAAAGGCTGAATGCCTAAACTCGGTGTTTGCATCGAAATCTTGTGTCTGAAACCCATCGCTTTCTGGACCTACCTTACCCAGTCGCACACAACTGTCCCTGGATTCTGTGTCCTTTTCTCCTAACAAGGTGGAGAGCTTGCTGTCAAACCTCAACTCAGATTCTGCAACCGGTCCAGACAGCATCAACCACGTGTCCTAAAAACCTGCTCTGTTGCTCTTGCTCACCCTCTCATTTGCTCAAGGTCATCTGCCATCTGCTTGGAAATCAGCAAACATTACTG
>CM068954.1:66578131-66590039 GCA_035128595.1 Eptatretus atami
GTCACTCTACCCTGGATATGCTGCTTCTGCTCTCCCAACAATGGATGGAGATCCTAAATGCCAGACATGAAATCAGAGCCATCTCCCGAGACGTATCGCGTGCTTTCAATATGGTTTGGCACCCTGCCTTCTCACCAAACTCTCTTATTATGGTATCCAAGGCCATCTCCACTCATGGCTCGCAGACTTCCTCTCCTGTCACACCTAACGTGTGGCCCTTAATGGAGTTCCCTCATCCCCTCTTTCTGTCCAAGTTGGAGTTCCTCAAGGCAGTGTTCTGGGCCCTGTTCTTTTTCTGGTTTTCATCGATGATCTCTCTGACACTGGAAAATCCTCTTTACAATCTCTGCTGATGACTACACCCTCTGCCGTACCATCTGTCATCCTCAGATCGGCAAGCAGCAGCCTCTTCACTCTCTGCGGATCTGGATAAAATCACAAGCTGGTCCAACACGTGGAACATGTCTTTCAATCCTGACAAATCTCACACTCTCACTATGTCTCTCCAAAAAGACCGTCTGGAACCCCCCCCCCCAATCATCTACTTTTTCAACAATCCTCTTGAAGAAGTACTTTTATTCAAGCTTCTGGGTCTCACTATCTGTTCTTTCTTGCGAAAACCGCATTTCCAAGCTGGCCTCCAAACCCAGTCGCCAACTGGGCATCCTCTGTCGTGCAAAGTCCTTCCTTGGCACACCTGAGCTCCTGACCATGTACAAAGCTTTTTACACAGCCTGATGGAGTACTGCTCTCCTCTCTGGGCTGGTGCTCCCGCCTCTCACCTTCCTCAGCTTCACGCAGTGGAAAACAAAGCATTTCGGATCATTGTCTCCCGCGATGAGACTGAGTATTTGGGTCTCTCACTGCAGGCAGGTCGGTGGTCTTTCTGTCTTCCACTGTCTCCTTTCAGCCTGCCCCATGCTCTGTCTGAGATATGTCTCCCCCCCCCCCCACCCAGTGCGCTCAAGGTCCGCCAGCAACCTCCTCTGGTAAAACTATCAAAATCATGAATCGCTGCTCACCTTCACTCTTTCATTCCTCTTTTTTTCCTGCCTTTGGAACAAACTCTCACACGCTCTTCAATCCCACCCTTCCCTCCAGGTCTTCAAAACAGCTGTTCACCACCATCTCTTATTTTCACCCATCCAAAACCACGATCTTTTCTATCCCCCGCAAATCCACCCCAAACCCACCTCCTTCAAATTCCCTGCTTTCCTTCCTGAAAGTCCCTGTAGTGTCCATCTTGTTTACCCTGTGTACCCCGCCCCATCCCTCTTCCTTCCACAGATCTCCTCATGTCTCTGTTCAACACTTTTTTTTCCCTTCCTTCTCCCACCCCTCTTGTCTCCTGCTCCTCTTGTTGTGTGTTGTGTGCAAACTCTCATACGAGCCTCGACAGTGTTTACAAAAAAATTCAAAAAACATGTTGCTCAGTTGAGGTGAGACGTCGATGAAGCCGTCAGTGATGGGTACCCTGCTGTGTGCGTGTGTGCGTGCGCACGCCAAGGACAGCTGTCTGTTCCCGGTTCACACTGAGGCTAGGTGCTTGGCTGTGAGGCTAGGTGCAATGTGATTGGCTCCTGGCAAGATCATCGTATAGGCTTATTTAAAGCTGATATTCAAAATCGAATTCCTAATTTGACGATCAAAACTCATGGCCTAAATAATTGTTGAAATCTCGAGTGAAATCGGATAAAAATGAGGAAAAATCGATTTCTTTCGAACCCAATATAATGAAATAATATGCTTGTAGGAGAAGAGGTAAAATGGCTCCAAAATGCATTTTCTTTTTTCACTCTTTTTAAAGGTAATTATTGTATGTCTGATTATATTTTACACTGTCCAGGGACACCAGCAGCGATATTTTTGAATTCAGATTCTACTTTTATTAAATGTACATTTTATAAGTGTAAATATAACATGGAATCGCAGTTTGCTTGGTCGGCTTTGGTCGACACTACAACAGAGCAATGTGTGCACATAAACACTTGAAAGACTTCTCTTTAAATCATTCAAGGAAAGTCCAGGTGCTCGGACATTGATCAAAGAGGCAAGGGAGGAGCTGAAAAGCCGAGCAGAAACGTGGTTCAGCCAATTATCAAGAAGTACTCGCTAAAGTCAGCAGGTACATGCATGCTACAGGGAATATTTTGTTGAAGTATTTGAGTAGTTTGATCCGACTGCAAGAAAATATATAATTTTAGTTTCAGTTTGGAGGGTTTATTTGTTCCCCTATATTATTACCCTCGCCAAGGGAGAGGGTATTACATTTGGGTCCTTTTGTCTGTTTGTCCGCACAGAACTTTCGTGTTTTTCTGCGCAACCGCTTGTCGGATTGAGACAAAATTTTCACCATTGGTGCGACCACTCCTTTAGAGTGTTTTAATGATAATTATGTCAGAGGTCACGTGGTGTGGCAGACATATTGGATTGAAGAAAAATATTAAATAATGTTTTCCTTGGAAATGCTTAATCAATCAACGTGCAACTTCACATTTATGATCTAGTAGAGATCTGGAATACAGGTCTTAAATTTCAACTTGATTGGACACATGGTCTGGCAACCATAAGTATTTAATTTTTGTTGGGGGGGAGGGGGTTTTTAATTTTTAATTTTTTTTTTTTTGAATAAGGCTCACTTGGTTGTGCCTGGATGGGTTTGAGGGTATAGGAGTAGCAGCTGAAACCCCAATCCTATCCAGGTTCCGGCGGATGACTTCATCTTTGCTTTTTTCTTGTTTGGGTTCGTTCTGATTACTCCAATGCAGGACTGTACCTCTTTGGTTGTCCATTTGATTTTAATTGAATTAATTTTAATCCCATTCTGAATTCAATTGAATAATAAAAACGCATCATGGGTCAGGGTCAGGTGTCCGATCAAAGTGGGGTTGCATCAAAGCGGGACGTCTTTGTACCCGGTCATCACTGCCGGCAGTTATAAAGTGGCAGTTCTAATTATGTCTCTTGTTAATTACGTAACACACCAGTACACAAATGCTACACAAAATACACCACACAAAAGAAGTCCTGTCGAGGGTCTGCAATCTTTGATTACTCTTTTTCTTGTGTTACTCGATGTTTTGTGCGATGTGTCATTGGACGAAGGAACTCATTTCTTGTCATTTCTAAGTAATAATTGTGTTGCTATTGAATGGTAACTTGCATAAATGTGAAATGTATGATATTCATTCCAGATAACAAATATTGAAAAATGCAATGGGAAAAACAGGACACATCCAAATGTTTGAAATGTTGTTTATTCTTACTGTTTGCACTTGTACTAGTAATACAAATCACTCTGTAACACAGCTGAGCACATCTAGGCAATTAGCAAACAAGCAGGTCTCAAAGCCGTAGGACCTATATTCTTCAAAAATTATGGTCCAGAAAATTATCTGGAGGGTTGGGGGCGGTGGGTGGTTTCGTTACCTGGTCTATGTACTATTATGCGGGCAGGCCTCCTGTGTTGACAAATGGGCTGTTTATGATCAGAATGGGAAGAAACTCTTTCATCGGCACACTAAGTATGCAGAATGCTGGTAATACAATGTTTGATATTGAAATGTATTCCATCCAAATTGCATATCAATGGAAATTTGAGCAATCCCCTTTCTACTTAGACTGAATTTCTTATTAGCAAAATATTATCAATTCACTTTTTTCTTTTATTTACAAGATGGAGGCTCATGGAAGTGATGTGATGATTGATAAAAAGGCAATAAACTGACAGTACAGCAGTGGAGCAACAGTTGGACATCATATGCAAGGGAATGAATGAAAAAGGAGAGAGAGGAGCGAAGAAACCACAGTAACCTGCAAATAAGACAGTTGGATTAGATAAGGTTAATGGTGCTAATACAAATTGTGGATAAGGATGGGAGATGACATAACATGAGATGGGGTGCACTACATGTTTTGAAGCCTTTGAGGGAGAGAAAGCTGGGAGAGTGGGTCTACAAACGAGAGAAATCTAAGCTCATTGCTCACCTCCACGTCACCGTTCCTTTCTTATGGTTGTGGAATCTCCTCCAGCATGTTCAATCCCACTCTTCCCACCAAGACTTCAAGTTGGCAGTGCATCACCACCTTAAGTCATCCTCAATCCCTACTTTATGTTATTTTTCTAATGCATGCGCACACTTGCACTTTTCCCCATCTATTTGTAGGTTGCTTTCATATTTTCTTCTAACTTCTCCTGTTCATTGCATGCCCGAGTTCTCGCACTCGTACTGTCTCCTCAGTGTGTGTTCCTCCATAAGCCTCGACATTGTATATGCAAATCAAACAAAGAACGGTTGATCGGTAGTTTTGGAGACAAAGTGTTTTGATTAAACATAATTTACTGCACATCCTTCTGTGCAGGTGCAGAAAAAACAGATGCACCTGTTTAAGTCTTCACCGGAAGCAAAAGTCAGAGTCAATTCCCACAAAACAAGTATTCTTTCTACAGGGTGGCCTGAAAGTCGCTTTACTGCTGCAAAATTTCTCACACCTACTCCCTTTTCCCTCTGCCCTCTTCCACCGTGGTTATGCAGCAACACTGACTCACTTACACAGGATATAATGACTGATTAATTATTGCACGTACTGTACTGCACAATAACACCTGCATATTAATAGTTTAATAACAAATTATTTACTGGGGAGGTGTAAAGTGACTTTCAGGCCACCCTGTAGAAGTGTATTCATATATTTTAAAATCCATTCTCCCATGTTCTTTTGCATCCAGTATTTTAAATTGATTTTCTGAAATGTGTAGAATTTGTTTTTCATTTGGAAGTTGTGGGTTATGATGTGTAAATAAAGGTGGAAAAAGTCTGATTTAATACAATTTAATTCCAGACTATAAGGCAATAAAAGGTGAAAATTTTTAAAGGGAATGTTGACTTTCTAGTGGCAGTATGTACAGTACAGGTTTGGGTAGATAAATTATACACGTTAACCATGTTTTCAGTTTCCATTCTTACCTTTTAAATGTAATGACATTTGTTCCTAAAAAAATTCATTTGTAAGAAGGTACTTTATCTGATGAGAATTTATTCTAATCCATAACTAGAATGTTACTAAACATTCTAGGGTTGCAAATACATATGTTCAGTGTGCATAAAACTCAGAAGGATGTACAGGGAAACTTAAACGCAGGCCTTCATGTCTGTGTGATATCGACACCACTTTAACTTGTATCCCATTACTTGTCTTCATTGATACTAGCCCCATTCTGACCATTGACTTAATGATTTTTTTCCCCCCCATACAAAATATAGGTTCGTAGAAGCATGTGTAGAGACAGAGGGTGAAAAAGAAACATACAAACAGTAGGGCAGCAGATGGATGCAGCAATGGAATTGGAAGAGGGTAGGGAATGAAACATGTAAGAGGGTTGGGTTGGGTTAATGGGGGATTGAAAGGATCATGGGTAGGAATGGGGAATTGAAGGGATCATGGGTAGGGATGGGGGATGACACAAAGATGGTGGTGCACCACCAGCCAAAGGCATCGTAAGCTGAGTGGTTCTCATTTTTCAAGGGATGACTTGGAATGACAAAGGATGTCCAGGCTGTGGCCAGCTTTCCTATTGAATCAGCGTAGGGGAGGTCTTAACTCGTGATAAGTTCAACATGCTGAACCTCTTCCAGTGGTTGACGATGGAAGTGGATTGGTGGGTTTGTTTTACGATCCTTCCGAACTGAAAGGGTGAATGGTGAGATTTGCCAGGATTGAAAGACTTATTCCATTTGTCAGATCGGCATTTCTGCATCTGCACGTTGGTATGAAAGAGGTATACTGTGCAGCACAATGAGGAGTCAATGGCTAAAAGGGAAAGAGGGTTTTCTGGAGCATTGGAGAGATTATTTCAGTAGACGAACAAGACTGGGCTCACGATGCGCCATGTTGCACTTTGGTCTCCACTGGGAGAGGAGAGGAGAGGATAGGATTCCATTAATAAAACTTAACATGTACAAGAAGGTCTCGCAGTGTTAACCAATCACCCGCTCTTTGTTACTCAGTCCAGGGCGGCTCCAGCTAGCTGGACCCTCAAGCTTTGTTTTTCTCCAGTTGCCAAAATGGTACGCTGTTAACTCCCATATAGCTTATTTAAGTTGTTAATTGAGATGCAGCTTTGCATTGTGCCGATTCATTTTTCATTCGGAACAATAGTTGGTGTACAATACGGCATATTCGTAAATGTATTTAAATAATGGGTTACAACTGCGAGTGTTTACGCACTTTGTTTCAGAGCATAATTCACAAGTGAATGTGTATGCTGAGTCATGTCAGCAGGTGTTGCAATAAACACAGTTGGGGAAGGAAGGGGGGATGGTACTTTGCAGTGTATCCATTCAGGCCGGTGAATGTTGGGGGAGGGAGGGATTCTTTTTGTTCATGACCTTAAATGTAACAAAGTATAGACCCAATTGGCTGTGAGCTCGAGGCTGCAATGTAAATCTTGGAATTGCATCTCAAAACAAACCAATTTTGTCAACGACTTGCTGGAATGCTTTCATTGAGTGAAAGATGTCTTATTTTTGTTGCAGTGTAAGACATACAAATGATTCACCGGATGAATGCAAGGGCAAAGCTCCGCTTGCTATCCCATCCCAGCTCTCGAGCCCACTTCACGTCCTGTATTCTTACAGCGTCACTTTCGTTGTAAGTTGTTTTTTTTCCACTTCAGGCTGAGATCTTCTTGTGCTCGACACACCTGTTGTTGCGGCGTACAAGAGTTGATGCAATTTCTACCATTTACTCTGCAGGAAAACAATACAATCAGTTGGGCCTCCAGATGGGATTACATTTTGGAGTCGATGCCCCATGCAAACATCCAATGGTTCAGGTAATTCTTCTTCGCTGTTGCTCTTTTGTGCAATCGTCCATCTCTCGCCTTTTCATGCAGAATCCAAGTCGCGCTACCAATACCATGATCAGGAACCTGCTCGGCGCACGGCTCTGAATCACTCTTTGGCCGATGCCAGAGTTTCTCCAATATTGTGCCCATCACCCGTAGCATTATCAACTCGCTGATCATCGTTCTGTTCCTGTCCGGCATGGTGGCCATGATTCTGCTGCGAACTCTTCATAAGGACATTGCCCGATATAATCAGGTAGCTCTTTGGTTGACGTGCTCGTGTTAAAATGTATTTGTTTGATTATGTTGGGCTTTTAAAAATTATTTTAATTATAATTGTGTGTGTGTGTGTACACATAGTCAAGACTAAGAGGAGCTAGTACACTGACTGGATCAGGAGAGAGACAGACAGAGACAGACAGACAGACAGAGACACAGACAGAGGTTGGGGTGGGGGGAACACCAACAGAGTTGAAAGCCAAGATAGAGGCAGACAAACAATTGGTGTGGTGAGGAATGGGGTGGACAAGATTGATTCAGAAGGGAAAATTGGAAATGTAGAAAGTGGAGGGCTTGGAGTGGGGTGAGGGGGGTTGACGAGGATAGAAAAGATCATGGTTTTGGATTGGGGGTGACCTGAGATTGTGGTGAACAGCTCTCTTGAAAACCTGCAGGGAAGAATGAGATTGAAGAGGATGCAGAAGTTGGTTCCACAGGTGGAAAAAAAGAGGAACGAATGAGTAGAGATGAACAGTGATTCTGGATTTTGGGAGTTTCACCAGAAGGGGGTTGATAGTGAATAGTGTGTGCCCTGCAGAAACCTGGGGGGGGGGGACAAAGCACAGAAAGAGCAGAGGGTGCAGGACCAGAAAGGAGGTGGTAGAACAGAAACCACCGACCTCTTCTGCGATGGCAAAGTGAAATGCCTATGGACTCTTTTCTACTTCATTGCAGGAGATTCCAGTAATCTTAAAGGCCTTGTTTTCCATGGCATTATGAAGCTAGGCAAGGTATGGCAGGGGAGCCAGCCCAAAGGGGAGAAAAGTACTCCATCGAGTTGTGGATTAAAGCCTTGAACTTGGATAAGAGTTCAGGTGTGCCAAGGAAGGACTTTTTACAATAGAGGATGCCCAGTCTGTGGCTGGCTTTGGAGGCCAACTTAGAAATGTGGTTTGCCCAAGAAAGATCATGGCTAATAGACACAGGAGTTTGAATGACGACTTCCTCAAGAGGATTGTTAAGAAAGTAGAGAGGAGGGTTGCCCGATGGTCTTTTCAGAGAGAGATAGTGAGAGTGTGAGATTTGTCAGGATTGAAAGGCTTTTTGATGAATTAAGCTTTTGTAGTCATCAGATCGACATGAGTTGACCTTGTGTCACCCACCACAGTTGAAGGCACTCGCATACGCCAATCTGCAATAAAACATTTTCACATTCACCGTGAGATTGAAATAGCGAAAAACAGAATTAACAGTTTCAAAAGCAGTGGGCTTAACTAGGATGGCATTTGGTAGTGGGTGCCAAGTTTGTGCAACAACACGTTGAGTGTAAATGTGTGACTGCAAAGGTTAATGTGTGTTTGACAATCAGCAAATATTGTTACAAACATGACTGGAATCCTCAGGTATTGTCCACATTTGTAGAATGGCATAATGAGAATTGTCTTCGACGTTGGCCTTTTATTCGAGTAATATAGTCCCAGTTTGTGTCATTACACGTCCAGTGCTCTACGGAGTTTGGTCAATAACACGGAGGGCATTGTAATGATCCTTGAACGAGCCCAACTCCCCTCCCCCCGAAGCACTGATAAGTGAATGTTTTGAAGGTTGCCATGTCTTGTGAATTGTTCACATGCATATGCATTTCTGGTTATCCATGACAAACTGGTGATGTTTGGTTGATGACCTGAAAGCTGAATATGTGCATGTCGTCGCTTGTTAGAGTCCGGTTCCAAATCTGCTTGTGTCCCTTATCGATTATCTGTTCCCATTTTTTGCACTCTTAGATGTCGGTGAAGGGTAGGTTTACTGTCTGAGGCCAAAAACTAGACATGCCATTTTGCATTTGTTGCCCGTGCACAGGATGACGCACAAGAGGAGTTCGGCTGGAAGCTCGTTCATGGAGACGTGTTTCGCCCTCCACGCCGCGGCATGCTGCTGGCAGTGTGTGTGGGATCTGGCACGCAGACGGCGATCATGGTTCTCATCACGCTATGTGAGTCGAGAAGGCAGCCGGCAAAATTAATATTTTGGAGGACCTTGTTGGCAGAGAACGGGATGGATGGAGGATATTTTTTATTTTTTTTTAATAGTTTTCAACATTGAATGGTGTGCAAAAGTAAAGGAAGAAAGGAAATGGATTTTGTTGTTTGAATATTTTTCATTTTATGGTTAATTTTTTTATTTTATTAAAAAAATATATTCATTCTTCCTTCCTCCTCCTCCCTTCCCACTGCAGTTTTTGCTTGCCTCGGCTTCCTGTCACCGGCTAACCGTGGCGCGCTTATGACCTGTGCCGTTGTAATTTGGGTGCTGCTTGGTACCCCAGCTGGCTTCGTATCTGCACACCTGTACAAGAGTATGTCATTGAGTTGCTGCTCCACTAACACGTCAGATCACACCTGGTGTTGACCTCTCAGACCTTTTGCTCCTGACCTTTCCCGACAGTTGGAGTTTAATGTGAGCGTGCAAACTAATGTCTCGCTGCTGTTTTCCAGCTTTCGGTGGAGAACGATGGAAGTTGAATATCCTGTTGACGGCTCTGCTGTGTCCTGGGTAAGTGCATGTGTACAGATATGTGGCGTAAGTTTATTTTTCCTCCAACTTTCTGGCCTCACCTGAACACCACTCCTGAATGATAATGCAGATGTGTTGGCAATGAAGTGTTAAAAGTCAATGCTGGACAATATAATTGAGGCAAATGACTCGAGTGGATCTTTCATACTCTTCATACCTGTCATGGCAGTGTTGTTTTTGCTGACTTCTTTCTCATGAACGTCATGCTGCGAATTGAAGGTTCCTCGGCAGCTGTTCCCTTCTCCACACTCCTTGCAGTGCTTGCACTGTGGTTCTGTGTATCACTACCTCTTACCTTCCTCGGAGCGTACGTCGGCTTCAAGCGGAAGGTGAGTGGTGGTGTGGATCGTTTGCCATGCAATTTGAAAGGCCCTCAGTTTGAGTCCATTGATGACCTCGTGCTGCTTAGTTGTACCTTGTAAAATTTATATACACTTCACCATCACCGCTATTGACATACCACCTTGAATTCATTTCTATACCTTTTGCCATTCTACTACCTACATACAAGACTCTGTGGTGCAATAGTTAGTGTGTCTGCTCTCAGTCTGGTAGCTCGGCGGTTCGAACCCCGACTGAGTCGTATGAAAGACTTTAAAAATGGTACATGCTGATTCCTTACTTGATGCTTAGCATTTAAATGGCCAGAGCATGGACAGACAACCATAAGTTGGCAATACCAGTGCAGGCTTTGATGGGTCTAAGCCAAGGCCTCCTCCTGTGTTGAAGTTCCTTGTAAGGGAACTCATTATTTTTGTATATGTATATAATTATGACACCTCCCACTAGGATCCAGCAAAATATTGATATACTAGTTATATCGGTATAATTTTTCATTTCGCTATACCGATATTGGAAATTTAAATATATCAGTATACCGAAAAATTTGGTGTGAAAAAAATAAATAAATTGGTATCTCCACAAAAAATAAATCAGTATATCACCAACAAATCGAAGAAAGGTGTTTACAATCCTTAAACACATGATATTGATATCAGGAAAAAAGATAACTCCATATTCTTTACTCGTAAAGAAGCTGCAAAAGACAACTTCAAATTTTGGCCAATTCCGATGCCGATTATAAAGTAAATAATGACGTCATGGTGCGTTGTGCACACATGAAGTGGACACCGTGCCGGATCGGTGCTGTGCCCGTGATTGACGGATTGACGTTATTGAGTGGCTGTGAATCGATACATTTTAAATCCTTTCTCTAATCGATTGGTGTATCGAATGGCACAGCATCCTGTCATTTTAAAACGAATGATGTGCTGCCGTACTCTCATTGGATAAGCTCTTGACGGATATAAAATGAATCGTTTGTGGTTATCTCCATTTGTGGGTTTCAGGAGGTGGGAGGGAGTTCTCCCAGAACTCAAAATCTCCACCTGATTTTTGGTGAAGGATCATGATTCATGAACCAAACTGTGAGGTTTCATTCTCATAGCCTCGTTCCAAGGGCTCTTCAGAATCTTCACTGAACCTCTGACAGCCTCCACTTGTAGCTCGTTTGTAATGATATTCCTCAGAATGATTTTTAAGGACTCGGTAAGGATTTTCATCAGATTATTTTATGCATTTTTTTCGTGTTGTACCTGGGGGCCTTCTTCTCTTCTTAGGTATTTGAAGGATGCTTCATTTTCTAGTTCCTGTGTTGTTGTACTTTGATCGATTTGAGATCGTCTGTTCTTTTTGCTTTTGCTTGTACAATTGTGCATTTGGCACATTTGTCAAGGCCAAACTCGATTCCGATGTCCTCTGAGTACTGCTTTACTAGTTTTAGTTGATCTGCCAATTTCTTATCATTATGGGTGAAGAGTTTTACATCATCCATGTACAGTAGGTGTGCCACCTTTTCTTGTTTCTTTGGTAATTTTTCTGTTGCACGTCAAACTGTATCCGTGTCCTTGTTCATTGATGAGGTTAGTCAGTGGGTCCAGAGCCAGACAAAAGAGGAGCAGGGAAAAACTTTCACCTTGTAAGATACCATGTCGTATCTTTACTCCTGGGATTTCAATCTTTCCTTCCAAGTAAGGTCGTATCAGAGTTGTGTTCCAGAGCATCATTGCTTTCTCGATCAGTGTGACTATTTGTGTCATTGCAATTGGTTATTTTATATGAATCGGGTGTGCTTTAGAAAGCCTGTGCCAATTACCGATACCGATATCGATACTGGACATGTCGTTATCGCTTGTGCCAATATTGGTGTGTTTATAATATGTCATCGCATACGGTGCCAATTATAGCTGAGTAGCACACACGTGGTCA
>CM068954.1:66598005-66620365 GCA_035128595.1 Eptatretus atami
GAGAGAAGATACGCTTACTTGAAAAGTTCCTCATACGTCGAAACACATCAAAGTAATGTTTAGGGTACCCGTGACTTATTTATAACCTATGAATAACGTGCTTGGGAATTATTACACTATGCATACGCTAGACTATCGTTGGGCATAGGTTATGGACGACTAAAACACGATAAACAATCGTTGGTATAACTTATCTATAAGTTATCGAAGCGTTCTGTGTTCATTACTAGTGCATTATGCATTTTTCAAAGTCGTTTTAAATACTTTAAAAAGTAAACAAAAAGAAAATATTCATCGTGGAATGAGGAAAAAAAATTAGCCGAAAAGAACATCGAACAATGGTGCAAAGTAGTCTCCTATTCGTGGACGATAAGAGGATCCATCATCACCCACACCCTCCCCATCACGCTCACATACTACTACTGACATGACATACTACTACTACAACTACTACTACTATTACTACTGTCACGCACACCAACTACTACTAATAGTATTACTACTACTGATAATACTGGCATTGACATCTACTCAACATGGAGTCTGGAACAATGATGGGTTCCTCTTGTGAAGCCCATTTGTATATACCAATTCCCCTTAACGCTGCCAATACGCCATTACACGGTAAATGTAAGTTAGAAACACGTTCAGTAAGTGCTGTGGTCGTCCGGAAGACATCAATCTAATTCGTCTACATACGACAATGTGCGTTTTAGATACGTTACAAATAGGTTCATAGCATGTTACTCAAAGGTTAGAAGCACGTTATACTTAGGTTCAAAGCATGCTACACATAGGTTAAACGCACGTTACTCATAGGTTCATAGCACGCTAGTCATTGGTTCAAGACAAGTTACAAATAGGTTCAATGCACGTTACTCATAGGTTTCAAGCACGTTAAACATAGGTTCAGAGCACGCTACTCATAGGTTAAAAGGACGCTACCCATTGGTTGAAAATTAGGTTGCGGGTATGTTAAATATTACCTTGACGTGTTTCGACTTATGAGTAACCTACAAGTATCGTGTGTCCATCGTGTGTAAACGATCGTGGAGCGTGCCAGGAACATATGACAACGCATGCGGAACGTGTTAGCCATACGCCGAGTACGTCGTAAAATTTTTAGCATGCTTGAAATTTCACGACGTATTACACGTACCATGTAATATGACAGCGTACTTCATTGTTTTCCAGCCTACTCTTAACGTATACACAACTTACCTATACCGTATTTGACGTGCGCCTAGCGTTTTAGACACATTTTTCATAGGCCGGCATACGCTGGCAAAATCGTCAAGGTGTGACTGCGATGTTGACACTTCAAATTCTCAGGCAGTTATGATTTAAATCGGCGTCCGGCAGGTTGTTAACAGGCTACGCCACGAGTTCGCCGGCGATACGTTTAGCGCGCTATCGTAAGTTAAACTATCGTTGGGCATAGGTTGTGAACGCCGACAACAGGCTAAGCATTCGTTGGTAAAAGTTATCAATAACACAACGAAACGTTCTGTGCCCGTTACTAATATGTTATGCATACGACCAACACGTTATGAATACGCCCAAAACTAAAAAAAAAACATCAAAATTTCAGCGTACGCAAACGTTTTACATAACATTTTATACGTTGCCATTGCTGGCTAAAACTCAAGGTGTGACAGGGCCCTAAACGACGTTCCGGCAACGACAGATCGCATATACGACGATCTGTCAGCTCTGAAAAAAAAAAATGTAGCTGAAAAATTCCTATTGCCGAGTGATGTAGCCCACGTAGTGCTGCCAGTCGTATAAAAATAGCACATACAATTATGTACACTGTACAGTACATAATACCTCATAATGATAATAACCAACGACAGTGTGGCCCTGTTATAATGCGATCGTTGAGGTCCATAAATGTCATCGTGAAAAAAGCAGGGTCGTGCTAAATCGGGATTCAAGGAAATCGGCTTTCAAACTGAACCAATGTTTGCACGTTTACCTTCTAGCAGGTAAATTACCTTTGAATTGAAGAATTCCGCGAATAAATCGTTGTTGAATAGTCGAAATTAAAACACATATTTGTTTTAGTGAAGCTTTTATGTTGTCAAAACAATCGCACTGTTCCGAAAATATATATCACAATTGACAGGTGTTCGTTTATTCATTTGTAAATTATAACATCGATGCTGATTACGTATTTATAAAATCCAAATGCTGCTATTTATTCACCTTTCTATAATCGATGCGAGAGGAGATTGTAAGCTGCTGCTAACAACACCGATGACTGTCATGAACAGCACAAAGGTAAATCTAACGTGTCTTCCATCTCTCTTGGATGTGTGTTACAATTGCCGACTATTCAGTACAGTAACATGCTGTACAGGTTTGTATCCGAGGAGCAATAGGCTACACCATATAGCCTAGGTGTCTGGGTTTGAATAAGTACGATGTTCGAAAACGAAAACGAAAAAAAAAAAAAAAATGATGTTCGCACAACGACGACGTCGCTTAACGACGCGTTTCTCAGAACGTAACCCCGTCGTTAAGTGGCGCATGACTGTATATATACATATACATATACATATATATATTGTATATATATATATATTTAAAATTTTATGAACTAAAATGCTGACATGATATTTGTGTGCATGTTATCATTACAATACAGAGCTGGTGTTCAAAACCATCAGTTCAAATATTTATTGAGTGAAGCACTGAAGGTTTTATTCATTTATTTATTTATTTACTTTTTTTTATTTACCATGCCTCCTTTCGTTAAAATATACAAACAATAAAATAATCTGTCGTTTGTCATTTAATTTTTGCCTTCCCTACAGTACACCTAATAAATCCTAAGGTCCTACAGTATGTTGACTTTCCGATATTTTCTAGTCATAAATATACCTCATTCCTTTGGTCTTGGATAGGCGCACTATCACACGTCTTGTTTTGCTTTCATCTATAAACTACATTAGTTACTTAAAATTAACATATTACTGATAATTATCAGGTCTTGTAATATTATTGCATGAGTTATCTATCTTGATTTCACATACTTTCCAGAACACATCAAAATCATCGTTTTGTCCTATTGATGAGATACATGAAACTTGTGTGACCACTGTCTTGGTAACAACCTTCTTCATGTAAATAGCAGGCAAATTAACCACACATTTTACATTTATCATTTTTATACATACAGTATAAGTTCAAGGAAAAAGTACTACAAGATCTTCACGCCTTCCTTGCAATCTCGTCAGTCAGACTAGCATTCACTTCATATGCATAGTCCAGGTATTTATGGTATATTTGAAGAATCTCTTCACAAGGACTTGAGATTCGTCTTCAATGTTATAGCAGAACCGATCGCTGACCCTCGATGTGAGCTCGGAATACAATCTATGCCCCCCCCGATAATGTTGTATATATATATATATATATATATATATATATATTATAATATATAGATATGGATACATACATATATATATAATATATATATATAATCATATTTTATATAAATATATATATATTAATAAAAAATTCCAATTTAATTATATATATATATATATATATATATAATATATATATATATATATATATATATATATATATATATATAATATTGGATTGACTGTCAGTTTGATATCAGTCAGTACCCCTCCAGTAAATCACTTTATTTGGCTTGACCAGTCTCCTATCTCTACATCATGATATCTCCTGTTTGTTCGGCTGTGTACCTAAATAAGTCATAAATTAAATCAGACTCGACCTTGCCATGAGAATCTCAAATTTCCCAATATCTAATTTAACTAAAATGAACACCTCCTTTGTCAGCCTCGAATAGGCATTGTCCACAAGATGGTCAAATCTTCTTACTACACATCTCATCCTGACCGTGCATCAAGTATACTAATTATCAAAACTTCGAAGCATAATTGAAACAAAAGTTCATTGCTCTCTTGTGATGTCTTCACTGCAGACTTTCCTGTATTAGGGACGAGATTGCGTGTCGACCCTCCCCGACATTCCACAGACAATTTCCACCGTCTGGAGGGCTTTACACTCCATCTGCGAATGCAAAACTTTGGCATGCATTCCATTATTGAAAAGATAATGAGTTTTCGAATCCTCTATCATCCCAACCTTGAAACCCATTCAACACTCGCCATTCCAATCTTCCCAATTGACGATTCGTCCATGCAAAACATTAAATCCACATTTGTCAATGGGACATCTTACGCGTGACGTCAGTGCATATGTCAAAATGTCCACGCAGTCATGCTCTTCTTCACCATTTTTAGTTGTTAGTAACAAGCTGGGTTTATCGGTAAACGGCAATGAATCATGATGTTCGATGAAGTCAATCGTACTAATTCGTACATCGTAGCCCTCAATGCGGAGAGATGTTGTGTTTCTGCTTTTAATAGCACTGCTAAAACCGCATGTGGGACACGGCAGATTAATGGATTTCCCAAGACTTTTGTTGCTGTTGCTTGCACCACGTGTGAGGCCGCAGCGACCGCCCGTAAGCACGACAGAAATCCTCTCACTACCGGATTCAGCCTTACACTCTGGTAAGCTACCGGCCGCATCTTATTTCCATGTTGTTTTGCAAATCCTCCCGTCTCGTGTGAATGGAGGTAAAAGGTTTCGATAATCAAAATGATAATGCGATTTTTAATATTATAACACACACATACACACGCCTGTTTGTGTGGAGGGCAAAATTACTGAGGGGGAAAAACAACATTCAGGGGTGGGGGTATTTTAAAATCGACATGGATTTACCACTTTTTAAATTGAATAGTGTGTTACAATACCCATGATGCAGTGTTCGGGCACCATATTGGTTGGCACATCAAACATGTAATGCCTGATCCCACGAGAACATATTGGGCCCCAATTCATTTTTGAAATATCATGCCACACACCGTTCCCAACCCAATTACTTAATGGTGAAGAATCACTTCTAAATTAAATAATTATCCTATCCATATCTTGATTCAGATCTTCACCAAAATCGAATCAATTCATCATGGTCACACACTCAACCTGTCAACCACATTTTGTTCGAATGCAAGCATGTTCAGTCATTTACAGCTCTTAAGTCTTGTCCAATTTAATTGATTTTCCCTTATAATTAAATCACATGCGTATTATGCACAACATGCAATCACAAAACACCGTAAGGATCTTTAACACTTACAAACTCACACCTCCCCCTCAGTTTGTATTTAAAATAAATACAATATATTGAATATTCCGCTATTAACCTTTAAGCTTCCGTACACATTGATGAATTACCTTGCCTGTAAAACACCGGGACAATAATCCAAAGCTGCGTCAGGATTCACGTCCATCCGAGGGACGGCACACACTCCGATGCATTGCCTGCCTGTGAAACACCATGATAGCAATTTGTAATCTGGCTACGTAGCTCAAAGTAGATGTATCAAAGGCAAATTGATACATCTACTGTACAAAAGCATTCTTACTGTACCCTAGGTTATTTCCCTGCTCCAAATAAGAATCTGGAGGATTTTATAATGAGCATTCAAAATTTGCTCCGAGCAGACCATTTATTTCTTATGTATGCAACAACTATAACATCTCTCAGTTACAAGAACGAGCATTTAAACCCCTCCCTTCCCCCAACGTCCTGTGACGGTACCAGAGTCAGCCCTGATTGGTTACACGACGCAGACTGATTGATGAATGGAAAGAATCCTTCTTAGAGGGTGCAGACGAGATGAATCTTCTTTCTCTTTTCTTGTCCACGTATAATTGTATCTGATTCATTTTATTGACCACTTTCGATCACCTGACATCACATTTGTATAATTAATGTCATTTGGCATCGACATGATACAGTACACCACAATAAAGTACAGTATACTGTATACGACGTCGTATTTGCTGAGCCTTTGATCATTATAACGTGATAAAATAATTTTCATATCGTTTTTCAGAGCACAATTTCATACCACTTGCACAGAAGGCCTGCAGTACCATCTCTTAATACCATGCAAACTATGTTGGCTACATTTACCTCTCCGGTAATGACAGCATCAGAAACTCTACAATCCATCATGTTTTATTTTCTTGCTCTGATCCACTGAAATGGAAGGTGATGATCTCGCTTGCCTGGCCTGACAACCAACATGGCACTCGAGCAAAACCATCCTAACATTGTAAACTATCAATCGCGTATGTATTATATAGACATTTTAAATTCAATTTCAACAATTTTATCGGTCTTAAAAGCAGTATGACATCATCATCAACCTCAGCGCTACCATGGTGACCACATAACTTCTGGCTCGTGGCTCGCTTGCAATTTATTAAATACACACTGTTGGTTTTTAAAACGACATCAGCTGCATGACATTTTCCACAAACAAAAATCCTAGGACATCTTTGAGCTTCCTCATGACTGCCGCTACATGGCCTATAGTCCTGAATGTAGGGTCAACTCTGCCTTCAAGCTGTCTCCCCTGGGTTTGATTCCTGACCCAGTGTTTGACATGCAGGCAATTTGAGTTCATAGGCACTCTGAAAGTAAATGTATGTTCCGTTATTTCATTTTATAAACCCGGGAATGCTCTGTTTGTATAACACGCTATTTATATTTTAATATGTTAACCCTTAAAAATTATATTTAATATGTTAACCGGCCTCATAAGCTGTGCACACAAAACATTCCCTTGCATCATGTCTCCCCACACAGCTGGAATGTCACCCTCCCCACGAGTGATTTAAATCGTTACAAGGATTAGCATTCCAAGAGTTTTCCCACAATCCTATGTCGGCATATGGAACACAAACCATTGACATTTAAATATTTTATTACTGTGACCACAAACGAGCACGCCCTCCGAATCACTACGAGGAATGTACCGGAAAACCACCTCATATAATCCCTGCACAGAGGTATTTTAATGCGTTAATCTGTTTTACACAATAAATGCCATGGTCAATTATTTATTTTATTGCCTATTATTTTTCAGCTAAAATATGAGACAGGCATTTCAATTTCATTCTTGTCAATGCGCATGGCATATGTGACTCGGCATGACCAAATGAGTCGGAAGTCGCGCGGCTCCATTGTGAGAAAATCACAGCAATACTTCGACGTCCGATGATGGCAAAAATATCCGATTTCTCCATCTCTACGGATTTCGATCGTAAATAGTGTGATTTTATCATCCTACCACCCTGAATGCGATATTCTGAACATAGATGATGTATTTCTGGCCCAAACGCATCGAGAACCTCCTCAAAATAGCCCAGAAGAAGCCCAAAACACGCGATTTTCCAGCGGCCACCATTCCGGTGTCGAACCTCACACCATAACACAGCGCATACCGATGGAAAGGTGACGTCACGGAGTTCCCCTTCATGATAATGCAACGCGGGCAATGGCCAATCAGAATCGCTATCTACTGGGAAATACCGTAAACACGAAAGCTCTTTGTTGCTACCGAATGCGGTCACGTGACTGGAATCTGGCTCGCTGATTGGCCTGCCGCCGCCAGAACACCACATCAAAGATGGTGTTTCTGGAGTGGTGTTGCGGTGAGTTCAATTCATGTGGTCTTCCAATTAATTAGCAAGAACGCACCGAGATAACTATGTCAAATTTTGTAGAGACCGAGATAGAGGTCTCTTAATACTGTGTCCCAAATTTCAGTTCTGACATCTCTATTATAATACCAAGCTTGCACACTAAAAACTCGGCTCGCCGTCACACAATCCTATGAAATTGCTGTGGCACTTAGCGGACATGCCGACAATGTTTGGGAAGTCTTGGCGTTCCATAGTACCACTTGCATTTTGCACAATGCGTATTTTTGTCATTCCCGTGTACGGTCTGTCGTCTGCTACCAGCTATGTTGTACTGCTATCCCGTGCATGTGCACGGGTATCGCTAGTTGTTCTGATTGTGCAATGAAAGTTTGACCTCGATTTTCTCAAGACTCTGACTTTAAGACTTGTTGAATCCCTCACCTTTCGCCACCCATATCTTCGGATCCACTTATCCGATTTACTTCATCTTGGTATTGATGGAAAGCTGATGATCTGTAGAATCCAGAAATGCTATCTGCTAGAAATCCCACCTAGCGACTTAAGACCTCATTTGGTCATGCCGAGTCACATATGTCAAATGTAGATGAAAATACCTTCTTATCATCTCACACGGACGACATATAATTTTAAATCCAAATGCCTTTTACCTTTCGTCTTACAGTAATGGCAATACCATTGTATTTCTGGTCATTCAAAAATTTATCATAATTTTTCCAAATATTTTCTAGGATTTTACCTATTTTTCGACTTGCAATTCTCATTGCACCATGGCTTGCCCCACTAAACAATGGCCCAGCATCTGCCACGTATAGTACACCCATGCTGCGAACAGCCAACAGGCACACAGCCAAAGCTCGTGATTTAATTACTCGTACTACCTGCACGGATGTGCATAGATTCACATTTACCAGAACCCAGATATAACCAGCCAACACCACCTTCATATCCACATTAATATAATAACAGACTTTTGTTACCTTTTGGCAAATGCCATGCTGAAAATTTGTCGTCCCATCTTGATCTCACGTGCACTCAAGATCAGATAAGGTCGAGCAATATTTCCAGCTTCAACATTGTATTTCTCATTTATTTTATATATTTTATAAACGCTCCTGCAGGCCAGACACTGATCATGCTGGTCAGCCTGCATTCAGACATCTTGAATTCATATAAATTCCACCACCTGCAGGGCTACTTCTCACACACATTTATTCCAATGGAATTCGCTGGAGCGAAAATTTTAACACTGCCTCTTTTTTAATTTATTATATATTTATTTATTTATTTATTTAATTTTACAACATGATACTTGCCAAACTCAACTCTTCCTCCACTGTATTTAGCATGACAATCCCACACCAAAGCAAAGTTGGCACATAACACTACCAATTTTGATTTCTCCTCCCGATCCTTGCATTCCTAATTCCACATCATAAATGCCTTCCAATTTACCTCCTTGACCCCATTCCCTTTTTCTTTTTTCTTTGATCCAATTCTCTTTTTAAATTCTCAATTCTATTTTTTCAAAAAAGGTACCTTCTTCTGGGAATCCCTTTCTATCGCCCTCTGTCCACTTAGACCACTTATCAACATCACATATTGATTCTGTCCAATAATTTTCAAGCATGTACCGAATGGGTGTACGTTTTTTCAGGTAGACTTTCCTTAGTCACCTTCCCAAGATGGTTACCCATTCTCACAAACTTGGTGCAAGAAATTCAAACAAGACCACACTTAGTACAGTATGTAACACAATGCAAATATAGCAACACAAATACAGACAATATACAAATAACCATACAACACCTTTATACAAAACAATACACCTGAAACTCCTGAAGCAACTTGCCTTTGCCTCATGGAAAGCAAACCCAACTGAGGGTAATCTCAGTTCCTTCCATGAAGCTCGGAACAATGTGTTTCTACCCTCAAAGAGCCAGAAACAACACTTTCGAAGCTCAAGTCTGAACTCTCAACCTCTCTCCTCCTCCAAATCCTGGTGGAATCTAATCAAATCTGTTCTGGTGTATGTTCCCCCTCTATCCCTCCCTTATCAAATGACCGCACTGCTGATACCGCATGTGAAAAGGCTGAATGCTAAACTCGGTGTTTGCATCGAAATCTTGTGTCCAAAACCCATTGCTTTCTCTTACCACCTTACCAGTCGCACCCAACTGTCCTGGACTCTGTCCTTTTCTCCTGACAAGGTGGAGAGCTTGCTGTCAAACCTCGACTCAGATTTTGCAACCGGTCCAGACGGGCATCAGCCCACGTGTCCTAAAAACCTGCTCCTTTGCTCTTGCTCACCTCTCTCTGTTCTATTCACCTCTCATTTTTTCAAGGTCATCTGCCATCTGCTTGGAATCAGCAAACATCACTGTCTGCATAAAAGGTGCAAAAACAGATCCCTGCAACTACAAACGCAATCGGCCTTCTCTCATCATCATCAGCAAGGTCTATGAAATCCATATCGCTTCAGACATTAAATCCTTCCTTTTCTCCCAAATGGCCTGATTTCCGATCATCAATTTGGTTTCAGACCAGGTACTCTACCCTGGATATGCTGCTTCTGCTCTCCATAATGGTGGAAGGTCCTCGATGCCGACATGGAACTGGAGCCATCTCCGAGACATATGGCGTGCTTTTGACACGGTCTGGCATCCTGCCCTGTCACCAAACTCTCTTCCTGTGTAATCAAGGCCATCTCCAACTCATGGCACGCAGACTTCCTCTCCTGTCGCAAGTCAACGTGTGGCCCTAAATGGAATTCTTTCATCCCCTCTTCCTGTCCATGCGTGGAGTTTCTCAAGGTAGCGGTTCTGGGCCCTGTTTTTTTCTGTTTCATCATGACATCTTCTGACTCTCTGGAAAATCCTCTTTATCCTTTGCTGATAACTCCACCCTCTGGCGTACATTTATCATCCCTCAGACCGACAAGCAGCAGCTTCTTCGTCACTGCAGATCTGGGTAAAATCACAAACTGGTTACACGTGAAAACATGTCTTTCAATCCGGACAAATTCGCACTCTCAATATCTCTCCGAAAGGACCGTTTGGAACCCCCCCCCCCCCAATCACTTTTTCAACAATACCTGGAAGAAGTCCTTTCTTTCAAGCTTCTGGGTTCACTATCTGCCATGATCTTTCCTGGGAAAGCCACATTTCAACCTGGCCTCCAAGCCAGTCACCGACTGGGAATCCTCCATCGTGCAAAGTCTTCTCCGGCCACCTGAACCTCCTGGCCAATTCAAAGCTTTCGTCCGCAGCCTGATGAAGTACTCGCTCCCCCTGGGCTGGTGCTCCTGCTTCCACCTTTCTCGGCTTCCACGCTGAGGAACTGAGGCATTTCGGATCATTGGCATCTCCGCGATGAGGCTGTCTTTGGGCCTCTCACTCAATCACTGGCAGGCAGGTCGTGGTTCTTCTGTCTTCTGATCTACCGTCTCCTCCCCGGTCCTCCGCCCCCCTGCTGTGTCTGTGATTTGTCCCACCATATTTCCGCAGAGCTCTCAGGTCCGCCAACAACCCCTTCTGGTAAAACTCCAAAATCATGAATCACTGCTCACCTTCATCTTTCATTCCTTTTTTTGTTCTGCTTTACAATAAACTCCTCACTCTGTTCAATCCCATTCTTCCCATGCCTTCAAAACAGCTGTTCACCACACCTCTTATCGTCCCCATCCAAATCCTCGATCTTTCTACCCCCGTTAATCCACCCCAAACCACTCTTCAAATTCCCTGCTTCCCTTCCTGAAAGTCCCTGTAATGTCCATCTTGTATAGCCCGTGTTCCCCACCCCATCCTCTCCATTCCACAGAACTCCTAATGTCTTCTGTTCCCACTGTTTTGTCTTCCCCACTCCCCCCTCTTGTCTCATGCCCCTTGCTGTGTGGTTGTGTGTTAGCTCTCATACGAGCCTCGACAAGGTATACAAAAAAGATACACCGTTTTCCCAATTCAACTTCAACCCCAAGCTGGAAGCACAATTCCAATTCCAACTCAGAATAATAAACGTATTCTTCAACTTCCAACCTCTGTTGGACAATTCCTCAACTTTCAACTCTGTTGGATACAACAAATTTTATTCCAAACAGGTGGATATACCAAATTAATTCTGGTGCACACCGAGACAGGCGCAAATGTACACATGGACTTTCCTGTCTGACCAGGACGGCAGTGACTCAAACCCTTTCAATCCAATTATTATCTTAGAGAAGGGACTGAACCCCACTTAAATGGCTCATATTTTTTGTTCGGCTAATGTTACCTTTAGACAAAGAATGAGGTGGCACAGCGAGCTGGCAGCACACACCACTCGCAGGGATTAAAAAGTCCACATCACCTCCTGATCTGTAAGCCCGGTCTACCATTCCAGCCCATCTGCAACACGCTCCTCCTTCAGGTCTTAAATGCTACCTGCCTGCTGCCAAATGGTCAAGAAATTCTCATATTTTTCCTGTGGCGTTTGAGCCAATTTCTTTAA
Organism: Eptatretus atami; assembly: GCA_035128595.1. Lineage (NCBI taxonomy): Eukaryota > Metazoa > Chordata > Myxini > Myxiniformes > Myxinidae > Eptatretus > Eptatretus atami. The sequence goes on from CM068954.1 coordinate 66,610,060, forward strand.
ACAAAAAACTGCCAATATGAGATCGGGGGGGGGGGTGGGACCAACAAGCAGCACACACTCTTCCCGACTCTGCAGTAAATGGAGATTTTGAATTCTTATATCTTATATCAGTAGAGACTATGTCCTGTCACCTCTAGCACATACTGCACCAAGGCTTGGACATTTTTAGGGTTCAGGGGAGAAGATCTCGCAGCCTTGTTTGCAGCCAAAATGCAGGTACTTTATCTCAAAGGGCTAAGGATATTATGGCCTGAAGGATGATCAGGAGTTCTAGACATTATCTTCACACACATTCTATTTAAGCTAGACTCCTGTTTCGCAAGCCAGACTTTCCAGACACCAGTATCATTAATTATTATATCTAAGAATCTCTCAATACCAGCAAAATATAATCGTAGATGATCTACTTTTAACTGAATAAACGATCAAGATTATTTGGAAGCCAATCTGTTTTGGACCGAACAAGGGGTATTTTTGCTAGCAGACTGATTAATCTTTCAACAAGAAAAGAGATATATGGGCATTGGTCAGTTAAAATGCAAATATATTATTAAAATAGATACATGTTCAAGCACATAGAGTAATAATCATGTGTGTTGAGTTACATTTCCCATTAAAGGGTTACAACAAGACATTGTGCTATATCCGAAAAAAACATTTACTTTTTCAAGTTACATTATCAATCAGGTTGAATTGGTGATATTTTTAATTTTAATTTTTGTTTTTTATCACCCTTAAACCCATATGCTAATTTTGGAGAATTTCGCATCGACATACCTACCTGCAACCACAAGGAATTTTTCTTTTCTTCTTTATATACATTTTTACCCCACTCTCCACTATCTGCATGTTCACCTTGAATTGGTTTTGTTTTATTTTATACTGAACTTGACACCTCCACATATTTTTAGTTAAGTGTTAATTCTGTTCCCATTTTTAAGGTGTGGTTGTGTGATTGATGACCTATTTCCTCCGATGAAGGCTTGTAATCTTGTTATGTGTCCCTACCGGTTTAACGGACGGGGATCTCGTTTTGATCTCGGTCTGTATCCGTCCAACTTGTGGTTTTTCAGCCTTTTTATTTTTTTATCCCCCCCCCAACCATCCCTTTAACATCCCATTCACTGAAACTTGGTACATCGCCTTTATTATGATAAGTTTACAGAACAGTTCGATTTCATGGCGTTTCGTCAATTTTCAGTATGCCTTTTGTGACTTAGAAAAATATCAACATCGGTAGGGGACTGTATTGCAAAGCAATTCTTAACTATCCTGTTTTAGTTGCGTCTTTATTTGATTTGATTTATTTTTAAATGTATTTTTAATATATTTAAGTATTTATTTGATTTATTTTTAACATCTGTTTTTATTCTTTAACCTTCATCCCATTTATTGGTGTCTTTGCATGCCTTCCCACTGCAGAAGAATTTCTAAGTCATCTGTACATTGAACATTTATTCAACCACAACAAATTACATTCAAGCAAATACATATTCACATGTGGAAGGTTGATCAGAACACAGTCTTGTTTCCAGACTCTCTGAAATACATGAATACAATTAGTCCTTTATATAGAAAAAAACCAAGTTGGGGAAAGGAAAAAAATAAAGTTAAATTTTTTTTTAATTTCCAAACGCTGGCACACAGTTTGACTTGATATCCCAGGTGGAGCTCATCTCAGCCTTCGTTGAATGGTTGAAGTATATTTCAACCCACATGCGTAGATTTTCCTCCCCACAAATGACGCACAGAATGATAGAATTATTCAAAGCTTCACCCCTTTGGCATTTTGATAGATCTATAGTATGTAGTTAAGTCAGTCTGCTTCTAAAGACTGGGAAATATCTTATCTCTGAAGCAATTAGAGCTTAGTGAATACATCTGGACATTTCCTTAGACCCTACATTCCAGTTACACTGAAATCATATCCCTGTCCAACTTGTTGGTGCGCTTTTTATAAAATCCCTTAGAAAGCAAGATAGCTTTTAATTATGGGCATTCTCTTCTCTGAATTAAACTTATTTGAAAGGTCGACCTGCTTATCATATCTTTACAGACAGGATCGACAATCTTTCAATACAAAGGAAAGATATGATTATGTTAATTAACAATAAAAAATGGAATCAAGTGTTCAGCAACATAGATCATACCATATTTGAGTACATTTTCCATTTCAGATCGAATACATTTGTTTTAATTAACATGTTATTATTGTTTTTGTCACCCTAACCGCCATTATGCTATTTTGAGATAATTGCATCAACACACCATGTTACTGTTTTTCCTCTTTCAATTATTGTTTTCTTCCTCTCATTTTGCCCACTTTATAAACCTCACCCCAACAATAAAGTGACCCTCCATCTCCCTCCCAAGCCCCTGGAGCAAGCCAAGTACGTACCAATCACTCCCACGCAAGATTCCACCCGCAGAACTGTCTATCACACACGCACTTCTTCGCTGTTGTCATTGGTGGAATACTTCATTCGCTTTGCATCTTCATCCAGCCTCATCTTTCTATCCTCACAGCGATCTGTAATCATCATTTAGATCGATTGCAATGAATATTTTGCTTTACGCATTAGGCTCGTGGATAGGGGCGAGGTGACGCGAGGGGTAAGAAAGGCAACAAACTGACACTGGGACCTGGTTTGAACACATAGAAAGGAATGAACCAACAGGAAGAAAGAGCAGAGGAAACGTTATTGCAATTATTTAAGTAAATAATTTGCCATTATCAATCATGTTGTGTGTTTACCTAACCTGATAATTTGAACCACAAGCAGCAGGATAAAAAAAACATCACGCATTCTTTCTGTAACCTTGTGTTTGCGAAAGGATTTTAAATGGTACAAAAAACGATTTTGGAGACAATTGGAAACCGGGTCCTTCAGATGACATTTTGCCTATTGTGCAGGAGTGAGTTTTTCTGGTAATTTTATCTTGACATTTGAATGGTGTGAATTAGATGGCAAAGTGACGAGTTCTCTTTTGGTGTAAATTGTATCCATAAAGGAGTTTCTCAGTAGAACCTTTCACCCAAACTCTTCCCATTTTCTGCTGTTTACTGAGTCAACCTGAACAGAACCACTTGTATAGTGTCCTGGAGGCAGGCACTAGGAAAGTTAGTTGGAGTGGGAAGAATTTTGAGATGAGAACTGGTGTGGGAAATACATAAATAAGCCTAAATGCTGCATAATTTTGCTAAGGTTACCAGTCTTGTCTACATGTTTGGTTTCTCTTCCTCGTTTCTTCATCATCTCCTCATTACTGTTTCTGACACCAATCTTACTCTGCTTTTCAAATTTGTTCGATTGTGTTACGTGGCTCGGGTAGACGAGTGACCCTTCTCTGCCATTTTTTGGGATCGCTCACGGGTCTGTTGGTGAATTAGGAATCAATGTGAATGCCTGCTCTTGGCTCTATCATTTGTATTTAGGAATTACTACTGGTGGTGCGGTCGTTCCTCACACAGTGGCTTTACGACCATGTACCTGCTCATCTACGCCGTGCACTACTTTTGGCAACTCCTTGCACTTGCTGGCGTCGCACCATTTCTTGTACTTGGGCTACACATTTGATTCATGGCCATAATCTTCTTTTTTGCTCACAGGTAAACTATGTGGTGGTGGGGGTGGCACATGGCAGGCCAGTATGTGGTGTTTGTTCAAATTGGCTAAAAGGATCGTTGTGAGGTGTCGTTAATCTGACATTGGTATATATTGAACTGGAGGTAATCAAGATAACCCAATGCTTCCGTTGCTGACATGTACCTAAGATAAGTCCTGCTTCCATTGTGGAGTGCTTACTGAGCATGCTCTCATCCAGGGCAGGAATTTGGACTCAATAGGTTCGCAGAATATGAGCTACCTTTTTTTTTTTATTTGAATGGTGTTGTATGTCTTCACGTTCTAACAAGTGATGCTAACATGTTGGGACAAAGCATATTCACGTCCCTCCTCCTCTGCAATGCCCAGCTTGCAAAAGCCTTCAAATACATTTTATAATTGTCTAGTTCTGTGTTTGATATGCAGGCCATCTCAACACCTTCTGAGCTATCTTGTTACCTGGTGAGGTGCAGGGAAACAATTGGTTTCCTAAGCATTGCGGAAATGTTGAACAGCAGGTGATTGTTGAGAATAATGCTTTCTTTGGCCTAATTTATTTATTTTCAAACAAATCTTGTTCTCAACCTCCTTCCTGCACCCCAACCTTTCCAATCCCTCCAGGTACTGTCGGCTTCCTTGCACTGCTGTGGTTTGTCAGGACGATCTACAGTGTTGTTAGGTTGATTGATGTGCCCACCGAACTCTCTCTAGCACAACCATATTTGTTCAAACTTTTGAACTGCAGCGAAGCCCTGTGTGGTGATTGTTGCGTTATTTGTGACTGGGTCCTGATTTTTCCTCTTCCTTTCCTTTTTGTTCCCTCCACCTCTCAATGTTTCTGATACATTCCACTTTTCCATCCCTCTGTTATGTCCCCCTCCTTCTTTCTCCCTTTTTAATTTTATATTCTTCTTTGTTTTTTTTTCTTGGGTGGGGGGGGGAGTGGGAGGGTTGATGTCTAAACATCTTCTCCAACCCTCCCTTTGCGACACACTTCCACTTGATTTTATTTTTCATGGCTCTGCATGTTTGAAAGTTTCAATTACTGAATGAACGCTGTGCAGCCTTATTTGCTCCTCCCCCTTTTAATATTATTATTATTATTATTATTTTCTAACTGCAACTCTCCACCGGTGCCATCTGGACACCTACCTTAATCTTGGCACTCCGCTTACCAGTCGGCTGGAACAGGAGTGATGGGTGCACTGACATTAAATAAAATAGAGCAGCCAAACAATCAGGAAGAAAGATCAAAGTTATCACTTGTACGTGTTTCGGCGGTTGATCAAGGAATGAAAAATGCAGTGCAGGTTTCCAGGAATTTGACATTGATTACTGGTGTTTGAATAATTTTTGCTCAGGTTTGGCACGGTTAAAACAGCTGTGTTGTACTACAGCGATTTTCAGATGCTAAATGGTGCGAGGAGCTCCATGTAATTGGCTGTGAATATGTTATATAATATTTGGCTGTGTATGGGGAAAGGGAAATAAAATATGTGGAATGGGAATAGCTTTGGATGGAGGTTGTATTTTCTCCCTTGTCTCTTATCCTGTCTGTCTGTTGTGACAGGATATCTCAAAAAGTTGCAGCAGATTTGGATGAAACTTGGTGAACAGGTGGGTGGAGTGCACAAGGACAAATTGATTGGATCTTGTTTCAGGTCCAGATGCAGATCTGGCCTACGGTGGATACAAAGCATAAACTCTTCAGTCTCGGGGAGGTTGCGCTCGGACCGAGTGCCGTAAGTTTCAAACTTGCGTTACAGAGGACCTTTACAAATCAAGTTGCAGTTTTAGGTCCAAAGCGACGTCAGGTAGAAAAAGCAATTGATTATGGTCTGGAGGTTCAGGAAACACTCGAGCATGCAGCGTTTCTTAATGTAAAATAATGAAGCTTGCACCTCATAAAGCGAGGACACACCGACTGGTTTGGTTTCCAGAAGATTTGTGGATTCAAATGTAGCTGAAGCAAGTAGTAAAGATTGTGCGTAAAGCTTCTGAAAATGGCTTGTCGTGTAAGAATAACCTTGTTGGTACTGGATTGCTCTCACACAAACGGTGCACAGTTGAGGTCAGGCACAAAATTGGCCTGCTCTCGCCTCCTTACTTCCTATGCGTGTAAACGATGGCGTAACTCTTTGATGCCTCAGGGAAAGCTGAGATGGGGGGAACCTGCCATTTAGCACTTTATATCACACAACACCAAGAAACTGAACTTGGCCTTTGATGGACCTTTAAAGCATAACATTCATTTTTAGGTATCTCTACCGGATGACCAATAAAGCCGGACAATGGCCATCCGTCCGCTCCGGTCAAACATTTTTTCTTTCCGATCTTGAATGAAATTAGTTATGTGGGTAGAGGTCCGATTGAAGTTTGCACAACGATATAACTTTTGTTCCCGTTTCAAGGTCGGGTCAAGGTCCACGAGGTCACGTAAGTTATAAAATCTGCCATTTTTCAAACTATCTAGTCTGCCATTCTATACGATATTTCGCAACTTGTTATTGATTATGATAGTAAAAGATATTATCTTGTATCTACGGACAGATTATTGATTTCCGTCCGTTTGGCCGCCACATAACCTGGAAGCAATGGTCAAAACAGCGACCTCTGATACAAAGAAAGCTTTTTACTTCCGATCTTGAATGAAATTTGGTATGTGGGTAGAGGTCGATGAGTGATACCTAACGACATTTATTTTTTCCCTGGATTAGTTAGTATTATCTTGTGTATTCTGTGAACTATTATCAATCTAAACGGTTTAGTTTGACTGTTTCGCGGTTTACTGAACTGAACTTGTGGTACTAAGAACTTGTGGTATTATAGAGATTATATATAATATAATATTTAGAGAGATTGTATTCTAGAGTTATATTTATAGAGACTGTGGATTAAATAGAGATATATATAGATAAGGATTAATATTATAGAGATTATATGGTATTTAGAGATGGTACATTGAGAACTTGTGGTATTATAGAGATGACCGTCACCCCTACACGGGTAATTTTGTTAATTCATTTCAAGAAGAACACATTATTCAAGTGATTTATTGTACAATATTACATGGTCTTGTTTATTTATATTTTTTTATTTTACTACACTTTAAACATTACGCACATGTGGCTACAAAAGTGGCGTAAAAAAAAGTTAGAAACACCAAACCAATCCTCAACGGTTTGTGGAAATTGAACATTTGAGAAAGCAACGATGGGCGTGCTGAAACACCCTTGGGGTTCTTAAACACCCACAAGGCCATGAGGGTTCAAAATCGAAACAGGCTTAGAAAACAGCCACGTGGCTTCAAAGAGCCGCGCAGGTTACTGAACGCCCAATGGGTTAGAAATAACTAGGTCGTCACAAAACTCACGTGGGTTCAAGCAGCCTCACTGCACTCTCACACAATACATACAACAAGCCTCACTGCTGCAACAACTTCCAGTAAGCTTCAATGAACAACAAATCTATAACTCTTTTTTAAACTCTACAACTCTCCACAAACAGGTAACTTATAATCACTTATCTATTTTCATTAACCATTGTCCTTTCTAACCCTATTCCTCGGCGTCTCTCAGCCGGCTCCGGCCTTTTCACGGTCCTTCTCGGCCTCTCTCAGCCGGTGCGTATCAAGTGCAAAAATATATTCGCGCGTGTCCCGGCCTCTCTCGCCATCTGTGGCATGTCGCTCTCGTCAATGCCCATTAATTACTCCTCTGGCTCCTCGTCAAGCCTCTTCTTGCACTGTGCCCTCTGCACTCCTCTTCTCTCCAGCACTTTTGGAAAAACACAGTACTTATCGTTTATTAATTATCCTCTCTTTACTATCAATAAAATTCTCTGAATGTACTTTTCTTGTTCGAAAATGCGTTACCGCGCTAAGACAGGCCCCACTGTCAGTGAACGCTCTTGTTACTTCGCTCAAAACACTGGCTGTTCCAGACTCAGGGACTGCCTCCAGCAGATTTAGCATCTCCGGTCACGGCACCGAACTGAATTGGAATTTTCTCGCTGTTGTTGATTCTGAAGTCTCGTTGTGACGTTAGAATTCCACGGTGTTGTGGAACTTTAACTGGTTCTATTTTTTCTCTTACCTTTAGTTAACCGTTTAACCGACTAAATCAAAGACAAAGATTAATTCATTTTCCACAACATGAAGTACATTCAAAAATCGAAAGCTTTTATTACTTGGAGCAACTTAAGTAACAAGGAGTACACTGTGGAGGTATACATCCACACGTGCTGCAACTCTTTGGAGTACAAACCCATGAGATGGTCTAATTCTCCGTGCTTGCCACTAAAACAAGATTACATTCAAGGCATTTATACCTTCAATGGGAAGGGAAGGGGCTGTTTAACTCTAACTGCAGTACGTGTACTTGTAGGTGGTAAGCACATGATGTATTAAGAAAAGTTTGCTGTTATCAGCCCAGGTCACACCGTTCCAGTAACAAAGACATTTTTTGAATCACATTTCGGGCAAAGACTCTTGCCAAAGGGACGGAAACTGACAGCAATTAAGACTTATAAATACATTTATATAATTATTTTCACATAGGTATAAAAGATGAAAATATAACCCGGCATATCGTTAATCAAGGAACCGAGTAGGATTAATAAATACTACCTTATAAAATTCCTTCTGTCTCTTGCCGAATGCTGTTCGCCTGAAGAAAAACAAACAGGCACATTAATGTCTTATTTATTATCTGCCATGACCTCCCTTACGTACCTGGTGCACTCGCTTCGGCGCCTCGAGGTGGATCGTAATGTTGAGTACACCGCAATTTGAGGCAAAGACAGAGTTTTAAGACATTCTGCCTTATCTCGAGCAGAATCTTCAATCATGCCTTTTGAAGTCATGTTGGGATGGAGTGGGTGCATACACCAAGAAACAGATGTCGTACCGTGGACACCCTTCCCAAGGTATTTTTTAGGACGATGATGTACTTGAGAGAAAGGCTGTTTATTGTTTAGCAAGGTACGTGCAGGAGCACGGCAACAACAGGAACATCATTACAGTAATGAGGATGCTCGGAGGGTGCGTCAATGTCAGAGACGTTCTATTACCTCTATATACTCGGTGTTTCTTTGGACAAAAGTTTATCTCTAACATTTTCTTTCAACCTAACCAGCTGCAGCAGTTGGTCATTTCATTACAGGAATGGTGAAACAGAGTAGAGATACAGAACAGTAACGTTCACTTCCCTAACCCTGCTCTCACAATTGCTCCTTTGATTACTCAAGGTCAATTATAATCATTTTTCTGCATACACTAGTTTCTAATGCCACCTTCCAAGCAGCCAGCAAGAGTATACTTTGAATTACACAGCGGCAAAACATATGATTTAAAAAAGCAAAGTAATAGCAAATGGTACGATTCCTACACGACTTAAGGCATCATCATCAGCCAAAGTAGAAATTCGAGAAGTGTGCTGTCTAGTTATTTCATATTGTCAGAAAGGGGAAACCCAAATGCTCAGACCACGCTCAATGCTAATCTATCCTTGATACACTCAAAATGGATTATGTGTCTTTTTCCGATTTCCAATTATCAAAGTCGGTAGATTAGCATCAAAGTCGAAATCTTCTTCTTCTCCTTCTCTTCAGAATAGCTGTGAGATCGAACAAGGAAGTGGAACTGTCATATCTAATGTCTGCGGGTTTACAATCACTGTATGATGCATCAAATGGCGAATAATTTTCGATTTTCCACGTATGCGAGTCGATGCGTCCTTGTGCTTGAAAAGTAATCAACTGAGATGGTACGTGGTAATCGCGTGATGGTCCTCCTTCGTTAAAGAGCCAACAACCTCGAACAGTTTTTCTTCTCACGAACGAACATGCCGACCCGCGCTCCTCTTACACTAGGTCACTGCACACAAACAAAAACCGCCTTTCTCTGACCATATGACGAGACGATTTCCTGAGCGCCCTGAGCATAAGGCCACGGGTGCGTCTCTTCTTCTCTCTCAGAAACGTACTAACCTTCCATGACCCGAAGAGGCAGTCGATGGCTAGCATCTAGCTTCAGTACTGACGCATTCACACCAGCATGAACGAGAATTGTGCTGCTATTTCATGTGCCGAGAGGAGAGCAAAAGAGACTCCTCCGTCTCAACACCGTACTCGTAACACTATCTGCTCTCTGATATGCCCACCTCCCACGTCACACGACCAAATCCCAGCTTCGGGGCGTGGCTCTGCCAGTTGTTAAAGATCGTTCGTTTTTATAGCCGGCTTTTGTAAATCAAAACGTAGAAAGGTCAAGGGGGCAATAGAAACTGGAGAAATTAAGCCTTAACCCTACCTCAATTAACACAGCACATCCCTAATGTGGTGACACGTAACAATTAAGCTGAACAGTGTTTCCATACTTAATTTTACATTGAGATGTCTCCGCCTCGTCCACCGGCCATGCTACACGATACATCCTACCTACTATGCAGTCCTCCAACTACTCCACAACATAATAATATATAATATAGTGTTGGGCGGTTTTATGGAAATTTTTTCTTTTTTTTTTTTCAAACACTTCAGGGTTCCGAAGGTCGTTTCTCGATAAGTAAGTGTTTCAGGTTAGGATTCCCACCAATGTGTAAAGGGCTTATTCGTGTGCGGGCTGTGAATTTGAGGTAGCGTTATTCCTTTTCTATCTTTTATTTCAACAACATCCTCCCCTGGAACCAACAAAACCATCC
>CM068954.1:66631572-66641893 GCA_035128595.1 Eptatretus atami
AATCATTTTTCTGCATACACTGTTCTAATGCCCACCTTCCCAAGCAGCCAGCCAAGAGTATACTTTGATTACCACCAAGCCTGCAAAAACATATGACTTTAAAAAAGCAAAGCTAATAGAAAAAGGTACGATTCCTGACACAGACTTAAGGCATCATCCCAGCCAAGTAGAACATTCGAAAGTGTGCTGTACTAGTTATTTCATATTTTCATGAAAGGGGAACCCAAATGCTCAGACCACCTCAATGCTAATCTATCCCTTGATACACTTCAAAATGGATATGTGTCTTTTTCCGATTTCCAAATTATAAAGTCGGTAGATTAGCAATCAAAGTCGAAATCTTCTTCTTCTCCTTCTTCTTCAGAATAGCTGTGAGATCGCATCAGGAAGTGGACTGTCATATCCGTACTGTCTCCGGGTTACATCACTGTATGATGCAACTCAAATGGCGAATAATTTTCGATTTTCCACAGATATGCCGAGTCGATGCGTCCTTGGTGCTTGAAAAGTAATCCAAACTGAGATGTACGTGGTAATTCGCGTGGATGGTCCTCCTTCGTTAAGAGCCCACAAACCCTCGAACAGTTTCTTCTCACGAACGAACATGCCGACCCCGCTCCTCTTACACTAGGTCCACTCACAACAAAACAAAAACCGCCTTTCTCCTTGACCATATGACGAGACGATTTCTGAGGCCCTGAGATAAGGCCACGAGGTGCGCTCTTCTTCTCTTCTCAGAAACGTACAACCTTCATGACCCAGGAACAGTCGATGGCTAGCATCTAGCTTCAGTACGTGAACGAATTCACACCAGCATAACGAGAATTGTGCTGCTATTTCATCGTGCCGAGAGGAGAGCAAAAATGAGACCCTCCGTCTCAACCACGTACCTCGTACCAACTATCTGCTCTCTGATCATGCCCACCTCTCCCACGTCACACCGACCAATCCCAAGCTTCGGGGCTGGCCTGCCAGTTGTTAAAGCATCGTTCCTTTTTATAGCCGGCTTTGTAAATGCAAAAACGTAGGAAAGGGTCACAGGGGGCAATCACAAACTGGGAGAAATTAGCCTTAAACCCTACCTCATTAACACAGCACCATCCCCTATGTGGTGACACGTAACAATCTTAAGCTGACAGTTTTCCATACTTAATTACATTGAGATGTCTCCGCCTCGTCACGGACCATGCTACACTATACAATCCTACCTTTACTATGCAGTTCCTCCATCTACTCCACAAACATAATAATATATACATATAGTGTTGCGGTTTTGGAAATTCACAAAACACCATTCAGGTTCCCCGAAGGTCAGTTATCTCGATAAGTAAGTGTTTCAGGTTAGGATTCCCCACCAATGTGTAAAGGGAATTATTCGTGTGCCGGGCTGTGAATCTTGAGGTAGCGTTATTCTTTTCTATCTTTTATTTCAACAAACATCCCCGAACAACAGAAACCATCACATCCTCCTCAACGACAGCCGCAAAATGCCGTTGGTTGCGGACACGTTGCGCAACAGTAAAAGCCACATTACACCGACCGTGTGCAAACAGCCTCGGAGCGGCTAATTTCCATAGCGGATCAAAAGGAGGTTTACCCGAAAAGAACCCACGGTGACGTCAGACTTGGGGTTTCCCACGAGGTCACCAGGGGTGAGAGGTCGGAGGTGAAAAGTGGGCGGAGCCTGGCCTCGGGTTCAGAGATCAGAGAGCGGCTCGCCTCGGGCCAATATAAGGGCGGAGCTCGGATGAGTTTTAGGGCTGATTCGGAGATTCATCGCTTATTCGGAGGCTGATTCAGGAGACGGGCGAAACTTGGAGAGTCGAGTGTCGGGCGAGGTGTGTGTGCGCGCCGATCGAGGAGATTTCATCGCTCCCAAGGGATATTCGTCGCTGTCTGGCGTCTGCAGTCATCGCGTCGAACAGCCGGAGTCGAGCAAGCTGCGTCGCGGTCCGGGCAAACGGCCTTGAGTCGGTCGAGCGGTGCTGAGGCAGTGGACGGGTCATAAAAGGGCATCAACTCTAAAAAGAGCAAAGACCCGTTCACTCCTCCGAGCGCATCGCCGGCCAGGCCCGACCGCCCAGGCCGCAGTGAAGGCCGGACGACCAGGGAGAACCGAGCAAGCCGCTCGCCAAGCTGCTCAAGCCGCCGGCCGCTCAAGCGACCGGCGCGTGTGACACGAGGGCCAAGCCAGGGACAGCAGGGGTCACTGACCCGAAGACCTTCGAGCAGTCACAAGGGGCGGCAAGGTAACCTGCCCGGCCTCTTGTGAGCCTCCGGTCATCCAGGCTCCAAGTGGAAATAAAGGCTCATGAGCCCTGTTCTTTTCTGGGGGTTTTGTATGAAAGTGTCTGTGGCGCCTTGTCTTGTTAAGTAGAACTGAATTAATGCATGCCTGTATATAAAAACGATAGACATCGGCTGTAGGTCTTTGCTCGTGTCATGTCCCCTATCCCCCATTGACTGCTTATGTGCCTGTATAATAAATGCCCATTGTTTGAATGTACATCTGCTCGTTGCGTCATTTTCTCCCATTGACTGCCACGGCACGTTCGGGAAATTAGCCGGCTATTAAAGCCGAATTAAAGTGGTAATTAGTCCGACGGAGCTTGCGATTAAAACCGCTCGGCATTGCACACGGCATCATTGCTCGGCATGACCTATGATGTCATAATCATCATTAAAAAACATTCTACATGAGTAGTCCCACCAATGGTGAAAATTGTGTCAATCGGATGAGCGGTTGCAGAGAAAACAGAGACTATTAGCATGGATGTATGTAAGTACGGATGGACGGACGGACAACCCAAAAACATAATGCCTCCGGTGACTTAATCAGAGGAGGCATAACAAAAAAACTTAATAAAAATAAAAATCATAGTTTATTCATTATTATAAGTACTAATGAAGAAAATAGGACAGTATCATCCATAACAGCAAAATACAAGTAAGTACATCCTTGGTATTTCAGTCTGATCAATAAAGCTTCTTAACAACAACCTTGTCATTTAAAGAGGGAATGAAAAACAATCCTACATTGCTTCTCTTCATTGTGGGTAAGATCTCCACAGGGAAGGCAATCTCCCTCTGTCAACCCTCCGAGATGTTCCCTGAGATAAAAGCTGGAGCACACCATGTTAAAAAATAATGTAACAAATTACCACATGACACCACATTCCTCGTTTAAAACAAGCACCACATATTTCACCATTTTCTCAGACAAGTTCTCTCTCTCTCAAATTTTTCCACCTCATTTATCATTCACAAGTTGCACCAGCATAAAAATGGCTTACATCTTCCCTCTCAACTGCTTACTTGTCACTTTATCAATCTCTCTCAACCTTATACCCCTCTACCAAAGTCTGTCATTTTCCTCAACACTCACTCTTCCTCTCACCCTCCATGCAGAGACCACACACGGCGTTATGGCTTCGGGTGCAATTGGCCAAAGTACTGCGGTGTAGCAAATGGCATGCCTGCACGGCCGACAAGGCCATTCCGTCGACCACGGCCGACACGGCCATTCATCGATTTCTCCACTGTTCCATACACGGTAGCGTCCAGGAGGGCAGCGGACAGACACAGCTCTAGCACCTATGCCATAGCCGATGGCAGGAGGAGAGATGACAAAGGCAAACGCAGACGACAAAAAGTTAAAGGCAAAAAATATTTCATTCTCATAAAAAAGTATCCAATACTGTCAGACCCCACTATTCGCGGGGGATACATTCCTGAAAAATGCTGTGAAAGTCGGGGTTCACGAATATCGGGGCATTCTTTAAAAAATAAAAAAATAAAGGGGAAAACACAAACACCAGAGCAGAGGGAGAAAGTAGTTGGAGACAGATAAACAGGGATGTAGGTAACGATGAGGGGTAAGGCAAAATGCAAAGGGTGGACAATATAGATACATAAGAAAATTGTGTTGCCCATTTTGTGATTTTGTCAAGATATGAGGAGAGAGAAGAGACTTCTGCCTGTCTGTGAGAAGGATGAGAGATGTCACGGCAGAGTTTGGAGTCATCAGCAAAGAGATAAAGAGGAATTTCCAGAGAGTCAGTGAGATCATTGATGAAGATTAAGAATAATATTGGGCCTAGAACCATTCCTTGGGTACTCCAGCCTTGACAGGGAGGGAGACGAAAGGGTCCCGTTGAGAGCCACACATTGTCTATGAAAGGGGAGGAAGTCAGAGATCCAAGAGTGGAGTTGGCCTTGGATTCATGGGCAGACAGTTTGGAGAGCAAGGCATGTTGCCAGACTGCATAAAAGTTTGAGATAAGTCCAGAGAGATGCACGGCCTTGATCTCCTGTCTGACATTAAGGGCCTCCATTCATTGTTAGGAGAGTAGAAGCAGCATGTCCAAGGTAGAGTGACCAGGTCTGAATCCAATTGATTGGAGATGAGGCCTGAGAAAAGGATAGATTTATGTCAACTGCAATGATGGATTCCATGACCTTCCATTTTTTGCACCATTTTACGTAATGCTGTGATGTGTCTGCTTTCCGATTCCCCAAGTGGATATTGGAGACCATTCCTGAAGTGTTAAAAAAAATAAAAATAAAAAAATACATGAAGTGCAAATGTCAAATCAGGTCACACTTTATGACCCGCGAATAAATGGGGTCTGAATCGTGAATAACGTGGTCCAACTACATCATATTTAATTATAAAACCATTGTATGACAAATATCAAGCAAGGTATTTTGAAGCTGAAGCAGTTACAATCTGTTCTGCTTTTTGAGTTTAAACAAGCAATTTGCTCATTTGTCAAATATTTAAAGTTGGTCAGAGAAAAACCAAAAGGTATGGCTTACCATAAGGAGGTAATTATCCCGATACAATAACCGCTGTGTACGTGAAAGCAATGGGCAGAGAAAGAACAACAGCGTTGCTGTACAGAACCGAAGCTATACAACACATAATTGTAACATTTGGGGGAAAAGTACTTCAAAAAAAAGAGGGCTAAACATCACAAAGGAGGTGATATTGAAGCAGATCTATACGAATAAATGTGTGGGTCAGTGTGCAGTGTGTCCTCCATAATTCCAAAACCATGAAACCTAGCAGCCTGAAACTTTGCATGCATATGAAGAAAACTCCAAGGAAGTGCATTATATCCTTTGTAAGGCGCATCCTTGGTCACCGCTCTCACTGGGGTCTGAAGCCGCCATGTTTTTTGGCCTGCTCAACCATGCCTTGCCTTGGAACAGGCCAACAACGATTTTTTAACGATAAAGTATTTTTTTTCACTTTCCTCACTCACATTCTAAAATGCCTGTTCATCAGAACTACGGATTGCTGTATACATCGCTTTTGTATGTGCTATAGTTTTCAAATTAGGAGCATGGAGCGATTTTATCCATCACATGATGTAATTTTCCACGATCTACCCTCATGGATGAATTAAAGTATATCATTCAAATATTTTTTCGACTGTGAGGGATCGGATATCATCTGGACTAAATAATGTGTCAAATCTGGAGTGAAATCTGATAATTTAAAGAAATAATGAGTCTTATAACCAAGCCTATATACCTATTTACTTTAAGCAAGCAAGCAAGCAAGGTTCCTCCTTCTCCATAACTACACCAGAAAATGTTGAAATTTCCAAAGCATTAAACGTGTTTTTTTCTACTGTTTGGAGAATTATATCGAGTGAACAAAAATAATTGAGGAACGTGCCAAAATTAACCAACTTCATTGAGCAATATGATTTAATGTATTCACTGCTCCACCTCATGCCCTATCCACCAGAGGGACTGCCTATCCATAGCATCTGCCAGATCTGTGTCTATATTTTCGAAGTTTCGCGAGGTGCTCTACAAGGAATCAAAGCAAATCTGGTGAAAAAGGACGTTAAAAAAAAGTTATAACGTTTGTGCAGACCCCAAACCAATGTATCACGTGACAAGTGCACAGACGACCAGTGTTTTGCAATGATTTTTTTTTCTGCAATGTTATTTCATGGGCGGTGAACTTTGCAATGTATCCAGGTTGTTCTGCATGAAGCAGCAAACTATTTTGTGGAAAAAGTCATTATTTGAACGAATTTGTTATTGCATTCACTGCTGTGTGCGGGTGAAGACCAGCTTTAAAGTTTAAGGTATCCTATATGGTATGCAGTGACAGCCTGGCTATACCGTTCTTTATCAACCATTTAATTGGAGTGCTTGCTAGAGTTCTAAAACACTTGCCGAGCGCCATTGTCGATAGCGTACCGCGCTACGTCATCATGAGTGAATCATTCAATCACTGTGGATGCTTTTTGCTGTGCCACGTTATTCAGAGCGAGTGGTTCGTGCTCCGTCACCCGGAGCGAGTGGTTCGTGCTCCGTCACCCGGAGCGAGTGTTCGTGCTCCGTCACCCGGAGCGAGCAGTTCGTGCTCCGTCGTCCGGAGCAAGTGGTTAGGCTCCCGTCACCCGAGCGAGTGTTCGTGCTCCGTCACCCAGAGCGAGTGTTCGTGCTCAGTCACCCGGAGCGAACAGTTCGTGCTCCGTCGTCCGGAGCACAGTGGTTAGGGCTCCGTCACCCGGCAGCGAGTGGTTCGTGCTCCGTCACCCAGAGCGAGTGGTTCGTGCTCCGTCACCGGAGCGAGTGGTTCGTGCTCCGTCACCCGGAGCGAGTGGTTCGTGCTCCGTCACCGGAGCGAGTGGTTCGTGCTCCGTACCCGGAGCGAGTGGTTCGTCTCCGTCACCCGGAGCGAGTGGTTCGTGCTCCGTCACCTGGAGCGAGTGGTTCGTGCTCCATCACCTGCAGCGAGTGGTTCGTGCTCTGTCACGCGGAGAGGAGTGGTTCGTGCTCCGTCACCCGGAGCGAGTGTTCGTGCTCCGTCACCGGAGCGAGAGTGGTTCGTGCTCCGTCACCCAGAGCGAGTGGTTTGTGCTCAGTCACCCGAGCGAGTGGTTCGTGCGTCCGTCACCCGGAGCGAGTTATGAAATACCACCCCGATCTCCGAGGCATGCCATATTTACGTGTTTTCAAAATTACTGAGCCAAATTTTTTTTCCACCCATCACACGTATAAAACATTATATTTGTGAACATATCCCTGAAATGTCTATATATGTGCAACGCTGTTTTTCGGTGAAAGCTACTCAAGGTTTTTGGGTTGTATACAGTAAGTACTGTAGTTGGTACTGAGCGGTGTTCGTCCCCTGATGCGTCCGGGGCAGTGTTCGTGTCTGGACGGCTTGGCTCTGGATGCGTCGGTGGGTTTTGTCTCCGGATGTGTCCAGCCGGTGTTTAAGTATGACCAGTAGAAAATGGATTTCAGACATTATTTTGTTTCCATCTTCACTTTATTCTATGCAGAATCATTTTGATGACTGAATCGTAATTACGCTCACCGTACTCTGCTTCCTTCCTCTCACCTCACACGTTTTCGCCCCTCCACCCCTCCTCTCTCCTTTCCCCTCCACCTCTTCATTCTCCCCACTCCTCTCCCACACCCTCCCTCCCCTTTCCCATCTTTTTCTCCCCTCCCCCTTTCGTATTACCAGCGAAGCGACGGGGTGTCTTTGCTCGTAAACAACTAACAGCTCAAAGAACTCCAAACATCTGTGCAACTAGCAGCATAAACATTAATCATACTATATATAATTGGTGTGGTGTGTGTGGTGTGTGTTTTTGAATTGTTTGCACAACTAAAGCATTGATGGAATGAGTTGAAATTTTGTGGTTGTATTTGGGGGTGCCTGAGAAGGTGCAGCCATTAAAAGAAATTCATAGTTGCGGGGGTTCAGGAAGTGGGAGGGTGGAGTCTCCATGTAAATGTGTGATGTGTTTTGCCGCTCCAGGCAGCAGAGTGTATTACAAAATCCTAGCTCATTCTAAAATACACCAATAAGGGACTATCGGAATGTCTCGGGAACGCCCAACGATGCCTTTCGCTCATTCACGATGCGTTTGTTTTCATTGCCTCACTTCCGCTAATCAGGGAACTTTGAGTCTGCCATTGCTCGGGCGAAATGAGTCTTTTAAACATAACTGCACTGATTAAATAAGTGTCAAATGAGGGCAATTCCAAAATGGACGGTCATTGTTGCGTTCATGGATGCAAATAAGACATATGAAAATATGGGAAGGATGAGAAATATCTGTGGATGAGAGGTGTCACAGTCCTTCAATTTCCTGGTATATTAATGAGCAGCTGCATGGATAAGGAAGGTTGATGGCCGAATGACTGGTGGCCTACCCACAACTCGAGGTAGTGTACTCGTCACATCGTTGTGCTAAATACGGATGGAATTGGGAAGAAAACTCCGTCTTGGAAGCACGAAAATCCTGAACTATTTTCGTGGAATGATTGGAGCCTCGTGAATATATAACACCGCAAGTTAAACGGGACTCTAATCATCTTCAAGGCAGTAAAGAAATAGCACAAATATCTTGGTCAACTTGCTAAGAACAAATGAACCTTCACAATGCTTCGCTGCCGGCTCAGTCAATCCACACCAATGGTGGATCCTCCATGCTGTGACACGGAGGGATCATTGTATTTCCATACTTGCCAGGGGCTGAGAAGAAGTTGATTTGGAGAAGCTCACAAAAACCTCCGAAGTGAGAGGATAGAAAATTAGCCATACTAGCAAGTTGCCGTGCCCACATAGGATTCGAAACGGGAATAGGGATAGAGGTGGCAAAAATGCAAATGGTGTCTTCTGTCATCGAGCCGGCAAGCTGGGAGCAACACTTCACATTTATTTCCACATCTGATGCAATTTAAATGCTCTAATGGTGGCAAGGTGCTCCATTTGGAACTTTGTTCAACTACACTACATGCCAAAAGTATGTGGACACCTGCTCATCCAACATTCTCATTCCAAAATCATGGCATCAATATGGAGTTGGTCACCTCTTTGCTGGTATAACAGCCTCCCTCTTCTGGGAAGGCTTTCCATGAGATGTTGGAACATTGCTGCAGGGATTTGTTTCCATTCAGCCGCAACAGCTGAGTTGAGGTCGGGCATCCGATGTTGGGTGATTATGTCTGGTCGCAGTCGGCGTTCAATTCATCCAAAGTCAGGGCTCTGTACAGACAGTCAATGTCTTCTACACCGATCTCCAAACCATTTCTGTATGGACCTTGCTTGTGCATGGGGGTATTGTCATTAGCCGAAACAGGAAAGGGCCTTTCCTAAGACTGTTGCCACAACGTCGGAAGCACGAACGTCTCGAAATCATTGTGTTGCCCGTGGCGTTAAGAATTTCCTTCATGGAACTAAGGGGCCCGAGACCGAACCATGAAACACAGCCCCCAGACCATTATTCCCTCCTCTACCAAATTTACAGTGTGGCACTATGCATTTGGGAAGCGCGTTCTCACTGACATCCGCCAAACCCAGATTCGTCCGTCGGATTGCCAGATGGTGAACGTGATCATCACTCCAGGGAGAACTCGTTTCCAACTGCTCCAGAGTCCATGGCGGTGAGCTTTATACCACTCCAGCTGACGCTTGGCATTGCGCATGGTGATCTTAGGCTTGTGGTTGTGCTGCTGGGCCATGGAAACCCATTTCATGAAGCTGCTCGACAAACAATGTTATGTGACATTGCTTTCAGCATCAGTTTGGAAACTCGGTAGTGAGTGTTCAACCCGACGACAGACAAATATTTCCATGTTATGCGTTTCAGCACTCGCGGTCCGTTCTGTGGTTGTGTGGCCGCCACTTCGCAAGCTGACTGGTTATTGCTCCTAGGAGCGTTTCTAATTCACAATGCCAGCACTTACGTTGTGCAGGGCAGCTTCGAGCAGGACAGAAATTTAATGAACTGACTTGTTGGAAGGTGGCGTTCCCTATACGGTGGCCACGTTGTAAGTCACTGAGCTCTTCGTACGGACCATCCCACTGCCAATGATTGATCTTGGAGATTACATGCTGAACTGTGCGCGATTTTATTACACCTTGTCAGCAATGGGGCGTGGCTGAAATGACGAATCCCACAATTAAAGGGGGTCCGGCATCATTTTGGCCATGTAGTGTTGTAGCATTTTGACGCCATGATCTGATAATAAAAATTTGTATTTGTGCAAAGCCAGGACCATTGCGGATGAGGACGACGGACGACGTAAACTTTCCCTTCTATTATTAATATAGGCCTATTGTTCATTCTGGATATTTATTTTTTTTGATCATCATGGTCTAAGGTTATTTTCTCTCCTTCAGCAGTTTCAAAGCTTGCACTATTCACTCCATCCATGGGGCCTGCCCTATAAATAGGGAGCACAATACATTTTTGATGTGTTATATGAGCTCGGTGAGCGTAGTAGCTTTTTGAAAATTGTATGACAAATCATGCCTTGAAGGAACATTATT
>CM068954.1:66700902-66724745 GCA_035128595.1 Eptatretus atami
CTTGGTAATTGTCGATAATTCGACACTGCTCGTGTGGAGCGAGGATAACCATCAGGTTTAATCGGGCAAGCACCAGACTCTTTAGAATGCCGAACTACGCATGCGTCCAGAGCAAGATGACTTTCAACCATTTTAGTATCCAAATTTATGATTTTGATCTTAAATTTTTACAAAAAGTTATTTTACCCTTGGAGATGTCGAAGGACGGAAAACACTTGGATGCTTTCCAATCCGTTGAAAGCGTTGGGAATCAGCTATGTGGCTTGTCTTGTGAGGAAATCTGAATGGCTATACGTCTGTAGGACAAAGGTGTTCTAGGACTACATCAATTGACCAGAGGACTCATGTATTGCAGAGCAATAAGCATGATGTTGAACAGTATATGTGTAACATCATGTTACCTGCTGACATCTCCTGACACAGTCCTCGGATGCTTATCTGGACCCCAAGCTTATGTTTTTTTTCGTTAAACTCCAGGAAAGGACACCAACTACATGTGAAAAACAACGAAATAACAATCAGCAGACAGGACACCGGACTTTGCCACATTGAGGAAAGACACACATTGGATGCACTGAATGCTCCCTGCCCGTGAAACACCGGGATAACAGCATTTATAGCAAACCCAGGTAGAACACGTTCAGAGGGGAGTGACGTACTTTTAGAGCTGATTCTCTGTCAACCACTGTACCACGCGGTAGTAAATCAAAAACCTAAAAAAACCTCTGTTATTTCAAACATAGATTGTTATGGAGAAGACCAACTGATCATGATCATTTTTCATATGTATTTATCAAATTTTCAATGGAATCTGATTTGGATCAAGTGGTTGTGAGTTGTGTGTTTTGTATCATTGTTGTTTTAACAGTGATTTCATTTATCATTAATTTTGGGGACTCAAAATGCTGTAGTGTCGTTGTTAAAAACTTGATGTGACGGGAGATTTGGTGATGGCGTTCACGGCCGACATTTTTGCAGAGCTCTGGTACCTCAAAATTTGGCACTACACCACTGCATTAAACTGGGATATTTTAATACAGAATTGACTCCCAAAATCACTTTCAACTGTACGTCAGGCCTGGCCATCCAGTTTGTGAAAGAGCAGGCCAAAGTACGTTCACCAGCGACCCCACTAGCTGGTGGAAATAATGGGCATTAAATAAGTGGTAGTTGGAGTAAGTGATTAATTTTTGTCAAGATTAGTTGCTGGAGGAAACTCTTTAATTTGTAATCAGCTCATTAGACTTGACTCAATCGGCTCCAAGTGGTTTAAATTTATGAATACACCTATGGTTTCGATCCTGTATCATATAGGTGAGCACGGTGAACCGTGCGAGAAAGTTGTGAATGTGTACAAGTTAGACGGGAAAAAACAAGATTGATTGGGAATTTAGAACGTATTATTTTGGTCTTTGTTGTTGCGATGAGGATTTCAGGCATTCACTTTTATTTATTTCTCTCCATCAGACCCCGCACTGAATCACAGGAAGTAACACGAGAAGAAAAGAAGAGGACGGTGATTTAGGACCACGGAGTAATGCAGACATGTCCAGTTTTCATTTTGTCTCTTTGCTCCATATCCTTTCACACCTCCTGCGTCTTGGTAAGAGAAGCTGATTACCTTAGTTGAATCGTGGGGTTAAAGAAATGGAACAAGATAAAAGGAAGGAGAAATTTATGAAAGGGTGAAGACAGAGACGACCTAAGTTGTCCTCTTCTTTCTTCTCGTGTTACTCTGTGATTCATCTGGTGGGTTTTCGATGGAGAGAATAAATAAAGTGATGCCTGAATCCTCATCGCGAACATACAAAGACCAAAAAAATACGTTCTAATTCCCAATCAAAGCTGTTGTCCCCTCTACTGACCCATTCACAACTTTCTCGACGGTTCACGTGCTCCACCTATCATGATTACAGGATCCAACCAAGATTATTATCTCAAATTAATACCACTTGGAGCCGATGAGTCAAGTCTCTGAGCTGATACAAATTAAAAGTTCCTCCAGCAACTAATCTGACAAAAAATAATCACTACTCCAACTACCACTTATTTAATCCCCAATTATTGCCACCAGCTAGTGGGTGGCTGCTGTGAACCGTCTTGCCTTCTTTCACAAACGTGATGCCAGGGCCTGACGTTACAGTGAAAGTGATTTTGGAGTCAAATTCTGTATTAAAATATCCAGTTTAATGCAGTGGTGTAGTGCCAAATTTTGAGGTACCAGAGCTCTGCAAAAATGTCGGCCGTAACGCCATCACCAAATCTCCCGTCACATCAAGTTTTAACACGACACTACAGCATTTGAGTCCCCAAAATTAGTGATAAATGAAATACACGTTTTACAATGATAAACAAAAACACTCACAACCACTTGATCTCACAATTCAGAATTCCATTAAAATTAATAAATAAATATAAAAAAGTCAGATCAGTTGGTCTTCTCCATAACCAACTATGTATTGAAATAAAGAGGTTTTTGTTTTTTATTTACTACCACGTGGTAAGGGTTGACAAGATAGCCTAAAAGTACGTACACTCCCCTCTGACGTGTCTAGCCTGGGTTTGCTATAAACTGTTATCCCGGTGTTTCACGGGCAGGGAGATTCATCATCAATGTGTTTTCCTCGGATGGGCATTAAGCCGGGTGTCCTGTCTGCTGATTGTTATTTCGTTGTTTTTCACATTAGTTGGTGTCTTTCTTGGAGTTAACGAAAAAAAAAATAAAGCTTAGGGGCCAGATAAGCATCCGAGAGTGTTCAAGGAGATGGTAGAGCAGGTAACCATGATGTTAACATATACTGTATAACATCATGCTTATCTGCTCTGCAAACATGAGTCCTTGTCATTGATGTAGTCTAGACCCACCTTTGTTCATACAACGTGATAGCCATTCAGATTCTTCACAAGAGCAGCCACATCACTGATCCACCCAGACTTCAACGGATTGGAAGCATCCAAAGTTTTCCGTGCCTTCACATCTTCCAGGGTATAAATACTTTTTGTAAATTTAAGATCAATCACTAAATTTGGATATAAAATGGTTGAAAGTTCATCTTGCTTCTGGACCATGCTGTATTCGGCAATTCATAAGAGTCTGTGTTGCCGATATTAAACCTGAATTGTTATATCGCTCCCTAGAACAGTGTCGATGTATCGACATACCCAAGCTTTGGGACAAACCTTTCACCCAAATATTTGGCCAGGAAATTGATGAAGCACAATAATTCAAGCCGATCGTGAAAGTGGGAGTTTATTATTTTAAACTGTTGAGGAGCAACCTCGCCTCGGATAGATATGATTTTGAAGTGTCGTTTGGCTAAATGTGGTAAAAATCATATCTTGTTTTTGCTTTGTCAGTTTGTTTCACCTTTTTTAAAAATGTATTTCCACAGGATGTCGAAGGAACAAATTAATCAACTCCGTAAATGAGCATTTTGCGTCATTTGATCAATAATCAAAACGTCATTCAAAAATTGAAGGAACTACCAACAGCTCAGCTGTTCATCAGTAGTTATGGCTCAGTCTGACTTCAACCATTAAACTGCATCCTCATCACCTCCGAAAGTACACTCCTCACAAATCACCACCTTCCAACCAAACCACCAAACACACACACTTCCCTCAAATCACCACCTCCTCCTTATCAACCCTCCGCCCCTCATCCCCTCCCAAACCACACTCATCTCCCAAACCACAACCTCATCCCTCCCAACCACAACCTCAATCCCTCCAAAACCACAACCTCATCCCCTCCAAACCACAACCTCATTCCTTCCAAACCACAACCTCATCCCCAACCCAAAACGCAATCTCATGGCCCTCCCAAACCACCACCTCATCCCCTCCAAACACGGCACCTCATGCTCCCCAAACACGCACCTCATGCTCTCCCAAACCACAATCTCATGGCCTCCAAAACCCACCACCTCATCCCTCCCAAACACGCCACCTCAGCTCTCCCAAACACGCACCTCATGTCTCTCCCAAACCCCCAACACCACCTCATGCTCTCCCAAACACGCACCTCATGCTCCCCAAACCCCAAACACCCTCATGCTCTCCAAACCACCACCTATCCCCTCCCAAACACGCACCTTCATGCTCTCCCAAACACGCACCTCATGCTCTCCCAAACCCCCACCTCATCCCTCCCAAAAACAGCACCTCATGCTCCCAAACCCCCACCTCAGGCTCTCCCAAACCACCACCTCATCCCTCCCAAACCACCACCTCATCCCCTCCCAAACACGCACCTCATCCCTCCAAACACGCACCTCATCCCCTCCAAACACGCACCTCATCCCTCCCAAACCACGACCTCATCCCCTCTCAAACACGCAACCTCTCCCCTCCCAAACACGCACCTCATGCTCTCCCAAACCCCAAACCACCACTCCCAAACACGCACCTCATGCTCTCCCAAACCACACCTCATCCCCTCCCAAACACGCACCTCATTTTCTCCCAATCCCCAAACCACCACCTCATGCCTCCCAAAACCACCTCACCATCCCCTCCCAAACAGCACCTCATCCCTCCCAAACCACCACCCTCATCCCCTCCCAAACACGCACCTCATCAGCCTCTCTCCCAAACCCCAAACACACCTCCCAAACACGCACCTCATTGCTCTCCCAAACCACCACTCATCCTCCCCCAAACACGCACCTCATTCTTCCCAAATCCCAAACCACCAACCTCATGCTCCTCCCAACCACCACCTCATCCCCCTCCCAAACACGCACCTCATCCCTCCAAACCACCCCTCATCCCCTCACCAAACACGACCCATCCCCTCAGCATCCCCAAAATCCCAAACCACCACCTCAGTCCCTTCCCACACGGCACTCATTCTTCCCAACCCCAAACCACCACCTCATCCCTCCCAATCACGCACCTCATGCTCTCCCAAACACCACTCATCCCTCCCAAACACGCACCTCATGCTCTCCCAACCCCACCTCATCCCCTCCCAATACGCACCTCAGTTCCCAAACCCAACCACCACTCATCCCCTCCATCACGCACCTCAGCCTCCCAACCCCCACCCATCCCTCCCCAACACCACTCATGCTCTCGCAAACCCAAACCACCACCTCCCAAACACGCACATCCCTGTGATGACGATCCTACGGATGAGTACATTTCAAGAGGTTGTGGATGTGACCTCGTCAGATGGACCGAGCGGCTCCGTAGTCGTCAACAGGAAAAGCGCTGAGAAATCTCGAGCAGTTCAAGAATGGAGGAGGACGGAAAGAGAGGAAGATATGAGGGAGGGAGGACCGGGAGGGACGGAGGGCGGAGGACGGGAGGCATGGAGAGGGAGCTCGGCTGCCCGAGAATCATGGACCCGTTATTTTCCTTCATTTTATACTCCATTACTTTTAACTCTCATTTACGCCATCAGTATCCCGTCAGAGCACGTTAAATACGACCTATAAACGCGGTGTGTATCCCACTTGTTGTAAGTGAGACAAAGGTTCACAGAAAAAGAGATGACGCACACAACTCGAGGAGAAGAATGAAACCGTGACAAAGTACAAAATAATCACAAACGCGATAGGAGAACAATCGACGTGTTTCCTCATCCACCAATCGACGCGCTCCTCATCCACATCTCGACGGCGTCTCCTCACCCAACATCATGGTCTCACCGCGTCTCCTTCATCCACCATCATCGACGCGTTCTCTCATCCACCCACTTTCGACGTGTTCCTCAGCACCATCATCGACGTTCCCCCCCACCATCACGACGTGTCTCCTCATCCACCATCATCCGACGGATCTCTCATCCATACGGATTCATTCATCGACGTGTCTCGCTCGATCAACATCATCGACGTGTTCTCCTATCCAACATCTCGACGTGTGTCCTCAAGAATTCATTGATGAGTGGCACACATCGAGGTGCATCCACCATCATCGACGAGGTCCTCATGCCATGGACCATTCTTCGACGTGTTTTCCTACTCCACCATTCATCGACGGGTCTCTCAATCCCATCATCGACGTGTCTCCTCACCACCATTCATCGACGTCATCACCCTCATCGTCTCTTCACCATCATCAGCGTGGATCTCCTCTATCCACCATTCATCGACGTGTCTCTCATCAACCATCGAGTGTTCCTCATCCAACATCATCGACGTGTTTCCTCATTCCACATCATCGACGGTTTCCCACCACCATCATCGACGTGTCTCCTCATCCAACATCATCGACGTGTTCCTCATCACATCATCGACGTGTTTCCTCATCCACATAATCGACGTGTTTCCTCATCAAAATCATGACGTGTTTCCTCATTCAACATCTCGACGTGTTTCTATCAACATCATCGACGTTTTTCCTCATCCACATCATCGACGTGTTTCCCATCCAACATCATCGACGTTTCCTCATCCAACATCATCGACGTGTATTCCTCATCCCTCATCATCGACGGTGTTTCCTCATCCACCATCATCGAGGTTTCCTCATCCACCATTCATCGACGTGTTTCTACCACCATCACGACGTGTCTCTCATCCACCATCAATCGACGTGCCCTTGCATCCACCATCATCGACGTGTTCCTCATCCACCTCATCGACGTGTCTCCTCATCCACCATCATCGACGTGTCTCCTCATCCAACATATCTCGACGTTGTCTCCTCATCCATCCATTCATCGACGTGTCTCTCATCCACCATCATCGACGCGTCTCCTCATTTACCATCATCGACGGTTCTACCTCATCCACACATCATCGACGCGTCTCCCATCCACCATCATCGACGTGTCTTCCTCATCCACCATCACTCGACGTTGTTTCCTCATCCACCATTTCATCGACGTTTGTTTCCCTCATCCACCATCATCGACGTGTCTCCTCCATCATCACTCCCGATACATCATCGACGTGTGTCTCCTCATTCCCACACACATCTCTCGACGTGTCTCCTCATTCCACACATCGACGTGTCTCCTCATCCAACATCATCGACGTGTCAATCCATCAGACGTTCCACCATCATCGACGTGTCTCCTCATCCACCATTCATCGACGTGTGTCTTCCTCACCGACCATCATTCGACGTGTTCCTCATCCACCATCATTCGACGTGTCTCCTCATCCAACCATCATCGACGTGTTCTCATCCACCATCATCGACGTGTCTTCCTCATCCACCATCATCGACGTGTCTCCTCATCCACCAGCATCGACGTGTTCCTCATCCACCATCATCGACGTGTCTCCTCATCCACCATCATCGACTGGTTCTCCTTATCCACCATCATCGACGTGTCTCCTCATCCCACTCATCATCGACGTTGTTCCTCATTCCCACCTCATCATCGACGGTTTCCTCATCCACATCATCGACGTGTCTCCTCATCCACACATCATCGACGTGTCTCTCATCCAACATCATCGAGCGTGTCTCCTCATCCAACATCATCGACGTGTCTCCTCATCCAACCATCATCGACGTGTCTCTCCATCCACCATCATCGACGGTGTCTCCTCATCCACATCATCGACGTGTCTTTCCTCATCCACCATCATCGACGTGTTTCCTCATCCACCATCATCGACGTGTTCCTCATCCAACATCATCGACGTGTCTCTCTCTCATCACCATCATCGACGTGTCTCCTCATCCACCATCATCGACGGTCTCTCATCCACCGTCATCGACTGTGTCTCTCATCCACATCATCGACGTGTTTCCTCATCCACCATCATCGACGTGTCTCCTCATCCACCATCATCGACGTGTCTTCCTCATCCAACCATCATCGACGTGTCTTCCTCATCCACCCATCATCGTACGTGTTCTCCTCATCCACCATCATCGACGTTCTCCTCAGTCCACCATCATCGACGTGTTCTCCTCATCCACCATCATCGACGATGTCTCCTTCATCCACCATCCATGACGTGTCTCCTCATCCACCATCATCGACTGTTTCCTCATCCCACCATCATCGACGTGTTTTCCTATCCACATCATCGACGTGTTTCCTCATCAACATCATCGACGCTGTCTCCTCATCCAACATCCATCGACGTGTCTCCTCATCCAATCATCGACGTGTCTGTCCTTCCCATTCAACTTTCATCGACGTGTCTCCTCATCCACCATCATCTGACGTGTCTCCTCATCACCCATCATCGACGTGTTTCCTCAATCCACCATCATCGACGTGCTTCCTCATCCACACTATCATCGACGTGTTTCCTTCATCCACCATCATCGACGTGTTTCCTCATCCAACATCATCGCACAGGTTTCCTCATCCACATCATCGACGTGTTCTCCTCATTCCACCCATCATCGACGTGCTCCTCATCCACCATCATCTGACGTGTCTTCCTTCATCCACCATCACGACGTGTTCCTCACCACCATCATCGGACGTGTCTCCTCATCCACCATCATCGACGTGTCTCCTCATCCAACATCCATCGACGTGTCTCCTCATCAACTCATCGACGTGTCTCTCTCATCCAAATCATCGACGTTGTTTCCTCATCCACCATCATCGACGTGTCTTCCTCATCCACCATCATCGACGTGTCTCCTCATCCACCATCATCGACGTTCATCCATCATGTCCACCATCATCGACGTGTCTCCCTCATCCACCATCATACGACGTGTCTCCTCATCCACCATTCATCGACGTGTTCTCCTCGATCCACCACTCATCGAACGATCGTTCTCCTCTCCACCATCATCGACGTGCTCTCCTATCCAACATCAGTCGATGTGTCTCTCATCACCATCATCGACGTGTCCCTCATCCACCATCATCGACGTGTCTCCTCATCCACACATCATCGACGTGTTTCCTCATCCACCATCATCGACGTGTCTCCTCATCCAACATCATCGACGTGTTCCTCATCCAACATCATCGACGTGTCTCCTCATCCAACATCATCGACGTGTTCCTCATCCAACATCATCGACGTGTCTCCTCATCCAACATCATCGACGTTCCTCATCCAACATCATCGACGTGTCTCCTCCTCCACCATCATCGACGTGTCTCCTTCATCCACCATCATCGACGTGTCTCTCCATCCACCATCATCGACGTGTTTCCCTCATCACCATCATTCGACGTGTTTCCTCATCCAACATCATCGACGTGTTTAATCATCACATCATCGACGTGTTTCCTCAGTCCCACCATCATCGACGTGTTTCCTCATCAACATCATCGATTGTTTCCTCATCCAACATCATCGACGTGTTTCCTCATCCACATCATCGACGTGTTTCCTCATCCACCATCATCGACGTGTTTCCTCATCCACCATCATCGACGTGTTTCCTCATCCACCATCATCGACGTGTTTCCTTCCAACATCATCGACGTGGTTCCTCATCCACCATCATCGAACGTGTCTCCTCATCCACATCATCGACGTGTCTCCTCATCCACCATCATCGACGTTGTCTCCTCATCCACCATCATCGACGTGTCTCCTCATCCACCATCATCGACGTGTGTTCTCATCCACCATCATCGACGTGTTTCCTCATCCAACATCATCGACGTGTTTCCTCATCCAACATCATCGACGTGTTCATTCATTCCAACATCATCGACGTGTTCCTCATCCACATCATCACGTGTTTCCTCATCCACCATCATCGACGTGTTTCCTCATCCAACATCATGACGTGTTTCCTCATCCACCATCATCGACGTGTCTCTCATCAACATCATCGACGTGTTTCCTCATCCAACATCATCGACGTGTTTCCTCATCCCATTCATCACGTGTCTCCATCCACCATCATCGACGGTTTCCTCATCACCATCATCGACGTGTTTCCTCATCCACCATCATCGACGTGTCATCCTCATCCACCATCATCGACGTGTCTCCTCATCCACCATCATCGACGTGTTTCCTCATCCAACATCATCGACGTGTTTCCTCATCCAACATCATCGACGTGTTTTCCTCATCCAAACATCATCGACGTGTTTCCTCATCCAACATCGACGTGTTTCCTCATCCAACATATCGACGTTTCCTCATCCAACATCATCGACGTGTTCCTCATCCAACATATCGACGTCGTGTTTCTCATCCAATCATCGACGTGTTTCCTCATCCACCATCATCGACGTGTCTCCTCATCCAACATCATCCAGCGTGTTTCCTCATCACCATCATCGACGTGTTTCCTCATCCAACATCATCGACGTGTTTCCTCATCCAACATCATCGACGTGTTTCATCATCCAACATCATCGACGTGTTTCCTCATCCACCATCATCGACTGTTTCCTCACTCCAACATCCATCGACGTGTTTCCTCATCCACCATCATCGACGTGTTCCTCATCCACCATCATCGACGTGTTTCCTCATCCACCATCATCGACGTGTCTCCTCATTCCAACCATCATCGACGTGTTTCCTCATCCACCCATCATCGACGTGTTCTCTCATCCAACATCATCGACGTGTTTCCTCATCCAACATCATCGACGTGTTTCCTCATCCACCATCATCGACGTGTCTCCTCATCCAACATCATCGACGAACCAACCTGTGCTGATTTACACCTCGTTACAACTACCTCGTTACAACCAACCTCGTTACACACCTCGTCAACTCGGACCAGTTTATGCTGCTCGTGTCTCCGCAGTTTCCCCTCGTTCGCAGCCAAGATTTATGTCGAAGGAAAGTTTAAATTTCCAGCGGAGAAGCTTACCGGGTGATGTTGATGATTCACGGGAGAGGAGAACTGTGGAGCACAGGAGTAACTCCACCGGGCAAATCGCGACCACGAAGAGGATGATGTAGTCAATGCAAGTTTAGGGCGTGTCCTTGTGAGTGATGTGCTTCACGAGCATTTTGATTGGCTCCTTGTGCTTTATTGACGGAACAATCGCCCAAAGTTGTTTTGTTTGTTTTTCTGTGATTCGGGAATCATTTTCGAAAACTTCATTTGGCTTTTTTCAACAAACAGTCGGTGAGTCGACGAATTCTGATTTTGAACCCACGTGACTGATTTGGAACCCGCGGGGCTGCTGTTTAAAACTGACAGTGGAGGTAGCGGGTGCAACAATTGGACACACCAGGTAAGGAATAAACAAACTGGAAAGGAAGAGAGAGACGCTTCACGAATTGCATGTCATCCTTGTGGAGATCGAAAAGGGGTTTGGAATTATGATGGGTTAATGAGGGTAGTAAAGATCATGTGTCAGGATGAGAGGAGGAGGGGTGACATGAGATGGCAGTGCACGACTTTCTTGAAGCCCGAAGGGAAGAGTGAGACCTACCACCAGCACCAGATTTATGGTGATGGAGGCCTATGGCACACGTGGGTAATGGTGGCGCCTTTCTGCCACCAACGATGAAGTAAGGCGGTGGTTTTTAACCTTTTTCACATTTCTCGACATGTTCTTGTTATCGGGTTACGCCAACACAGAAAGTAAAAATTCTCCGAACAAGTGAATTTGGACAATATTAGCAAAACAATTTCCAACTAAAATTGTCAAATACCCAGGTCAGGTCAGGTCAGGTCAGGTATGGGAGCATGCACCGGAGCAGCGCGTCGCTGCGTCCACTTTCCGCCGGTACTCAAGGACCTCCGTCTGGCCATCCCCAGGCAGATGCCTGGCCCATCCCCACTCCTCGAGATGCCGATTAACCTGCTGCAACACCGAGGCACGTGGTCGGCCAATTGGCCTCCTCCACTCATGAGGCTCCCTCGCTGAGAGAATCTGGTGAGCAGGTCAGCGTCAGGGAAACGAGCCACTTGTCCATACAGCCCCAGCTGAAAGTCACGGACGATGCAGGTAACAAATCTCATTTGAGTCTCTCTCAGCAACCGCTCATTGGACACAAAGTCTGAACAGCGATAGCCAAGGATTCTCTGAAGAGACCTGGTCAGAGTCCACTGCATCAAAGTCTCACATCCATGAAGCAAGACTGAAAGCACCAAGAACCTGAAGACTCAGACTTTCAATCTCCCGCAGAGGTACCGGCAGTGCCACAACCCATGATCCAGTGAATCCATGACTTGCCAAGCCTGACCCAGACAACTGTGACTCTCTGGCTCACAGCCAGCAGAGAATGAATATCACTGCCAAGGTAAGTGAATCTCTCCGTAACTCAACATCCTCACGACAAACAGGTACAGACAGGAGAAGGCATCAAATCTCATTGAAAGCCTGGGTCTTAGTTTTGACCCAGGAAACCCGTAATCCCAGCGGCTCCGACTCCTCATTTATCACCTCGAGGGCCAACGAAACAACATCGAGTCTCCGCAAGAATGACTGCATCATCTGCGAAATCAAGGTCAGAGATCTTGACATTCCCAAATGATTCACCGCAGCTTGATCTCTCCGACATCCTCCCCAGAATCCAGTCCATACAAGTGCTGAAAAGTGTGGGGCCAGTACACACCCCTGACGAACTCCAGTAACAACTAAAAAAAGTCAGAGATGGTATCACCACATCTCACAGCACTCACAGAGTATAGTTCAGACATCAGATCGATCAGTTTTGGTGACACCCCATGAAGGCCAAAAATCCTCCAGAGGGCATCCCGATTCACTGAATCAACACTTTTCAGAGATCAACATAGGCTGCGTGCAGCCTCCTGCCGAAACTCTCGCCTGCATTCCGTAGGACCCGAAGAGCAAGGATACGGTCAATCGTTGACCTCTTAGGTGAAAGCCTGACTCCTCAGACACTGGTGCTCAAGCAGATGGTGGCGAACCCTTATCAATAATTATCCGAGCAAAGACCTTGCCCAGCACTGAGAGCAGCATCACCCTCCGGTAGTTGTTGCAGTCTTGGCGATCACACTTCCTTTCCAGAGAGGGACAACAACGCCCCTCTGCCAATCAGTTGGGATGATGCCTGTGTTCCAGGCAAAGCACAGAACTGCATGCAATGGTATGAATACATCATTTCCACCAGCATTGAGAAGTTCGGCATGGATGCCTCAGATCCCTGGAGCTTTACCCCATTTCACCCGGTTCACCGCAGTCTGTGTTTCCACAAACAAAGGTGGACCACAGTTGATTGGAGGGTCAGCAATGTAGACTTCTGACATCCAACTCAACAGTGGTGAGCTTCCTGGAACAGCCGCTAAAAGTAACCGGCCCAGCGGTCCTTCACTTCGGATCCTCTGTCAAGAGCCACCACCGCCGCTATAACTGTAGTACACTGAGGGATGGGCTTGGGGGAACGCAATGTGTGAATTCCTCCAAGCAGCTAGAGATTCGTTGACCACAGATGATGCTGTAACCCCTCAAAGATTCCTCACACATCGGCCTCCTTGTCCACCCTTCGTGGACGTTCATTTTTATGCCTCAGCTCCCTGAACAACTCAGCTCTGCCATTCAGTCTGGCCCTGCAACTCTGGTCAATGGTATCCAGTGCCTGAGAACAAAATTATTCTTCGCCCTCCGGTGAGTTCCAAGACCTCCACCGGCAACCTAAGTGAGGTGGTCTTGAAGGCACTCCACACTCTTCAGGATTCCCCAAAGCAACAACCCCCCCCCCCCCAAATCTCCACTCCGCTGTTCGCAAACTCCTCAGCTACCCTCTCATGCTTGAGCTTGCACACAGCCGAGAGTGGGATGGTTCAATTCTCCTGGATTTAAGCTGCAACTTCAGAGTTGTTACAACAAGCCGGTGGTGTATTTGAGGAACTGAGCACTCCGGTCGACCCTGCAGTTCTGGATCAAGAGCGAACATACGTGGTCACTCACCTTGTCACACCACCAGCGTGGAATACCAAGTCCAGCGATGAGCCTGTGGGCATTGAAAACCATGAACCAGCCACCCCAAGTCCATGACTTCTTGTAAAGTCAAGGAACTTAGTGCTATTCTGGTTCACAGTTCCAGACCCATGGGGACCAACACATGTCTCATTACCATCCCTATCACTTCCAGTCGATGCATTGAAATCCCCAAGACTTGAAGAATATCTCGCCTGGGAACTGATCAACCACAGATTTGAACGTGGCATAGAATGCGTCCTTCATGGTGAGATGACCTGCCTCAGTCGGAGCATATACAGAGACCTGTGAACAACACCCAAGGAGTGACAAATCTTTGTTCTCATAATACGCTTGTTGACCGGTGTTACGTCAATTATCATTGGAGTCAGCTTATTCTTCACAGCTACAGCAAGTCTTGGGCATGGTAATCATCAGAGCGACCAGAGCAAGAGTAGGTGGAACCACCCCATGATCTCACCGCAATCCGTTCTACGAATCTCAGGAAGTGCTGCAATACTGATGTCCAAGCACTTGAGCTCAGATGATAACAGAGACAGGTGATTATCCCCTCTTCGGGAGAGGACATTCCAGGCACCACCTGAAGAGACCACCTCAAATTAACCCAAGGAGACCGCCATCTGGTGGAAACACCTCAGCACCACCCCAACACACACTACCGCAATCTGACCTGGAAGGTTACCCCATGGTTTCCCTCCTTTCATCACAGATTGGGGTCCCAAAGGCTTTGCCCCATCCTGTCATCCAGTGACCTGCCCTGCGAAGGGCAGCTGCACAGAAAAGTACTCCCACGGAGTTGGTTTTCAGGTTTTTTAAATGCTTTTTGAATGTTTTGCGGAATAAAGGATTTTACGGTGGCCCGCAATGCAAATCCTGCCACAACCTCCAAATAATATGTAACCCATCTGGGAGGACATCTGCAGACACGGTTGGGCACTAGATATGGATGGCGTTGGCTCTCAAGGAGCTCCTTCGCCCCTTGACAGGTTTTGTTTTATAATCCTGCTGGGTGTCCATATCATACACCTCCTCACTAAGAAATTTGGTGGGGAGACGTTTAGTCCGGACAACCCGACCATGGAACAGGTTAGGACAGGTTTGCATGGTACCTGTAGCAAGTCACAGATCTAATCTGACCTGACTGACTAACCCATGAATGCCCAATTTTTTTTTTTTTTTGGGGGGGGGGGGTTAATTTCCTACACTGGTTAATATAGCAAATTTCCTACTCTGGTTAATATCAGGTTAATAAGCTATAATCACAACAACCAGAATAATTCACAACATGAGAATGCCGCTTGCGTGTACACTTTCGGCTGGCTGAGTAAGGCGGTGCAAAAATTAGATATATTGCATATCATGACAATAAACCTGAATGACCTTGGTGACGGGGTCCCGGGGCATGTGTGGGGTGTTGGAGGCCCAGGGCACTTGCCCCAGTTGACCTTGCATAAATCGGCCCTGAGAGGAGGAGAGGAGGAGATTGGGACCATACTCTGTGCAGAGCGTTGGTGCTGCGCCCTGAGAACAGCCTCTGAAAGATGCTTCCATAGATGGAAGAAGTGAGGAATGGAGTTGAGGTGTGCACTCAGCCTGGATTTTGGAATTTTATTCAGAAGTGGTTTCTGGAAGAACGTGTGCATTCTGATGTGGGGGAGGGTTGGATGACTGAAAGAGCAGAGGAGAATGTATGGAGGAGATTTTGATTTTGATGTTCCATACTGTTTACAAGACGTTGGTGCCACTGAAGCAGTTTCTTGGCAAAAGGTTAGCCTCTACTTGGTGGTTTGCCATTGCCTTCCTAGC
Source organism: Eptatretus atami (assembly GCA_035128595.1). NCBI lineage: Eukaryota > Metazoa > Chordata > Myxini > Myxiniformes > Myxinidae > Eptatretus > Eptatretus atami. Next base: position 66,716,483 of record CM068954.1, read on the forward strand.
ATGTTTTTGTCCATGCTCTGTCCTTTTAAATGCTGAGCCTCAAGCAAGGAAGCAGCACATCCCATTTAAAAAAGGTCTTTGGTATGACTCGGGTGGAATTTTGGTATGACTAACTATTACACAATCTTGTCTGGTTTGTTGGAGAATGGACCAGTAGAAAACAGAACCACCGACCTTCCTGTGATGTGAGAGCATCAGACGTTGTTATTTTGGACTCATCATGGGAGATTACAAACATAGGGGTATACTCCTGGGCACTCACCTGTAGCGACTAGATAAGATAACCAGGGAACAACTGGTTCGCATGGATGACCCATAAAATATGTAAGCGAGAGAAAGTATTATTACCTATGAATTTTTTTTCATGCCATGAACAAACTTTGGAACATTACGGGTAATAAAGTTTGTGGTCAAGTTTCATCATAAGTTGTTTGGTTTTCTGAGAAAAAAGAAAATACGGTCTTTTGGGGGCAACCCCCCTGTCAACCACCTTAGACCCCGATTTTTTTTAATATCATGAACAACCTTTGGTGCATCATCATTGATGAAGGTTGTCGTCAAGTTTCATCGTAATTGGGTATGTAGTTTCTGAAAAGAAAGCAAATACCTATTTTGGGCAGGCAACCCTCTGTACACCCCCTGAGACTTGGAATTTTTAATGCAGATGAACAAACTTGGTACCTCATGGGTGATGAAGGTTGTGGTCAAGTTTCATCGAAATTGTGTGTGTAATTTCTGAGAAGAAAGCAAATATCTCATTTAGGATGGGGCGAGTGGCAACCCCCCTGTAAACTCCCTCCGTCGAACCCGTCAGACCCGATGTATCTATCTATAATTCCAGCAATCTCTGTTGTGTGTGTGTCTGTCTGTCTGTCTGTCTGTCTGCGACCGCCGTTTCTCGACGACCGCCGGTCCGATCTCATTGAAACTTGCCAGGAATATTGCCGGGACCCGCGGATGTGCCTTTTCGAGGTTTGATATCGATCGGACGAGCGGTTCCCAAGTTACGGCCATTTATCTGTCGACCAATGACAAGACACGGTGCTATGACATCACGAATGACGTCACAATTAATGTTATTTATTTTATTATTTATTTTTTTTTTTTGCACGATCGACGGTCCGATCTGATTGAAACTTGCCAGGAATATTGCCGGGGCCCCGCGGATGTGCTTTTCAAGGTTTGATATTAATCGGACGAGCGGTTCCCAAGTTACGGCCATTTATCGTCGACCAATGACAGGACACGGTGCTATGACATCACGAATGACATCACAATTAATGTTTATTTATTTATTTATTTTATTATATTATTTCTTTTGCACGATTGAAACTTGCCAGGATAATTGCTGGGGACCCGCGGATGTGCCTTTTCGAGGTTTGAGAGAGAGAGAGGCTGCACATACTGGCACTCACCTACGGGCACGCACCTACGGGCCCGCCCCTACGGGCCCGTACAGTGTTTTTTAATGCCGTGAAAAACTTTGGTACGTCACGGGAGATGAAGGTGCGGTCAAGTTTCATCAGAATTGCATTTGTAGTTTCTGAGAAGAAGTAAATACTGTTGCGGTTCTGCAAAACCGCATGCCTCTAAGGCAAAGGCACCCAACATACAGTGATCCCCAGGCAGTTATTTTGTTAGTCTTCGTGCAGTCAGATCTTCCTCCCATGTCTCGTGGGTTAACGGGATGAAGGGCGTTGCGTGGGTCGAACAGCTTGGTCTAATAACTATGTCTCGATCTTCAATCCTGGTTTCCATCCACCTCTTACCTTTAAACCACGGTGCAAATCAAAGCAGGCACAGCAACACCTCACCACCCCGACCACCAACATCTCCCACACACGAGAAAAATCATCGCTCATCTCCTCGCACCTCCGCATCGATGCAATTCGCCACCAAACAGAGGGGTGCTGCACGGCCCAGGCCACTCGGACCGCGTCGCATGGGGATGGGCCAAGCGCGTTGGCAGCGCTGGCCGCTTCTCGCCGGGGATGCCCCGAATAGGCGCGTGGGACTGACGCGACCCTCGTCCAGTCACCAGAATGGCGAGGGACGGGGGTCGCGGGGCAGTACGAGGCTCTGGGCCGTGTCGTGCTGGATGTACGCATGAGACCGCTTTTGGCGCCAGGAGCCTGGCAGGGCATGGGGCTATGATCGCTGTGGCCCAATGAGGAAGCGCGATTCAGTTCACGGCGCATCGCTTGGGGTCGTCACCCCACCCTTCGCCCGGGGTTTATAAAAGGCGGATCGTGAATCCGTCCACCCTCTCTGCTCTTCTCCACCTGCCTGCCTCGCCCACTTCCTCGCCTGCCTGCCTTGCAATCGTCTCTGCCTGTTTGCCTCGCCCTCTCCTTCGCCTCTCTGCTCCGCCCTCTCTTCACTGCTCCTCGTCTGCTGTCGCTGCATCTACACTTGGGGTTGGTGTGCAACAGACGTTCTTCTCGACCAGTATGGAGCACACATTTCCACGAGCCCCGGCAAAGTGATTAAGCAGGAGATAACGCACCGACTCTTAAGGTGGGATCACTCAAGCAGAGCGTCCCCCAAAGTGTACTGGGTTGTGCGGTCGGCCGACCGCGCCAGTTATTGCAAGGCCGTTAGTCCTCATCTGCTCTCCTTCCTTCTGGCTATCTCATCTTCATCAGGTTTGTGTGTGTGTATGTGATGGTGCCTGTCGTAGCATTAGTTAAGTTTGTAGAAGATATAATGGGAAAAGTCTGCTCTGTGTCTGCTTTTGTAAATTGCTTGCATTTTGTCGCACCCCACAAATTCCTTGCTATCCCTGCTGTACATAATAATAAACCCCATTCAATGTGCCAAATACCTTTCCTCGCCTGATTGTAAATAAATGCTTTGTATTGAAATGTTCTCAGCTCGTTTTCGTCTTTTCCTTCATTGGTCCAACATGGTCCGTATCCTAGCTTAGCTGGGACGTTATCCCCCAATGATCTGTTTTCTAGTCGGTACGTCCTTGGCAGTTACGCTTGGCTGCATCTGATCCGGAAAGGTGATCCGGTTTGAGCAAGGCGTACCAAGGGCATGTCTCCCGGTAATTAGATCACGTGACCATGAGGTAACCGGTATCCAGTAGATGGGGGACCCGAAATCACGTGGTTGAGTTGTTGGCATTCACAGTCGATTCACTACCCGCTGCATCATGGAGTCATCCGTGTGCGATGGCCTGTGATTCTGGAGAGTCTGGTGGGAACCCGAGGTAGCTTCCCCCCCACCCCCAACCCCTTGTGGTGGCAAGATGGGGTGGCAGACTGAACTTCACTTGGAGAGTCTTCACTTGGAGAGAGGAGAGGATTTCATTGATGGTTTAGCAAGGAAGGAAAAGACATCCGAGGCTTTTGGAATCCGAGTCAATCCTTCATTCCAACCGTGACTGAAAAACCCACTCGTCTAATTTCCGGTTGCACCCAGTACCAGAAAGCCCCCGATCAACCCGAGCTCAAGCATATTTACATATTCTTACAGCCACGGGTACCGAGTGTATTATGAGGGGGTTAATTCCCGTTTCTCCGAAGAAGAACCGGACCTGGGGCCACCATTCACAATTAACTTAATGGTGCGGTTGGTTGCTTAACAACCACAAACGCCAATCAGTTAACCACAAGTTCCAGTGTCCACCGTCTAACTCGAGGTCACGTGGCATCATGATTGGGGAATGCGCCCTCGGTGATGCACCAATCTTATCTTGATTAGATCTTCAGTAATGTAGCTGAGCGTTTACCGCTGGTGCACACCGACTATGACAGGTTAATTAGTTTAGGAATTATAATCTCCCTGTATATCTAGTTTCGGACAATGATGGATCAATGGAAGGAAATGACAATCACGGACAGGTTGAAACGTCAACAAGGAATTTATTTTAACAAGAAATATAAAAGAACTGAAGGACCTTTTATTTCCTTGTCGATTAAATGGGAGAATTCAAATCAAATGTTCTGAGCATTTTCAATCAAAAATGGACAAAGAGCAGATGCTTATCACTATGCCTTACTTAGCAATTAAACAAGAGACGTGGGTACCTAGCAGATCATTCAGGGGGAAAAGAAATCCGGACTCTGCTTACCAAGGCAGAAGTCGTCGTGCGTCTACTAAAATAAACCAAAATGTGTGAGCATGGCTTGGTCTGACTCTTTGAATTAGCTCTCCACAGCTTGGCTCATTTCTGTTGTTAGCGCTTTGCCTCGCCACCGTGCACCCACCTGCAAACAGGCTCGAATACCAATCGATGTCACGTCGTCATTCCTGGGAAACAGGAACGACAAGAACCAGGAATGCCAAGAACCAGTCCGACTGAGCAGAACCAGCAGGAACAGCCAGCTGTCACTAACCGCCATTGCTACCGTCACGAACCGTCAGGAGCTGTCAGGAGCTGTCACTAAGGCCTAAGTCACATTTGGCACGGCGGCCGTAGGGTCTACAAAATCTATGGCCACTAGCAATTCCGAGGCAGAGATGCAAATTGAAATCGGCTACCCCTAAAAATACGTTTTTTTGGGCGTGGCTCCGCCCATAATGGGCGCACCACGCCCATTTTCAGGAAACACAACTAGATCATGATATAAACCTCCCACCAAAATTTTGTCAGGATCCGATCAAAACCCACGGAGCTATGCTCAAGACAGACAGACAGAAAGACAGACAAGCCGGTAGGCGGACATGGGTAGTCGCCTACCAATAGAACCTGACACATGGGCCCGTTCGATGGGGAATGACCTGAGGATTAAGCACAAGAAAATTCATGATTCTAGCTTCAAGGGTTAATGCTGCAGATTGTTTTTTGTTAAATACCCCCACATTTCGAGGTTTTTCGGCCGTTGCTAGGCAACAGAGGGGTCCATAGCAACGGTTCTTTCTCACACATAACTAGGCATACCATGAACCTACCATACCAGTTTCATGTATATCTGACTCATAGTCTCTGAGATATAACGAATTTCGTTTTTTATTGTTTTCACCAGGTTATTCAAAGTCTATCTTCTCGACAGTTTTTCATAGGATCCGGCTGGAAATTTTTGACAATATGGCTGAATGTACTGCCCACAGTCGCTCGTGGGCCCGATTTTTGATTTCGAAAAATAATTTTTTATGATTTTTCAAAAATTTTAAAGTCCGTTGCTAGGCAACGGTGGTGTCCACAGCAACGGTTCTCATTTGCACACAACTAGGTCATGGTATGAACCTACAACTAAGTTTCATCGAAATCGCATTGTATTAACGGAGCACTGGACGGAACAGTGGGACAGACAGACAGACAGCCGGTAGCGGACAGGGTAGTCGACTACCCAATATAACCTGACGCGATGGGCCCGTTCGATGTGGGAATGACCTGAGGATTAAGCACAAGAAATCTGATTCTAGCTTCAAGGGTTAATGCTGCAGATGTTTTTTTCGTTAAAATACCACCACATTTAGAGTTTTTCGGCCGTTGCTAGGCAACAGAGGGGTCCATAGCAACGGTTCTTCTCACACATAACTAGGACATACATGAACCTACCATACCAGTTTCATGTATATCTGACTCATAGTCTGAGATATAACGAACTTCATTTTTTTATTTTTCGACCAGGGTTCATTCAAAGTCTATTTCTCCGACAGTTTTCATAGGATCCGGCTGGAAATTTTTGACAATATGGCTGAATGTACTGCCACAGTCGCTCGTGGCCCGATTTTTGATTTCGAAAAAATTAATTTTTTATGATTTAAAAAAAATTCTAAGTCCCGTGCTAGGCAACGGTGGTGTCCATAGCAACGGTTCTCATTTGCACACAACTAGGTCATAGTATGAACCACAACCAAGTTTCAACGAAATCGTTGAAATCGTTTCAACGTAGGCGTACGGTGGGCATGCGTTATTCGGTGGGCTGCCGTAGGCTCTTATCAATGAAAAATGAATTTTGCTATAAAAACCGATATACATTTTCAAAAACCGAACACAACGTGGCGTTCATGTTTGTTCACGTGCGTCTCCCCCACCTGTTCGTCCTGCATCTTCCGCTTTGTTCATTCAGTTCGTCGGTGGAAGTCCTTGTGAAAGCATCTCTCGTGTGTCGATCGCTACTTTACCTCGTGTTTTCACCTTGATTTGTGCTGGTTTTTTTTTACTCATCTTGTGTTTTAATTAATAACAAAAAAGCAATCCGATCACGTGGTGTGACGGACTGTCGGGCAAGGATTTAATTCACAGAAAAACCGGTTGTAATTTGGAATATCCATGATTACCTCAGCCGCATGCGTTTGATGAAAGTGATTGTGGTTCTGGGGCATCATGTTTGATGAGCTGCCTGGGGCACCGATCTCGCAGAGTGCGCGAGCGATCGGAACCCAGGCCGGAGCACGAGCCTGTGTGTTCCTTTGGATTGGTGATTGTACCAGTTTACATACAATACACCGCCACCGAAGGTCATTTACTCATCTTATTAGCTCGCCTGTTCGAGAAAAGAGAGCTATAGCGATACCCCGGCGTGAGCGTCAGCGTGAGCGTGAAAATGTTAAATTTTTTGTATTACGGAAAAACTCCTTGACGGATTTCGCCGAAACTTGGTGGGGGGGTTAGGTATGGTCCAAGGATCATGCCATTAGATTTTGGACTTGGCTGTCCCCCCCCCCCAAAAAAATTGTTCGAGAAATTTTTTTTTTTTTGCATTTCTACATGTTTTAAGTGATTTCAACCCCCACCCCCAAAAAAAATTTAGAGAAAAAAAAATTTTTTTTTTTTGCATTTCTACGTTTTGTGATTTCCAACCCCCCCGCCCCCCCCCCCCAAAAAAAAATGAGAAAATTTTTTTTTTTGCATTTCTACGTTTTAAGTGATTTCCAACCCCACCCCCCCCCCCCCCCCCAAAAAAAAGTTAGAAAAAATTTTTTTTTTTTGCATTTCTACGTTTAAGTGATTTCCAACCCCCACCCCCCAAAAAAATTGTTTGAGAAATTTTTTTTTTTTGCATTCCTACATGTTTTAAGTGATTTCAACCCCCCCCCAAAAACATTTAGAGAAAAAAATTTTTTTTTTTGCATTTCTACATGTTTTAAGTGATTCCAACCCCACCCCCCCCCCCCCCAAAAAAAAAATTGTTAGAGAAAAAAAATTTTTGCAACTTTTTTTCAACAAAATTTCGATTTCTTTTTTTTGCATTTCTACACTGTTTTAAGTGATTTCCAACCCCCCCCCCCCCAAAAAAAAATGTTGGAGAAAAGAACTATAACTCTGTCAGCACTGTTGACATCATATTTAATGAATAAGATTTAAGGTTCACTTGAGTGACCCAGCAGTATTGGCGGCAGAGGTTTTGCACCTCCCGAGTGCTCCCCCTCTATTTTCCTTTCTAATGTTTTTATCTACCACACTATTTTTATACGCCCGATATATATATATATATATATATATAAATATATATATATATATATATCGGGGCGTATTATGTGATACCGGTCGTCCGTCGTCTGTCTGTCTGTCTGTCCGTCCGTTCCTCCGCACTCTAACTCCCAAAGTTTTCAACTTCACGTTTCATATTTGGTACATAGGTACAGACTGTGGAGACGGTGTGTAGCGACATACGTTCGTCATCTAAAGTGGTTGCCATGGCAACCAGGATGCTGTTTCCATGTAGTAGCACAATTCTGTATATACCTTCTTGTTAGGGCGTATATTGTGCTCACTTGCGCTCTTGTTACTGATTACAATATACAAATACATATATTGCTTTATAATTATACTTCACTGCAATGCTTTATAAAAAATATTAATTATTATTAGACTCGTCTTTTAAAAACGATAAATGTATAAACAGGCGAGCATTGGGTGGCTTTGACACCACTCTGGTTTACCTTAAACATGGGGAATTTCATTTGAAAGTGTCTTGAAAGTGGTTTCTTGGGGTCCAGGAACGAATTAAATTCGGATTCTGGGGCACCATTGTACTGGTATATTCCGAACTGTTATATTTTTATTTCAGTAAAAAAGAACTGGTATATATACCCACTCGTTACCGTCCATCTGGCCGCACATTCGCCTTAGGGCCCCATGTGTCGCCTTGCGGGCACCTTGAGGCTACCTTGCGTCTGCCTTGAAAATTCTATGGCGCCGCAGGGACGCCATAAGGTCACCGTGCGACATCAAATCAAAGATCGTATGGCACCCCTACGTTTTCGGTCTCCACAATTTCTAAATAGGCTGTGTGGTTCGCCGAAAAAATAAAACATATGTGACTGCTACATTGTGTGACTGTGGAAATACTGCGGCGCCCTATAA
>CM068954.1:66734614-66745869 GCA_035128595.1 Eptatretus atami
CCAGCACTGCTATTATCGATTACACAAAATGCGACGTTTCCCGTTTCTTTACTTAAGCGATGGTCTCCTAGGAGCATGATGTGCATCCATGTGATACCCACTGTGCGTCTGAAGTGATAAGCTTTTGTGCAGCTGATTGGCTGGTCAAAACTTGTGGTCATACAGTACGCGCTAGGTTGTGCGTTTAAAGCGCGATTACATTGATTGTGACCCGTAACTCATCAACAAGGACCTGTGTGGTGAACAGGCAGGGCAAGCTGTAAGTACAACATCAGTGTTAATCCAATTCATCTGGATGTCTGTTTCTCTTTAAGAGAGGCCCACAAGTGACTCGGTTACCCGCTCGATATCAAAGCGAAACCAACTTTCACCTCCGCTTTCATACTCATGGTTGCCTCCGTACGCACGTTCAAAATCTTGCATCCCTGCTGTTGTCCCGGAGATTACATGTGGAAGAAAAAGTAATTATATTCATGTACTTTTCAATACTAATTGTGCAGTGCTTTATAAATTTAATTTTATGCTATAATCGAATCGGCTTGTCAGTTATGTTTTTCCATTTACACAAGGTCTTTTTGCCTGAAAGATGATATATTGATAAAAGAATGTAACGTTACTATGAAACCAAGGTACCTGGTTGAAACACACTGCAACTTTGCCATGATATCATTCTTTTTCACGCTAGTGGACACCGTATTGGCAGGTTGGAAGTATTTTTGCCTAATTGCTATCAGGCCCCCTCCACTCCCAAAAAGCATATACAATGCCAAGGAAATGTAAATCTTAGTTAGTGTAACAAATCATTGGCATATTTACCATCTCCAGTGTTTTGGATCGTCCGTGGTACCCATGAAATGAAGTGTTCCTCTGATCCAATGTACTTTTCCCGTTGTGGACCCAGTGACTTAATGTTTTTAACAAATATGAGGTAAACAGGATTTACAGGCCAAGGTCGGTTAACAACAAAATTCCACACAATTGGTGCATGAACTCGATAGTAAACTAAATCCCTGGAGCCAAGTCCATGGTTCGGCAGGCGACGGGCGGAATTGCCAACGAGATGGCCATCCCCTGGCGGCGGCCTGTTCTTAGCGCGGCTAACGACATCAACAAAGGAAAGTAGCAAGTCAGAGAATTTTTATGATAGCCTGAGAGGATCCTGCGGTCTTCGAGACGGCTTCAAGCCTTCGGGCTGACCAGAGATCAGGGGATCTCTTCCACGGGAAGCTCAAGTCTTCGCCGGTACCATTGAGCTGAGTGGCGGTACATCGGCTCCACGTGCGTGTTACTGGGTACGAGCAGAGGCATTGGGGAAAAGCCAATCCCTCTGGCCAAAAGGTAAGGGGGGTATGGAATACTCACCCTCGCAAAACGAAGCGGGTTCGAGACCCAGCTCCTAGCTGCAGTAGTGATTGTTATGTGTCTAAATGTGGAGTGAGGTTCATGAACGTGCATACTATATGTGTATTTGTGACCTGCTAACAGTTTTGAAAGATGGCGAAATGCTGTGGAAAGAGTGATGAGATTGTGTATCTGAAGGCAAACCTGACCCCAGGCCATGGAGATGAGACGGGCACGCTGCGCCGAGATTATAACGTTGATAAACGGACTGATTTTAGTGACGAGACAATTGCAAATCAGTGTGTTTGGACTAACGTGAACAGGTAAATTGCCCTGTCCACTGAGAATGGTACGTTTGAAATCGGGATTGTTTTGAAATCACGTCTGAGGAATGAGTTCTGGAAGGGAAATGAACGAGGACTCAACCGAGGATAGCGCAGGAAGGAGTATCTAAAGAGGTAGCCTTAAGGAAAGGCTCGGAGTAAGAAGGGAGTGCAGACACCAACGCAAAGAGAAGGCCGCTCCACTCTATGCGGGCAGGTCGTGAGTGTTAGACCCGATCCGATAAGGCCACGTTGGAGGCTGCGAATAGTGAAGGCAACAATAAAGAGGTTCAGCTGTTCAAGTTACATTCTCCTTGTGTGGAGTTACCCGGGTTGCCAGAGGGCGTGCAAGCATATTATATCAAACAGCGTCATGCTGAGACGGAGGCATAACAGCTGAGTTCCGACCCCAGGTAAAACGGGCAAGGAACGAGCAAGGAGAATGGGCAAGTGGGAAGATGAATGTGTATGAATGTTTGTTTGAGTTACTGGTTTCTGGATTTCTGTATTGTTCATTTGTACTCACTTGGAAGTATGCTTGCTGTGAGGGGTGTTGCATTGTAATTGTTGTGGAGTATGCTTACTCGGATTTCGATATATCCTCTAGTTTTGCATTAAAGGAGTTACCTCTTTGGACGGATTTGTGAATGCAGTGTGATTGAAAGGGTTCAGGAGTATTTGTGTTAAGAAGGCAAGGTTGAGTGTTCCTAGAACTGGACAACTCGTTGTATGTTTGTATTCATATCTGATTTGTGTGCACCAGTGATTTGGCACTTGATCTGCATGTTTTGCTGCTGAGTGAGGTGTTGAAATGGAACGTGTCGCGTAGATCCAATAGTATTTCCACATGAATAAAACACAGTCGACTACCACCCGCGACCTCTCTATTGTGTAATGTGACCTGTGAAGCTTTATGCGGAATGTATTAGTTCGGAAGAATGGAAAATTTAAAGATTGGTCGTCACCGTAGACTCTGAAAACTCTGGATTGAAGTGAAGTGCACGCACCCGATTCCAGATGAAAAAAAAACCGATGACGACTGACACTGCTGCACGCGCTCGCTGATTCAGAGTGCGGGGCGGATGTCGTTGATGAATGTTTTGGGACCGCGGACTCGAGAGGTGTTGTTGTTGAATTCAATGTTGGTGAAAATCTTGAATTGGAAGCGATTTGTGAGCTTCGATAAAGAAACTGAAGATTACTGTATGATGTCATACCATGAATGTAAAGTTAATTAAAAATGAACATTGGGTTTGAAGGAATGTTAAAGACAAATCCTGCTAAAAACTATCGCTGGGATCGGCAATGGCAAACAAACCCAGTGTAACCCTTTGAATCGATTCAGCACGGCAAAATTCATTGCATACTGGCTGCTGGGTGATCGAAACACACAGTGGTTGACAGGCCATCCAGAAGAACATTCCAAATCCTTGGCCTGCCCAAGGCTCTCGGGGGCCCACGTTGGCTTGTGCTATAAAAACCAATCGGTCACGAAACTGGAATGTTTGTGCTTTACTGGCAGGGAGAGGATACATATCGTGTTCCCCTACCTTGGATAGACACTGAAGTGGAGTTTGAAATGTTTTATTATAAAAGCCATAGGGTTTTGGGGTATAATTGTGAAATAACCAAATTGTGAATGTGGAATATATTCGAAGTGAAGTCCATTTAGGAGGCTCGCTATTGACCGGCATTATGAAGAAAAAATCCTCTAATTATCCCTCGGAATGGACGTTAATAAGTAGGTATGCTGACCTTCATTAGTCTGTGAATGTTTATGTTTGATGGCTCTGTCGTCCTGAGGTCCTTCCTAGACAAGTGCGGAACTGGCTGTCCTGGTGCTCTTTGAACATACAGTCGTGCAGCCTGTATCAACAACGAACCACTCCTTGGCACATTTGTCTGCCAAGGTCAGCTGCCGGCACGAATAGCAGAAAGCAAAAACAACATCTCTGTGTGGCCTTTATTTGTAGTCTATTTGTCAAATTAATTCCATGAATCAATTTGATTTGAGATTAAAAGAAATTATTTTATTGTCACAATGATAGACCATAAAGCTGTATTAAGCGAGATTGGATGGAAATCACAATGCCACTCAAAAGGTGAAGTTTTAACCCTAATGGCCATCAGAAAGTAGCCAATCAAGAGAGAAAGAGCGGACAGTTGGCGCTAACAGCAGAGGTTATCATGTCATGATGCTAACAGAGCAGTTATAAATCTCCCATGCCTCCCTCCACAAACAGCGATATTGGGAAAAGATGTGGGGGAAGGTTTCTACCGAGGATACTACAATGTGTGGACGAAGTGTTTTTGAGCTGCAGATTTAAATGCTATTCGCCTGATACTCAACCTTTGACAAATGAATTTAACAAATTTCGTTAACACCATTTTTAAAAGGGAGAGGTTTTAAAACTGTATTTATTTTTTTGTAAAGAAATGGTTCTGTATTTTAAAGTCAGAGAACGTGATTAGATGGCAAAGTGAATGTGTGTTGGTTAGGATTGTTGTTGATGTCAGGAGCGCTCTTAACAGCACTCCGTCCTCACGGGTTGATATTCGCCGGCCCTAAGTCGGGGCACAGGTCTCCGGGTCACTGCGCTCTAAATCACGAAATCAAAGTACCCCTGTGCCTTGCCCGTTGGGGATATACCCCGGCTACAGACCTGGGTTTGATCAGAGACCGAGCGAAAAGTCTGCTGCAAACTCCGTAGCCCAGTTTGGTTTTAAATACAAAATCGAGGGCAATTGTTCTCTCAGCGCGACACAAATAACATTCAGTGCGGACAAAGTCGGCCGAGGGTGTGCTCCCCGGTAGTTAGACGGCGTGGGTATCTTAGGTCAAATGGGAATTAGGACAAAGTGGACCCTACCTCAACGCCCATCGAAATATTGCCGACCACCAGTCATTTAAGCCACCCGTCTACTCCGGAGTTATCCGACCGACGCGGGTGAACGACCTTCCATTCCGCGGTGTTCGGTGGCGAGATATGGCCCCCGAACTTGCCTCCCATCTAAGCGATTGTCCCGCCACCGGACCCCGGCCCTACCAACAATACTCACATGCAAACATTATCACGTGTTATCACTGTTCACAACTACAACACAGGTCAAAGCCACATTGGTGTGTGTTGCTGAAGGTTTACATCGTTACATTAATTAACACAGGAGTAATTAAACAAAGAAAAGTCCCTTCATGTAGTCACAGGCCGGCCATCCCAGGAGTCTTCTCGGACTGGGCCAGCTCTGGGCATCCCGCCATGTCCACTGCCGTCTTTTTTGACATCCAGAAGTGTGATTTGGTCAGCATCTGGCCAAACTTGGTTGACATTTGCATCCCGCGACCACTACTGTTGGGGCTGCAGTTAACATTCATTTGGGACAACAAGAACTTTGACAACATTGTTAACAAAGGACATGAAATTTCCAAAACAGTTAAACAGTAACTCACAATTGAACTTGATTCCTGCCCAAATACTAGGGTCACATAACAAATTACATAAAATAAAGATTTTTCTGGTTTCTGCAACGCAGTAAAGCCGGACCTTGAGCTTGGCTTAGATCAAAAAGAACAGCACCAGCTGAAGTAGCACAGACCCACCCGTAATTTCCCCCCAAAAAGCATTTCTATGCTCAGTGCGTAGCCTGCTCAAACCGTTTTGTCTGGTTCTTGGATGTAATGTCTCATAGTTACATTAATTTCATCAAATATTGCAGGGAATTCGCATCAACATTTTTATAATATCCTGACATTGTCCATCTAATCCATTTTGTTCTCATCACCAAAACAGCAACCATGCTGCAATATTGTTGCGGAAATGGGCCCTTAGTGGGTTATTAAAATATAAGGATTAGCCCAGATCGCCCCTTAAATGCATGTTTAGCCAGGTTTTTTGGGTAATTCGGTGTTATAATTGTGTCGGAACGTGAGCAGGCGGTCCAGTGGTTCATTACAGTTTGTTGGAGAGAGCTGACGGAGAGCTGCTGCAATTAGCGGAAGAGCTTGCGCCAAACCCGGACCATGGGACCAAATCATACGCGTCCCCGGAAAGTGGTCCGAAAAGCCCGCCCCGAAAGGTTAGAAACAGATTCGCTTCACCGCGATCTTTCTCTCTTGTGCCGTCGACCTCACAGGGGCTGACGCCCCGAAGGCTGCGTGGCGTGGGCTGGGCCGATAGGAGGCACGTCGCTGCCACTTTTCTGCCACGCTGCGTGCGTGGACTGGGCCGATATGGAGGATGTCGCCCACCATTTTTCCATGTTGCGTGCGTGGCTGCGGCCGAATAGGAGGAACGGCGCCGCCCGATTATCGGCCACGCTGCGTGCATGGGCTGGGCGCCGATAGGCAGGACGTCGCCACCCATTTGCCATGCTCGGCAGCTCGGGACTGGCCGCGCTCGATCCGGCGACATCGGCTTGTCCATAGAGCCGCATTCGTGCCTTCCCACACCCTTTCCTCTCGCTCCAGAGTACCACCAAGTTACTTCCGTCTGTCCTAGTATCATGTTGTCCAGCCTAAGGCTTATTTTGTTAGGGGCCCCCACTGCAAAAGCCCATATCCGTACCTCCCTAGATAAGGCGGTTATAGATAAATTATAACGTTCTCTCGAAGCTTAGCTTGTGTCGTATTCCCCCATGTTTCCCCAAATAAATCTGGCTGATTCCTACGGAAATTGCCGCACTGAATTTATTCTGTCGCGCTGAAGAACAATTGCTCGACTTCTGTATTTAAAACCCAAACTGGCTACGGAATTGGCGGCAGACTTCCGCTCGGCTCTGATCAACCAGGTCTGTAGCGGGGTATATCCCCAACGGGCAAGGCAGCAAGGGGTACTTTGATATTCGTGATCTTCAAGGCGCGTGACCCGAGACCTGTGCCGACTAGCCGCGAGTATAACCCGTGAGACTGGCCAGTGCTGTAAGCCTCCTGAATCAACCAACAATATAACCAACACACATTCACTTTCCCATCTAATCCACGCTCTCTGACCTTTTAAAGATACAAATACCATTCTTTATTCAAACACAAATAAATACAGTTTAAACCTCTCCTTTTAAAATGGTTGACGAAATTTGTCCCAAATCATTTGTCAAAGTTAGAGTCATCAGAGGCGAATTTAGCATTTAAAATTGCCGGCGCTCAAAACCACTCCGTCCACACATTAGCTATCTCCGTAGAACCTTCCACCATTCTATTTCCCAAATCATCGCTGTTGTGGGGGAGGCATGGGAGATTTAAAACTGTGTTTAGCAGATCATGTACATGATCACCTGCTGTTAGCTCCCCAACTGGTCCCTCTTTCTCTTGTTGGCTTACTCTGATGGCCAATAGCGTTAAAACTCCGACCTTGTTGAGTGCATTATTTCATCACTATCTCGCTTAAACAGCTTCATGGTCTATCATTTGTGGACAATATAAAATAATTTCTTTTTAATCAAAATCAAACGATTCATGAATATAATTTGACAATAGAGACAACAAATATAGGCCACAGAGATGTTGTTTTTGCCTCTGTTCTATTCCGTGCCCAGCAGCTGACCTTGCAAGACCAAATTGCCAAGGAGTGTTCGTGTGCATAAGGCTGTTGCACTGACTGTATGTTCCAAAGAGCACCAGACAGCCAGTCCCGCACTTGTTCTACGGAGCGACTTCCAGACGAAGGAGCCCCATCAACAATAAACATTCACAGACTTAATGAAGAACAACATACCTACTTAACGTCCATCCGAGGGATAATTAGAGGATTATTTTCTCATAAATGCGGCAATAGCGAGCCTCCTAAATGGACTTTACACTTTCGTGAATATATTCGCACATTCACAATTGTTATTCACTAATTTACCAAAACCCCTATGGCTTTAAATAAATAACTTCAACACCTCACTTCAAGTGTCTATCCTAAGGTATGGAACACATATTTATCCAATCTCCTGCCAGTAACGCACAAATCCATTCCAGTTTTCGTGACCGTGGGTTTTATCGAGCACCAACAAGTGGCCCCAAGCCTTGGCAGGCAATGGATGGAATGTTCTCTCTGATAAGGCCTGCCAACACTGTGTGTTTCACCAGCAGCCAGTATGCCAAATGAATTGTGCCTGCCTGAATCGAGTCAAAGGGTTTACACTGGGTTGTTTTGCCATTGCCATCCCAGCAATAGTTTTGGCAGAATTTGTCTTTAACATCCTTCAACCAATGTCATTTTATTAACTTTAACATTCATGTATGACATCATACAGAATCTTCAGTTCCTTATTCGAGCTCACAATCGCTTCCAAATTCAGATTTTCCACCAACATTGAATTCATACACACACCTCTCGATCCGGCCCAAAACATTCTCAACGACATCCGCCCCCGCACTCTGAATCAGCAGCGCGTGTCGCGTGTCAGTCCGTCATCGTTTTTCATCTGGAATCGCGTGCGTGACACTTCACTTCACTCCAGAGTTTTCACAGTCTACGCGTGGACGACCAATCTTTATTTCCATTTTCCGAACTAATTCATTCCATAAGCCTTTCACAGGTCACAATACACAATAGAGCACGGTTTATTCCAGTGAAATCTATTGACTCCGCACACGTTCCATTTCAACACTCACTTAGTACCCAACATGCAGATCATGCAAATCACTGTGCATACACAAATCCAGATATGAATACAAACATACAAAGAGTTCCAGGTTGAACACTCAACTTGCTTCTTAAACACAAAACTCAAACCTTTCCAATCACACTGCATTCACAAATCCGTCCCCAAAGAAGGTAACTCCTTAATGCAAAACTAGAGGATATACGAATCCACTGAACACCTCCACACAATACAATGCAACAGCCCTCACAGCAAGCATTTACTTCCAGTGAGTACAATGAGAACCAAACAGAATCCAACAGTAACTCAACAAACATTCATAACACATTCATTTCCACTTGCCCATTCTCCCTTGCTCGTTTACCTTGCCCGTTTACCTGGGTCGGAACTCAATTTAGCCTCCGTCTACAGAAGACGCTGTTCGATATATTGCTTGCACGCCTCTTGGCACCCGGCCGTTAATCTCACAAAATGCGGAATGTACTTAAACAGTGCCTCTTTATTTCCTTCCTTCGCAGCCTCCAGCACTGGGCCCGTTCTGGATCGGGTTCTACACTCCGAAAGACTGTCACCCAAGAGAGCCCTCTCTTTTGCGTTGTAGTCTGCACTCCCTTCTCTCCCTCATGCTTTCCTTAAGCTCCTCTTTAAGTACTCTCTTGGCTCTCGTTGATCCTCTTCATTTCCCTCCAGAACTTTCCTCAGGTGATTCAAACAATCCTGATCAAACGTACCATTCTCAGGGAAAAGGCAATTTACTGTTCATAGTCCAAACGCACTAATGTTGCAACGTCTCTCAGCAGAATCAGGTCCGTATTTATCAAACGTATATCTCGCGCATGTCCCTCTCCGTGGCCTGGGGTCGACGGTTTGCCTCGGAATACACAATCTCATCACTCTTTCCAACAGCATTTCCTACATCTTTCAACTGTTAGCAGGTCACAAAATACCATATAGTCATGCACTTCATAACCTCAATCCAACATAAACACATACAAACACACCTACACAGCGAGCGCGGTCTCGAAACCCCTCGGCGGACGTGGTTATCCACAACCCCTCCCTTTTGGCCAGAGGGGATTGGCCTTTTCCCCAATGCCTCTGCTGTACCCAGTACAGCACCATGAGCCGAGTACGAACTAAGGTCAAGGTACGCGCGGAACGACTCGAGCTTCCCGTGAAGAGATCCCTGATCTCTGTTCAGACCCGAGGCTTAAGCGCGTCTCGACCGCAGGATCCTCTCAGGCCTATCAATAAAAATTCTCTGACATGTACTTTCTTTGTCGATGTACGTTACCGCTTAGGAACAGGCCCGCCAGCCAGGGATGGCAATCTCGTTGGCATTCGCCGTCCCTCCGAACCATGGACTGCCTCCAGGGATTTAGTACACGGAGTTCACGGCACCAATTGTTGTGGAATTTTTTCGTTAACCGACCTGAGTGTAAATTCCTGTTACTCCCAAATTTTGTAGAAACAATTAAGTCACTGTCCACAACGAAAAAGTACAGTTGATCTATGCAGAAACACTTTATCTTCATGGTACCAAGTGAGTCCAAAAACACTGAGATGGTAAATATCTCACAATGATTTGCACTAAGCTAAGATTACATTTCCTGCGCGATTATTATGCTTTTGGGGGATGGAGGGGGCTGCTAGGCATTACTGCAAAACGAATGACACTCCATAACTGCCAATAACGTGTCCCACTAGGTGAAAAAGAATGACATGAATCATTGGCAAAGTTGCAGTGTTATCAACTCAGGTCACCTGTGTTCTCTTAGTAAAGA
Organism: Eptatretus atami; assembly: GCA_035128595.1. Taxonomy (NCBI): domain Eukaryota; kingdom Metazoa; phylum Chordata; class Myxini; order Myxiniformes; family Myxinidae; genus Eptatretus; species Eptatretus atami. The sequence goes on from CM068954.1 coordinate 66,744,648, forward strand.
CATTCCTTTTATCAATATTTAAGGTCAAAAGACTCTTGGGTAAACGGAACATACTTAATCTGATCACTCCGACTAGCTATAGACTCAGTTAAAAGCTACTCGATCTTATCTAAAAGTCATGCAACAATTATAATTGAGAGTACATGAATATAATTACTTTTCTTCCACAATGTACATCTCCGGGACAACAGCAGGGCATCAGATTTGACGTTGTAGAGCAACCAAATGTTATGGCGGGGTGAAGTTGGTTCTTTGGTCATCAGGGTAAACCGATCACACTTGTGGGGCTCTACTTAAAGAGAAACAGACAACAGATGAATTGGGATAAACTGTGTTTATTACACTTGCAGCCTGCCTGTTTCACCAACCTCCTTGTTCTCGATTACGGTCACAATCCAATGTAATGGCTTAAATGGGCACAACTAGCCTACGCTATGTACCTCCCAAGTTTACCCGCGCCAATATCAGTGTCCAAAACAGCCTTCAGATCATCTACCGAGCGAAGTCTGCCGCAATCCGTAGCCAGTTTGGTTTTAAATACAAATCGAGCAATTGTTCTTCAGCGCGACACGAATAAATTCAGTGCGGCAAATTTCGTAGGAATCAGCCAGATTTATTGGGGAAACATCGGGGAATACGACACAAGCTAAGCATTCGAGATAACGTTATAATTTATCTATAACCCGCCCTTATCTAGGGAGCTACGGATATGGGCTTTTGCAGTGGGGCCCTAACAAAATAAGCCTTAGGCCTGGACAACATGCATACAAGACACGGAGTACTTGGTGGTACCTCATGGACGAGAGGAAGGTGTGGAAAGGCACGAATGCGGCTGCATGACAAGCCGAATGTCGGCCGGATTCGAGCGCCCAGCACCGAGCAGCAGCATGGCAAGAATGGTGGCGACGTCCTCCTATCCAGGACCCAGCCCATGCACGCAGCGTGGCGAAATGGCAGGCGACGTCTCCCTCCTACGGCCAGCCACGCACGCAACATGGAAAAATGTGGTCGACTCCTCCTATTCGCCCAGTCCAGCGCACGCAAGCGTTGGTGGGGGGGGGGGGGGGGGGGGGGGCAAAATGGCAGCGACGTCCTCGCGATCGGCCAGCCGACGCATCGCAGCCTCGGTGCGTCCAGCCCCTGTGAGGTCGACGGCACAAGAGAGAAAGATCCGGTGAACCGAACTGTTTTCTAACCTTTCGGGGCGGGCTTTTCGGACCAC
>CM068954.1:66808392-66831999 GCA_035128595.1 Eptatretus atami
ACTCTGCCGTGACATCTCTCATCCTTCTCACAGACAGGCAGAAGTCTCTTCTCTCTCCTCATATCTTGACGAAATCACAAACTGGTCAAACACAATTTTGCTTATGTATCTATATTGTCCACCCTTTGCGTTTTGCCTTACCCCTCATCGTTACCCACATCCTTTGTTTATCTGTCTCCAACTACTTTCTCCTCTGCTGTGTTTGGTGTTTTCCCTTTTTATTTTTTTATTTTTTTTCATTTGGAAGACATGCCCCATAATTCGTGAACGCCCGACATTACAGCATTTTTTCAGGAATGTAATCCTCCGCGATAGTGGGGTTGACAGTATTGGATACTTTTTTATGAGAATGAAATATTTATTGCCTTACTTTTGTCGTCGCGTTTGCTTTGTCTCTCTCCTTCCAGCCATGCGGCTATGGCAGGTGCTGGGCTTGTTGTTGCCCTGCCTCTGGACCTACGTGCATCGAAGTGGAGAAATCAATGCAATGGCCGGTGGCAGCCGTGATCGAGGGATGGCCAGTTGCGGCCGGCAGGGCATGCCATTTGCTATACCGCAGCACTTTGTCCAATTGCACCGAAGCCATAACGCCTTGTTGTGGTCTCTGCATGGATTGGGTGAGAGAAAGTGAGTGGTTTGAGGAAAGATGACAGACTTTGGTCGGGGGTAATAGTTGAGAGAGATTGATAAAGTGACGTAAGCAGTTTGAGAGGGAAGATGTAAGCCATTTTTATGCTGTGCAACTTGTGAATCCTATAAATGAGGTGGAAAATTGAGAGAGAACTTGTCTGAAGAAAATGGTGAATATGTTGGTGCTTGTTTACGAGGGATGTGGTGTAATGTGGTAATTTGTTACATTGTTTTTTAACATGGTGTGCTCTCAGCTTTTATCTCAGGAACATCTCGGGGTTGACAGACGGGAAATGCCTTTCCCCTGTGGAGATCTTACCACAATGAAGAGAGCATGTTGGATTGTTTTTCATTCCCTCTTTAAATGAACAAGTTGTTGTTAAGAAGCTTTATTGATCAGACTGAAATACCAAGATGTATACTTTACTTTGTAATTTTCTGTTATGGATGATAACTGTCCTATTTTCTTCATTAGGTAACTTATAATATATGAAAATAAACTATGATTCTGTTTTTATTTTTATTTTTTTATTAATTATTTTTTTTAATGCTCTCTGATTAAGTCACCGGAGGCTTATGTTTTTGGTTGTCGTCCGTCCATCCGTACTTGCATTAATATCCATGATAATAGTCTCTGATTTTCTCTTGCAACCGCTCTCGATTGACACAAAATTTTCACCATTTGGTGGGACTACTCATGTAGAATGGTTTTTTTATGATGATTATGACATCATAGGGTCATTGGGTGTGGCAGCCATGTGTTGGATAAAAGAAAAAGCCTAATGGACCCTCTGCATATCTGAAACATGCTCCATGGAAGAAATTGAAACTTGGATGTGAAGTAATTCCAATGGGAAATCAGTGATTGTGTTTTTTGATGATGTTAGGTTGGCTTCGTTATGATGTCATAATGGCATACGTCAAATGCTTTATTCGATTCAGTATTGAAAATTTTGAGGGTCATCTAGGGAAAATTTTATGGGGGAAAAAATTGATGAGTCATCGGTCCTGATGGTCACATCGGTCACGATTCGGTCATGGTCACATCGGTGTGTCGGCAGCCACCTTTTTGTTTAAACATAAAAACTCTAAAAAATATTCGATCTGAACGGCTGATTCACAGATGCAGGCAAAACTCGTACAGGTATGATCGCCTGTCATGAGGAAAAAAGGTCTCCATTATGATGTCATAAGTCAGAGGTTTTGGGCACTATCATTTTTGGAAGATGACCTTTAAAAATGTCTTCTCCAGAACGGCTTTGGAGAGATAGAGGGGAAACTTCACAACATGTTCCCTTACAGCCTGGGGTGGATACCAGTGTTTTCAAGAATAAATAGGTCGCATGGTCTGGCAGCCATATCTGGATTGAAGGAAATTTAAAATTATTTCTCTGAACCGCTTCATCATCGATGTGAAATGTCTTTTATGTATCTGGGTAGTCACTGGGAATATTATTTTTTAAATTTCAACATGATCAGACAATGTCTGGGCAGCAGAATATTTAATATTTTTAATTCTGGGTTCAGGATTTAAATAACTTGTCGCAAGTATGTATAATATGTAATATGTGTGCAGAGCTATTGGTGATACATGATGTCAAATGTGCCCTTCTCATTTTATTATTATTAAGTTTCAGGAAGTTTCTCTGAGATTCACGGAGGCTCTTCCAACGCATCTTGATATGCAATTACATCATAGATATTCTTGTCAGTCTGTCCATTACATTCCGTGAGGTTGTGAATGATTATGTTGTTTAGTCATCATTTAATTTTTGACGTTGTGTAAACCTTGTTATGTATATTAGTATTATGTTTGTGGAGTAATGGGAGGAACTTCATAGTAAAGGTAGGATTGTGAATAGTGTAGCATGGTCTGGTGGACGAGGAGGAGACATCTCAATGTAAAATTAGTATGAAAACTGTCAGCTTAAGATTGTTAACGTGCACACATAAGGGGATTGTGGCTTGTGTTAATGAGTGTAGGGTTTAAGGCTAATTTCTCCCAGTATGTGATTGCCCTGTGACCTTTCCTACGTTTTGCATTTACAAAGCCGGCTTATAATAAGGACGATTGCTTTAACAATGCAAGGCCGCGCCCCGAAGTTGGGATAGGTTCGGTGTGATTGTGTGAGAGGTTGGGCATGATCAGAGAGCAATAAGTTGGTATGAGGTAAGCGTGGTTGGGACGGAGGGTCTCATTTTTTGCTCTCTCTCGGCAGTGACGGAATAGCCAGCAGCAATTCTGTTGTCGTGCTGGTGTGAATCGTTCACGTATCTGAAGCTAGATGCTAAGCCATCGACGTTGCTGGGTCATTAAGGTTTGTCGTTTTCGAGAAGAGATAGAAGAGCGCAGCCTCGTTGGCCTTATCTCAGGGCTCAGAAGTCGTTGTCATAATGGTCAAGGAGAAAGGCGTGTGCCATTTATTGTGAGTGGACCTGGTGTAAGAGGAGCGGGGTCGGCATGTTGCGTTCATGAGAAGGAAACTGTACGAGGGTTTGTGGGCTCTTATACGAAGGGGAACTCCACCGGAATTACACACTCCTCTCAGTTTGATTACTTTCAAGCCCAAGGACGTCATGAACTCGGCATATTTGTGGGAAAAATCGAAAATTTTCGCCATTTGAGTTGCATATACAGTGATTGTAACCGGAGACAGTACGGATATGACAGTCCATTCTGGATGCGATCTCACAGCTATTAGAAGAAGAAGGAGAAGAAGAAGAATTTCGACTTTGATTGCTAATTCTTACGACTTTATAATTTGAAATCTGAAAAGACACATCATATCCATTTGAAGTGTGTATCAAGGGGATAGATTTGCATTGGAGGTGTCTTGAAGTTTGGTTCCCCTTTCATGAAATATGAAATAACTTAGAACGCACACTTTTCGAATGTTCTATCTGGCTGGGATGGCTACCCAACTTGGTGTTTGTTTAGAACTGGTTGGTTTAATTTGGTTTTTGTTGCTTGGATGTGTCTCTTATGTCAAAATTAATAATTTAATCCCTATCACATTAAGTGCCAAGTAGTTAAACTAGAATTGGTACTCATGTGGAGCGGCTACCTCGCAGGTTGAACAGTTTACGTTTTGTAATCCCACTATTAGGTTTAAGATCTGCATCTTAACCTGAACGAAAATCAATCAACTTGTTCTTGTCCACATACCCAACTCATCTCAAGTTTTGTCATATTTTCTGGATGTCGTGCTATTTCCTCATCTGTTTGAAAATTAAATTTGTAAAAGTTTCAAACTCGTATCAGATCTTCACCAAAGTACTAAAATTTTGCTCCATCGCAGACCACAACAACCTGCCGAATTTGACCAATATTATATCCATAACTTTTGAGATATCATGCTATATCAGTAAACCTAAATACACCGATTCACAACCACGATATTAAAACCAATTTCGTTATGGAAATACGTTTTTGACCTTTATTCTCAATGGTGGGTTGCATCTCAGATTTTATTGGAACATCTGACTCTATCGTCGGGTTCTTGGACTTCGATAAATAAAGGAAGGTGGACGCAGCAAAACAAACACATCAGAATTGAAATAACATGTAGAAATAAATACTAAATTGCTCTAACAATGAGTCTCTTGACTGCATTGTAGCAGATTAAACATCTCAAAAGTATGACACCTGCCCTTCTGTAATTTGCTAAAGACCCTCGGCTCTTTCTCTCTCTCTCTCTCTCTCTCTCTCTGATGTACAAGACTCTTGCACGAGCATTGGTGCCGTCGATGCGCTTCTGCTCAAGGGTATAACTGGTGTTCTGCCATTGCCTCTCAGCAGTAGTTAGGGCAGGAATTTTGTGTAATTTCTTGCATGGTATCAGTATCGCTCATAAAATCTACCTTCGCAAAGGACACCGGGGGTCTTAATGTCCACCAAGTAATGCGCACAGATGCACAAGGAATTAGACCCAATGGAGGCCATTAGCGCCATCATGACAACAGCAGCCAAAAAAAGGAATGTTATTTTTATTTTATTTTATTTATAATTTTTGGTAAGTGTTTTTTATTTGTTTTTTTTCCAGGGGAGGGATGGCAATACACTGTTTCTTGGGTAAAATAAACACATCAAACACACAACACCCCTTGATGGACCCCACAAACAACACTCCACACAGCATGCATATAATCACCCATCCAATGCTCAAGCTACCTAGATCCTGCCAACATTCCTGTACCCTCTATCTCAATAGTAACAGTACCTATCCAGTTCCATTTAAACTTATCTATTGTTTTCTGCTGCCCTAAACTTTCCAGGAGACCAATTCCATGCAATTAACTACTTTCTGAGTAAAAGACCCTTGCCTTACTATGTTCGTTACTTCTCCTCCTCTACAACGCCTTAAGTTTTAAGGTTAAAAAATCCGTTTGATTGTAATGTATATGCTTATTCCTTTGCATTAGAAGAACGGAAAATAAAGCATAAGTAAATAATCTCCCTTTTGGGTACAGAGAATAGACAAGGTTTGTTGAGAAACAGGACACATTACACTTCACACTACAATGGTCAGAAGTTCAGTGCGCTGTGCATCCAGATGGGAAACAAAAATGGCTTCAAAATTGCAAGTTCTCATACTCCTGAGTACATAGGGACTTTCAGTTGAAGGCATAGGATCATCAGGATCTTACCATTTCATGATTTTAATGGATGTACTGGTGATAAATCCTGATAAAAAGTTACAATTAGTCGAGACGCTGTCACAGAGATAATATGGCGGGAAAAGGGACTGAGATGCGGTTGTATCCTCACGCACAGCACTAGAAAATGATCGTCGACATGCTCAGAAGCCACACCTTATTAACGGGCAAAATCTTCCGTTGTTGGTGCGAAAAGTCTTCCCTAAATAAAGTAGAAAGGCTGTATTATAGAGGAACGCGTAAATCAAGGACGACTGTATTATGTGACTTTTTCATCGTTTGTTTTTTATGATAGATAGGACGAACTCATTCCTGACTATGCGGAAAACTTGTACCAATGCCGACAATTGTTCTTCCATTAGTCTCTTTCAAGCCTCAACTTGGTTATCGTGGACTGTCATTGCATGTTGCCACCAAGGTAAGTCGCAACCACTTGCATTTTTATCGAGCTGGCCATTAGCAAAGTTAGCCGAGAACAAGATATCCTCCTTCTCAAAGTGGTTGTGCTTCTATGGTGAAGCAGGGATAGATTTGCTGAACCTCTGAAACTTTAAACGGGACTTTAACAGCTCACCATTTCCATAATTATGTTGTTTGAAGTCTCTCCATGGAAGTTGTGTCTGAAATTGCAAACATGGCCGACCTAAGAATCTGCTGTATTCTATAACGAATGTGTGTGTGTGTCAGTGTGTCTTCCGTCCAAATCCAAAACATTGAACCTCACATCCTGAAACCTTGCATGCATACGAAGAAAAACTCCAAGGAAGTCATGACTGAAAATTGGTTGTTTAGGGTTAATTAAAACAGCCAATTTGAAGATAATTACGACCTTATTCATTATATCTTCGTTAGGCACATCCTCGGTCATCACTCTCTATGGAGTCTTGAGGCTATCCAGTATTCGCTGGGGTCTGAAGCCGCCATGATTTTTGGCCTTGCTCAACCATGCTTGACTTGGGAACAGGCTGCAACGATTTGCGTTCACGATAGTTTTTTTTTTTCTTCACTTTTCTCACTCGGATTATTGACATGCCTGTTCATCAGCCACGATCGTGTTACATCGCCTTTGATGTGCTATAGTTTTCAAATTAGGAGCATGGAGCAATTTCATCCATTATATGAGATGTTTTTCTACGATCGGACTCTCATGGATGAATTAAAGTATATCATCGATATTATTTGTGGCTTTGAGCGATCGGATATCGTCTGACTAATTATAAGTGCATAATCCGGATAGTGAAATCTGATAATTAAAAAAAAATGAGTCTTATAACTAAGTCGATTACATATTTACTTTAAGTTAAGCAAGGTATTGTACCCCTTCTCCATACATAAACAAGAAAATGTGAAATTTCAAAACATTAAACTAGATTTTTTTCTATTTTGGAGATATTACATTGAGTGAACAAATGATTGAGGAATGTGCCAATATTAACCAGCTTCATGGAGCTTCCATGATTTTATGCATTCACTGCTTGACCTCATACCCTGGTCCCAGCAGGACTACTGTATCCATAGCATTGCTCGATCCGTGTCATATTTTTTGGGAGGTTTTCGCGAGGTGCTCATATAGGGAGACAAGCCAAATCTTGTGATAAAACTGACTTTTAAAATGAAAGTATGTAACGTTTGCGCGGTACCACAAACCGATGTATCACGTGATGCGTCGCACAGACGAGCAGGCTACATGGCGGATTATCTGCAATTGTTATTTCACGGGCGGATTAACTTTGCGATGTCTCTCAGGTTGTTCTAGCATTAAACAGACACTCTTGTGGATAAAGTCATTATTTTAACGAATTCATTTAATTTTTTTAACTGTTGCAGGCGTGGTGAAGACGGCTTAAAGTAAAGAATCCTATATGGTATGCAGCCACAGCCTGGCAACCATTCCTATTATCAACCATTACATGGTACGTGCTTGCTTTGAGTTCTTAGCCATTTGCCCGAGTGTCTATAGTCGCTGTGTATTGAAAGCGGAATCGTTCATCGATCTGCGGATTGCTCTTGCCGTGCACGTCATTCATAGCGAGTGTTCATGACTCCGTCTTTCATAGTGAGTGGGTTCGTTGTCCGTCATTCATAGGTGTGGTTCGTGCTCCGTCTTTCATAGGGTGTTCTCGTGCTCCGTCATTCATACGTGTGTTCGTGCTCCGTCATTTCAATAGCGACGTTGTGGTTCCGTCCTCCATCATCCTGAGCGAGGGCGTTGTGCTCCGTACATCTGAGCGAGTGTTCGTGCGTCCGTCATCCCTGAGCATTGTTTGGGACATAACACCACGATTTCGAGACGTTTGCATAGTAACGCTTGTTTTTTTTAAATTACAGAGCCAAATTTTGTTTCCATCCTGATTACAGCCCAGCTGTATATAGATTTAATGTTTGTGAACATATCCTGAAACGTCCTATATAAATGCAACGTTGTTTTCATGAAAGCTTACTCAAGGTTTTTGGTGTGTATACCACTACTACTTGTAGTGGTAATCACACTGACTCCAATATGCCGTGTGTGTTGTGTCTGTGTCTGTGTCTGTGTCTTTGTCTGTGTCGTGTTTGTGTCTGTTAGTGTCGTGGTGCGTTTCATAAAGCATCTATTTCTCTCTGCTAACTCCCCTACAACGTCTCTGTCCTTGTCTCTGTCTCTGTCTCTGTCTCTGTCTCTGTCTCTGTCTCTGCTCTGTTCTTGTCTCTGTCTCTGGGCTCTTGTTCTGTCTCTTCCTCTCTCTCTCTCTCGTCTCTGTCCCATCCTGCTTTACCCTGGCCATACAGTTCAGTACCCCCCCCCCCCACGCCCTCTCCTTCTTCTCTCTCTTCTCTCTCTTTCTCTCTCTTTCTCTCTCTTCTCTCTCTTCTCTCTCTTTTCTCTCTTTTATCTGTGGTCTCGTCTTGGACATTATCCAGACGGTGATTATAATCTGGTGGGAGTTTGTGTTCCGGACGTGTACATGCATTGTTTGGTCTATGGACCGGACATCTTGGCTCTTAGATGCATCTGAGCAGGTTTGTCTCCGAACGTTTCAGATGCGGGATTTTCTGTCCGGATGGGAGTTTGTCTCTGTGTCTGGGCGGTTTGTCTCCAGAAAAGCTTGTTTCCGAAGCTTGGCTGGATGCTTGGGACGATGTTTTCTCGGAACACGTGTCCGGGCTATGGAGTCCGGACGGGAGTTTGCCTATCTGGACTGTCTGGGTGTGTTTGCTTCGGTGGTATTTATAAGTATGACGGTAGAAAATGGATTTCAGACAATTATTTTGGTTTCATCTTCACTGTTTTCTATGCAGAGATTTGATGAGACAGTATGAATCATAATTAATGCTCCGACCGCCGATCGCCCTTCCCTATCTCTCACCTTTTGCAGCCTCCTTCCCCACCCTCATTTCCCCCCCCCTCCCCTCCTGTCTCTCTCTCCTCTAACTCCTCACTCCCACCCTCTCCCTCTTCCTCCTCTTTTTCTCTCCCCTCTCAGAATTCCGTTCAGTGAGCGATGGTCGGTATTTTTCGTGTGTGGTGTGTGTAATATATATATATATTAATATATATAATATATATATATATATATATATTAATATACAGTATATTATAATTTATACAAAAGGAAAACACGGTTCGTCCGTCTGTTAAGCTGTGTCCCGTCCATGAAGCCATGTGATGACTATATGTCTATTAATTACTATTGACTTGAACCTCACGTACAACACTATCGTCTATTATTGATGTAGTATTGGAATGTACTTTTCGACCTATTTAGACTGCCTGAGACGCTTCGACCTTATTGACAGACTCTTTAAGACCGCGGAGGATGCAGAAGACCCCTAAAGACTCCAAGACCTCTAGGGACGCTTTAAAACCCCTTATTACCTTTAGACCCTGAAGACCCTTTTTAACCTTAAAACCTTTGAATGCTTTATACACACCTTTATATCCCTTCACCCTTTGGACCTTTTATTCCATTTAGACACCGTAGATGCCTTTAGATTTTAGAACTTTTACCACCCCCTAAAGTTCCTTTCGACCCTTTGACCTTAACCTTTTAGAATCATTATACCCTTTCAGACAGATTAGACGCTTGGACCTGACCGTTTAGAGCTTTAGTACCAACCTTGACCTTTTTATATATACAATAAATTGCAAATAAATGTAATATCACCAATATTCAATAAATTTGTGCAAAAGAAAGTTTGTATTATGATTGGTGTCTAATCGTTGAACAAACACAGCAAACTCATGTACAATTCATTATCCTTGGTTTAAAAAAGCCTTTGCCCTGTAGGACATGGTTGATGTTGGTGGATGAAAATCGGGAGCCAATCAACGCTGGTATTGAAATATTAGGTTTATGCTGCATTAATAATGACGGAAAACCTCGATATATATTGTTAATGCAAGATCGAGGCTCATGGAAGAGTGAGTGTGATAGAGGTATGAAAGACAACACACTGATAGTGGAACCACAGTTGACACAAGCAAAGGAAGAACAACAGGAAGGAGAGCAAGGATGGAGCGGAATACAGGAACTATGCAGTGTAGGAGTTGGTTGCTATGATAAGCTAGAGCTATTAGGGGTATTGAAAAAATAGTGAGTATGAATAAAGAGGGGGAGGTCGTACGGGATGGTGGTGGCACTCTCTTTGAAGCTCCTGGAGGGGAAGAGTAGAGGTGGAACCTAGCCTCCAGAGACAGTTCCACAAACGGGGAGAAAAAAAGGAACAAAGAGTGGAGATGGACGGTAAGTCTGAATTTTGGAGTTTAACCAGGAGGGGTTTACAGGAAGAAGCCTGCCACCTGGAGGAGCGTGGGGCAGCGGTTGAAGACAGAGAGAGCAAAGGGAGCTAGATGGAGTGAGACAACGGGCCTTGTTGGTTCGGCTCATTGAGGGAGGATTACCAAAAACGTTGAGAGCTGGTGATAGATTCTGCAAATGTCTGAGATATGTTGATTCAGGGGTGCCGACCTAATGGAGAGCAGTATTTCCATTGGATTTGGACAAATGCCTTGTAGCTTGAGGTAGTTTCTGATTATTCAGCTGATCTTGGAAATGGCAGATGGTTGCCCAGTCCTGCGGCTTGGCATTTAGAGGCAGCTTTGGGATGTTTTTAGAGAGGAAGATAGTGGCTGATGGTGAAAGCGCCCTTGCAATTAAAAACTGAAACCTCTTCCTGTGCTCACCATGGAAAATGATAGGTGAGAGTTAGCTTGACGATCCTTGCAGTATTGACAAGATGAGATTGGATATTTGCCAGGATTGATGGAGTTTTGAATGAATGACATATTCCATTCTATAGACCAACATTTAATCATATTTCATGTCGCAAGGGATTTTAACATGCAAATACCTTGCATGACACAATCTAACACGAACAGCTCGATGATTTTATATGATTTAAAAGTATAACTATGACCAACTAAACATGGAATATAAAACAGCCACAATATAGGAGATGACCACAAACGTTATCTTGTAATTATAAGAGTGATGTGTAAATGATTGACGTTAAGGAGATGACGGTTGATGGAGGGAAACATGAAAGGTATCGAGATTCGTAATAAAAGATTGTGTCAAAACACATACTATTAAATTTGGTTGCTTGTAAATATTGGACTCTGCAAAAATGAATTCCTTCAAGTCTCCAAAGCAATAAGTAGAGGCAAAAGTAGGCTGGAAATATTTAATTTATCAGATGATTGAGGAACTGAAGGAATTGGTATATATGCTCAGCTTCAAGTACTAATATTAAGCTAAGAATTTCCAAAAGAGAGTAGAGCCATTCAAACTACATGTTGCATCTATTATATTATTTGATTAAGTTTGGTTAATTAGAGGTTTAGCGACCTCGTATTATTTACCTTGTTCATAACCTGTGATTTGTCTTCGCTTCGCACACACTACGGTTTTTTTTGTGCCAGGTGCAAGGGAGGCAGTTCCACAAGAGTGGCGAATGAGAATTATGCTGGCACAGTGAGGGTGACGGTGACAGCCACGGTTGTTGGAGCACTCTCTTTCATCTTACTTGCAGTCATTAATTGTCAAAATCTACTGGCACAGATTCTGAAGAGGGACCACGAGTGGTGAGTTTTTTTTGTGTTTTTTTCGATCTTCATTTTGATTAGTTAAACAAATTTCACTTGAGATGATCGCAGTGTTTAATAAGCTTGCATGGGGTGTTAGCCACATTATGAAGAAAGTCTCATGCTTTGACCGGTGGCATTGTTTTTCCTAATATTGTATCGGGCTTTGATATACTTAAAAAGCTAGGTGTGGATGCATAGGCAAAGTCTGATATGTTTGCAAAACGCTTAAACTTGTATAGACACCAAGCGTGACTAGAGAATGGGCTCTCTTTCAAGACTCATCAACCTAATATCGTGCAAGTATCACGTCGCTGCAGATATAATTGATTGATGGTTAAAGTTCCCACAGTGTCATCGGGAAGAGCAAGCGAGCTATCGCCTGGCACTCTAAACCAATTCCAAATTCCTGCTCTAACAACAGGTGGCCACTGCATAATGGCACATGCTGCACGCCCCCCCCCCTCCCAGTAAATGATGCATCTTCTTCTACCTACAGGGCGACTTGCATCAATGGCAACACTGCCATCTCCAGCAATATGCCGCCGGCAGCATGTGCTCATCCGTAAGGAGGCTTTCTGTTATGATTGCCGTCATGTCAGGAAGATCCACATTTATCGTCTTTCATTTCACCCTTTATTTTAGGATTGACATATAAAATCAAAAGACACAACGTCACAAAAATATCAAACGTTTTTACAACACCGTTGCACTGAGTATCGATCCTCTCCTTCGCTAAAATCAAATTGGTGATTCAGAATAAATTTATTCTTTGAACGGGATGGGCCCCTAATGGGTCTCTGGACCACTCAGCTCCCTGCTACTTTGCGCACAGCGAAAAACGATCTCCAGATTTCCTTCGTCCAAAAGATACAAATCATCATAGGGTGGCATATATGTGGACAGTTAGTTGCTGAGATCCATACTGCCTTTTTTTTTTCTACATTGGGTCTAAGGTTCATGGAGGAGCTGAAACGCAAATCGAGCACATCAAGCACACATATGTAGACAGATTACATGTGACAACCTTGGACTTTACTTTCAGTTCAACACAGTCAATGAGCGTGGGTGGATGTCACTTCTCTCAGAGCACGTGTAGGTACTGGTGATGCCCATAGCTTTCTCTCTGCACTCAATGGGGTAATTCAGTAGGCACATCCTCTCCATGGATGCCAACCAAATGGGTTTTTATTTGTGCTCTCTCTCCCTAAAATGTCTCTGTTCCTAATAATTATCTCTAATGTCTCTGTTCCCACTTGTTTTGTCCTTCCCATCCTGCCCCTCTTGTTTCATGCCCCCCCTTGCGGATTTGTGTGTTTAGTTCTCATTGGCCTCGACAGGTGTATAAAAAAACAAGAAAAAGCTAAGCACTCGAGCAAGGAAGCAGCGACACAAATTTTTTTTTTTCAAAAGTCTTTGGTATTGCCTCAGCCAGAGTCGGAAATCGACTGCCAACCTCTCTGTACTCAAGAGTGGATATTCCAAACCATGATGCCACTTGAGTCTGTCTTCTGTCCAAATAAGGTCCGCTTTTGGAACTCCGGCACTTGCTGTTAGATTTATTGTTGTGAGATGAATGATTGGCTTACGACATCATCAATTTACCCGATGCACAGTTCTGTTGCAATATCTTTGCAATGATTGCAGCGATTGTTCACACTGACTGAAATTGTGACACTTGGTTGATCTTTTATTTTTTGCTACCTGTCTGAGGTTGCTGTTATCAAAACAAGTACCTGTATTTTTCTCTTCCAATTGACTTTTCGTTTGAAAATAATTGCCAATGGGGTGAGGAGGGGTGTGGGGTGTGGGGTGTGAAAAAGGCTATTGCTGGTGCATCGGACCATTTTGGGAGACATTGCTACACTTGCAGTTTGGGTACAACAAATAAGTTTTAGTAATCCACTTTTACAAAGGAACCTACCCTCAAATTACTCATGTTCTTTGCCGCCTTGGTTCATTGAGTTATGCAGCTTTTAACTGGTTGTGTCGTGTTTGTTTTAATCATTGTAGTGCTTATAATACGAGCCTGAATAAGTATTCAAAAAATACTCGATTGGAGTTGATCGTTCCAGTTGTTCTGACAGGATGGGTGCGAGTCAGCAACTTACTATTGGAGCTGTTTAGACTCTGGGTTTCACTCCCGTCTTGGAGACGAAACCGTGTAGAATGGTGGTTGGGGTCACCCACGACATTGTTCTATCATGCCGTCCTGCCGATGGATGTTATGTCATTTCTCAAAGGCGGGTTAGTTTGGGTGGGATTGTTAATAGATCCCACAGCTGCCTTCATGAATCGAGGCAAGCAATCACCAGATCCTGACCAATTACAAATTCCTGCAAACCTTCATTGCAAGCCAGGCCTGGCCAGCCAGTTCGTTGAAAGTACTTGCCAAATTTTTCCCCTTGACTGACCCGACACACAAGAAGGTAGGGATTCATTGGGGCAAGTTAAAAGAAGTGCATAGCTATCGGTGCAGCCTGTGGATGCTGGTGCATCATTTCTAGGGTGTTGTTGCTGTGCTGCTGATACCTTGCCGCTCTATTACTGTTCACCAGTACTCATTTTGCGACCTCTTTGAAGGATGACAGCTGAGTCAAGCCTACCTGGTTGTTATATCAATGGCTGACAAGGGCTCTAAATCAAGATCCTAAAATCTAAGCCAGCCACCTTAATCGTTAAGCTAACACCCAGGCTTAAATAAGTAGTAGTAATTGTGATAGTGATATTTGATGGTGATGGTAATATTGATAGTAGTCAGTAAGGCCTGCACTTAAGTTAAGTTCTTTCTGAAAGGAGCTTTTCTTTAGTCGTGACAGTTAACGCGAACTTTAAGTGGAACTTTTTTGGCCTCAAGTCAAATGAGACTTGATAAGCTCTTTCGGATTGAATGGCACTCAGAGGAACGTGACTCTTGTCTGTCCATTGTGGTTGCCTCTTACTCAGCGAAACTGGAAACGAACCACCAAACAGATACAAGGTAAATTCAAAGGAAAGTTGCCAATCGCCCACCATTGCTCCGTGTTTGAAGCCTGATTGGCGTTAATTCGGCCTGGGTTTTTGCTTGTGTTTTAGGTTCCTGGCTGTGCGATGGCTGGGAGTGGTAAAAAAGCCAGTGAAAGCCCAGAAAACGGCGAGCAATCTCGTGAAGCAAAACATATGGCACAGAGGTGTAACTACACCACATGCATCCGGACCTTGATTTAATCAGCAGTGTAGTGGTGAAATGATCAGACGATTGGACTGAGAAAGCTTGGTGCTAAAACAGAGGTTGGAGTCGTGCAAAAGAGTGTGGTGGATAGTCAAGAGTGTTGGGGGGGTGTGGGGGAGGGGTCGGAATTAAACGAGATTGAATTAATGGGTGCAGTTTTTAAATAAAATAATTTTGTGAAGTTGTTATTTGTATTTGTTTTCTTGCCTTTTCCTGTTGATATAGGTGCAGGAGACGAACCTACTAGGTTCTAACGGTCTAACTCCCCCTCACTACTTCTTATGATAAATTCACTTACGCCCACCACTGCCTGGGCAACAAAGTGACCAATCGGAGCCACTTTACTGCCTGCGGGAGGTATGATTGCATCAAACTCCATGCCATTTTTTTTTTTGGTGTTATAAGTGCAACGCTCTGAGATTATCAAATTTTGATTTTTTTTTTTAACCTGATCATCACCCAAAACTCTTTATATATTTTCCAACTACATGCCAACCCAAACTCGTACCACCACCACACCTCTTCTTCTTCTTTTTCTTCTTCTCTGCTGCCTACTATTGACCACCATTTTTCTTGAAGCTTTGCTCGAGGTCTTCATGAACCGGCTGGCTTAGGCCTGACGTTCGATCTGCTTAGGGCAGGATTCTTGAATTTGCCATGGCTGCCGGTGTAGCCTTGCTTACTCTTCGAGAAGGACACCAGGGCATCTTTAACATCCACCAACGAACGCTGGCAGATGGATGCCAGTTTAGCGTCCATTACCGAGGAACAGGCGTACATCACATGATGAATCACCTGCTGTTGAAACACCGGAGCTGACAGTTTATAGCTGGGTCGGAAATCGAAGCCCAGGTTAGTCAAGAGGCGGCCAGTGTGCGTACCTCTCGGCGCAACGACTGCCAGGCCCATCACCACCAACTTCCACTACCCCCTTTTTTAATGACAACTAAACTCCTCCACCTTTTTGGATTTTTTTTTTTAAAATCATGCGGCCACCCCTGCGTCTCAGCACAATCTTCACAAATTATAGCTGAAGTGGTAGCGAAATTAACTTTGAGGGACATGTCTCATGGCCTATAAGGCTCTTGGGAGCCCCCACATTCTGAAGTAAATCTGGCGCGTGGAATGTCTTGGTGAATGAATCCCGTTTGATTTATTTATTTATTTTCAAACAACTTTGACTTGTTGGCCGATCGGCATCCTTGGCATCTTTACACTTGCTGATCTTTGGCCCAACATGAGCTTCCTTTAATCCACAGCATGACTTTGTTAACCTACTTGTATTGCGGTCGCTTCTCTCCATGCAGATACAATCGATCAGAGTGCGAGACGACACCTAGAACTGCTGCCCTGAATTTAGCCGCGAAACGCGTGCTAAACTAAATGCGTAAAGGGCAGGCAATAATAAGAAAATGCTGAGAATACATTCTTCTTGTTCGATGCTTTTCTTCACGGTTATTTTCTTCCTCCATTTTCTGCTTTTTATACTTCAACGAGAAGGTAATTCCAGGATTGGACTTGGGAACTTACCCTAACCGCTCCTTACTTTAGAACGGGGTTTTCTAGTTTTAATCAAGAGCTCGTTATATGTTAGTAGTCTTTAATACGAATTTACATTGGAAGTGAGAGTTGGTTGACCTATGTGATGTCCAAGCAATATTTTTATGCCTCACTGACGAAGTCGCTGGGGGCATTATGTTTTCAGGTTGTCTGGCTATCGCATCATCCATCGTATCGTGCCGTGATAGGTTTTCATACCGAGGGATTTGAAGAACGGCTTGAAGGATAAAGTCAAACTTGGTAAAGTTAATGTATAATGATGCCAAAGATGAACTGATAAGGATTTTGGCATAAAGGTCAAGTTCAGCGGTCATTGCGGTAAAATGTGTTACTGTCTTGAGAACAAACTGAAAGGATTTAAATCAAACTTGGTGTAAGTATGTATAATTATGTAATAAGTGGGTCCGAGGCATATCGGTCGACGTGTGACATGGTAGAGTGCCTTTCAAGTTTGAAAATGTCAACGTTGATCCCCGTATTTGCTTATCGAGTGAACGGCTCCAATAAGCAAGGAATTAACCTAAACTAACAAAATATTCTAAATCTCTGGGATGTCGCTTACCTTCACAGATAGCAGCAGGAAGCTATGTCGTGCAATGTAGTAATGTCTTAACACAGGCCCATTCTCCTTTATGGTTTGTAGTGGCTGAGCATATAGGTGCAGTCATGTGCAAGTTTAGGAACACACTACACACACAGCACACACACACACATTCCTCTCGTAACCATTCTCTCTCTCTCCTCTCTCTCTCGTCATCTCTCTTCTCCTCTCTTCTCTGCGTCCTCTCTCCCCATCCTCTCTCTCTCTGTCCTACTAGGATGAGATTCAAGTCTCAAATTGATATCCATGTTGAATGGAGACAATACTCGGAGAATAGCAAACCTTACGACTTTTAGAAAAGCTCAAACTCTCATTTTTCAAAAATATATAGTAATTCTCCAATTGATCTGGACGTCAACATTAAAAGGTAAATGTACATAAGTGGATATTAAGTCAGGCTCTTAAACCCACCGGTCCACAGTGGAGCTCTGCTTGTTTCCTGCAGCAGGCTAAAACCACCTGCGTAGATGAAGCGATTTTCCACAAACTCATGATTTCAGTCTTTCAAAAGCCAAGGGATAGAGATAAAACATCATGAAGCCATGAAACGACATCAATGACTTTCAATCAATTGTTCAATGACTCTTCAACGATCGCCAAATCTTTTTTCCAAAAATTAATTTTGAAAACCGAAGCTTTAAATCATTTCCGACGCCGTCGTCAAATATGCACATTCCTGTAGAAGACACCTTTGTGACTGCTCCTCAATGCCTATCAATTCATTGACTCATTTTTATGGTGTTAGCTACCTCTGCCACCTGAAGTGGACTAGGTTATGTTTCACCCTGTTTGTGAGCAGATATCTCAAAAAGTTACAGACACATTTGGAAGAAACTTGGTGACAGGTTGGGTGTGTGACAGGATGTATTGATGAGATTATTGGTTGAAGATCCAGATGCAACTAGGAATTCCTTAAAGTGATTCTTCACAATTGAGAGATGGGGCCCTAAAAAGATATATTAGCACATTTATTTTCAAAACATGTGGTATGGCGGGTTTTGACCAAAACTTGTGGGAATGATTGGGTGGGTGACACACAACCAAGCCTATTAAAATTTTGGGCGTATGGCCGGATGTAGATTCATCCTATCAGTCGGAGTACAAAACGTAACTGTTTTAACTGGCAGAGGTATGTCACTCACCGGGGCCATTATTGTTTCTCAGCACGTTTTCACATTTTCTTCATTTTTTAATGTCAGCTGTTTGGTACGCAGGCATAAATGAACATTTGACTTCAAAACAAAATATAAAATTGAGAATGGCACTCAGTGAAGTGTATAGTCTCGCCTTTGCGTGCGTCATTCTGAACACAGAGGGGAGGGAGAATTTGGGGGACCCCATAACTCTTGTGCAGAGCGTCGTGGTGCTGTCTAAAGCAGTTCTCCTTGGTCTTGGCACATTCCTGGACGGGTCGGCCACTCCGACACAAGTACATACCAGCAAGCTGGCATCATTTTGCTGAGCCTCGGATTTGAAACAAAAATACCATCGTTGACTGAAACATTTACTATTTGCCTATATTCATCCAGCACCTTTGTTATGTCCAATACATTTCCATTATCCGTGCTTTACTGATTTGTTTCTTCAAGGATATTGTAATGACCACTTTGTGCACATTAAGGCTAAGTTGCTCAAGAGACTTCAGAACAGTAAAAATCTAAAAAATCAAACTCTATTCCCTCATGGCGGTCCGATATATGTATGAAGTTTCACATCGATCTGTAAAGTGGTTCTTGGAGAAGAGATTTTTTTTTCAAAACATTCTTAATTTCAATCCAATATGACCACCACACCACGTGATAGATGAACATATATATATTCTTCACTCACATCGGGTCGGGGGATTATATATATTGACGTTTCTAGATTTTTTTTTTGGGATAAGGATTTCATTCAATCAATTATGGGGTGAATACCACTTCCTTCACAATGATTTCATCGTTATCCCTTGTATAACCCGATTGGGGAGTTGATAACATGTTTTCAATTAATTTTTGTTGACGCGTTTTGGAGATGATGTCACTTTCGTTTTTTTTCCTTTAATCCAATATGGCTGCTATGCCATGTGACTTATAACAGAGTTGTTGAATAAAATATTCTCATGGGGACGTCCCTCCCGATGTTTAAAGGCTTGCATCGATCAGACAACAGTTCCGAGAAAAAAAATTTTAAAGTGAAATATATGCACAAGGAACACAAGGAAATTTGGATGCAGGAGGAGGCCATTCGCCCATAATGCCCGCACCACATTCAAACACTACACCAAATTTTATTTATAATTGAAGAACGGCACTTGTGAGAGCACATTACTTCTGCCAGGCGAACAGCTATTTTGTATCCCACTGATGGGCCGGTCTGGATCCGGACGTGAAACTGAAATCGAATCGATTTGTCCTTGTCATACCCTGGTTGTCACCTGTCTGCCCATTTGGACCCCACCTGTCTGCAAGTTTTGTCCGAATCGCGTCCATACTTTTTGAATATTGTGCTGCTACAGTATATTGTTGTTGGCCTAGTGCACTCAATGCTGAAGAATCACTTCAAAAAGTTTTCTCGTATCTGGATCTTTCACCATCCGATTCTCGTATCAATCTATCATATTCTCCTTGGTCACACGACAACTGTTCACCAAATTTCGTTGAATCCTTCACAAACTTGAGATATCCTTTTCACAGGACAGGCAAGGTGAAAACTACCTTCTGCCCACCTTGGTGCAAAGTAAAAGAAAAATGGATTTTATTTCTTTTCTTCTTTCATTGGGAGGGGGGGGGTGACGAAGGGTTCTTGGGTGAGAAACAACATCACCACACACCACTCCTGATGAGAGCTCCCACAGACAAACACTCCGTACAGATGCACACAACACCACATCCATGTCGAGCTATCTAAAGTCACCAACATCCCTTATACCCCTCTATCTCCCTAACTTCCAAGTACAGATGCAGTTCCAATTTAAACTTTCTACTGTTTCTGCTGCCACTACTTTCCAGGGAGACCATGTCATGCATTAATTACTCCTGATAAGAATGTGACACACAGAGACGGTTAAATATAGTCTTCGCATACCTTATTGTGGGCATGACTAATAGCCAGCTGAACATGTTAATATCCACACAAACATACCAGGGGATGTTTCTCCTTCCGCAGCATGCGAAACATGTCTGCATTGATGCCTTCAATATCCGTATTCATTCCAATAACGTCTCTCCAATTCCCGTTTTTGGTTATTGTTGTTCAAAAGTCCTATTTTATAAATATTCGACACTCTCTTCTTTCCCCACTCCTCCCCTTCGAGTCATGTCTTTCACAAAGATTAAAATAATAACAGTACATTCAGTTGAGTATCGATTTGGAAGCTTTCTTGGTATTTCAACAAAACTAATTGGATTTATGAGGTTTTATTAAATGATTGGGTGTTAAAGGTGAATCATCTGCAACTTTAAAAAGACCGAGTTCATCATTTCGGAGATAGATTCGGACTTTATTTGGTATTGTTACATGTAACAATGCTTAATTATTGCAAGTATTACAGGGTTTGATCAAACTTGCAAATGTTCATGAGGAATGAGGTGTGCAAGAGATGACAGAATTGGAATTGGTAAGAAGAAGACGACGAAGAAACCATGTTTACGATAACTGTCAGTAGGCGTTAAGAGGAGGTGTCTCACATGGTCCCTTAGCCTACGTGATGCGAAACACGATGTGTAGCTGAGATCTTTTTGAGCTCCCCTCGTACGATACGGTATTTACAATGCAGTGCCTGCCTGAATACAGGTACACACATGCTATGTACTCCAACTACTAACAAACTATCATCATCAACATATATTTTTACGTCACTATGGGTTGAAGAGGCAGGATGGTATAGACACTCGTTGAGTCTTTCCACAGCAGTTTGTTTCCCAACCCTTTTGCCACAGAATCGTTGAGCCCCGAACCAGCGGTACAACAAAATAGCCTCACCGTCCTCCCATCGGACCCCATTTTGCATCCCCGCTGCCCGACGCTCCCTCCAGCCAAGACTGTGAGCTCGAACGCGTTTACCATGGTTACCATATTGTGCGCGTTCCCCTCCCCCCTCCCCACCCTGCCCTGGACTCGAGTCCCGAGGGCACAGGAAGAAGTGAGGGCTTATTATTAACTGTGTCGTAAATTTAATGCATTTTAGTTTTCTGTTTTTGTACGAAAGAAATTATTCGAACGATTTCAGTGTGTCCACCAATTTTACAGTAACTACTGGATATCATTGCGTTGATTAAATTTCAATCACAAACTTTCATGGAAAGCTTAATCACTTTATTTGGTAAATCTGGCTGCAAGCAAGTTTGTCATTTTGTTTCGGTTTAATAAAGCGAAACAAAGGTAAATAATTGTTTAGATCAATCAAGCTTGCTCAACATTTGCACGTGCTTCACGACGGGGAACGTCAAACCATCTTGAATTACTGAACACACAAGTATCAGGCCCCATTGATTCTAATATAGCGCATGAGGATTCCATACATCTTGCAGAAAGAACTCTTCGGGTTTTATATCGTCGTGAGTTCGTTAAACCTTGTGACCTAAAAAAAAAACTTACTTAATAATTGCAGCCACCTTCTTATAACCACTCTTCTGGTTTGGCTTTAATGGTTAGGTGGCGGGCTTTGGATCGAGGGTCCTGAGTTCAAATCCCATCAGCTGTTGAATTAATACCAGGTGGGTTAAACTCGCTGTCACCTCTCGAGGTCGCAAATGAGTGCAGCTTGCTGTGTCCTGTTCGGAGTCGGTGACCATCCAGGATTGTGCCAATAGCCAAGCGAACTGCTTAAGCAGCACCGACGCTCTGCACAGAGTATGGTGTCCAATCTCTCCACCTGCCTCGCTCCTTCCTTATTCAATATTAATGAGCCATTTACGCTGTGCATAAAATGTTACCCGTATCTGCTTTGTGGCCCTGCTGTACCTCTTACAATGTACAGGTTGTGCACATAGCTCGAGAACGTTCTTGCAGGTGAATTTGGTTGAGAATTGGTTGGACGTATGGACGTGGTGCATATTGGTGCGTACAGTGCATCGTAAGAAGTTGGAATCAGAAAATGAAGTCATTGAGAAGTTCAAAATGAAGAAATCATTTGTTTGGACATAAACTTCATAGTTGGAGGTGTTTCTGCTACTCTGAAAAGTGCAATTTTTTTTTCATTGTCGTGATCCAATATTTCTTTGTCCAGCCGTAGCTTTGATTAAGCCATCAATTACAATGCATTTTATGGATTGCTTGCATGATTGGTTTTTAACACACCTATTTGCCGTACATTGGATAACGTGCTTCTTGCAGGCAGGGCTCGATTCGGAGCAGCTTTCATCGACAAATGGATCCAAACACATTAATAGGCTCTGCTCAGTGTCAAGGATAGCACTGCGACGTGAATGGCATGTGAGACAACGTGACATTTGTTTTACACCTTTCCAATTGTTTTTGTTATGCATTATGAGCTTTGCCACGTTTCTCCGTCGAATAGGGCATGACTTAATCCCACCTTTAATTAATTTCCTCTGGTACGTAGCAATGTGACAAGCCGCGATATACTATTGAAGTTTTCACTGTTTTTTATGTACAGTTGCTCAAGTTTCACCCCCCCCTCCCAAAAAGATTCACATTGATGCATGAGTTATTTATGATGGCTTTCAATCAAAATTACAAGCAGATCTAAAATACTCAAAAGTGATGAATGAATTGTAATAAGTGATTACCAGAGAAAATCGATGACTCTCCAGGTTTATAGTATAAACCTTGTCTAATTACCCTCTAATCATTTCAGGAGAAAATTATTGTTTGAAAGGTTAAAATAAGTGTAAGGTTTTACCTGTGTTCAGTGGGTTCACTAAAATGAGCTCCCTATTGAGACATTTTAAGCTTGCAATTACTTGGTCAAGCACAAGGAACAACATTGAGACAAGGACTTTCCGAAAAGTCAACATAAAGTGGTGGAAAGCACTGTTCAGAGAGGGTTTAAAAGATTTCAAGTCACTCATATCTTTGAGTGCGGTGAATCATCATTAAGAGTGAAGACGTTTTACTACACCCGACTCAACCCATATAGGTCACATTCAAACTCACAGCCAGCAACAGGAACTGTTTGGCGATGTCACTGTTAATTCAACAAAGATCTGCGAGCTCTTAATCGAGATGGGGGGGGATGATCATCACCATCATTAACGGTGAAGATGAAAAGGATATGAAAATTAAAGTATGAGTTTGTAAAAAAAGATTAAGATATGCGGACGTGAAAGTGTGGCGAAAGAAATTTGACTCTTTGTTATTAAGGTATGGCGCATAATGGCTCAAGTAAACCGATGTAACTTGTGGTGCATCATGTAGGGGCTGCTTTCCAGCAGAAGGGGCAAGCTGTCAGATGAGGGTCAAGAGATGCAGTAAGGAGATACTTGATGAAAACTGGTGGTGGCATGGATTGACTGTGCTAGGTGATTCAATTTATCAGGAAATATGATAAAAGCTAAAGCCACATGTAGTGGCTGATAAGAAGAAAATAAATTTTGGTGGCATAAAGCGACTGACAATGGAACATATTGAGACATAGATGCGTCAAGATCAAATTGCGAAAAGAAAGCGATTTCAAATTGAACTACAAAAATGCTTGAGCAGTTTGCTGAAAGAGGTTCCAAGTATGATTGGGGATTTGCAGTGAATTTAATTACCTACAGATGGGTTCCTTTGTCTTGTCTGTGTAGAATTCAAGTTTGAGGATCGATGAATTGTCGGACATTAGTGTGTAAGAACTGATATTTGGTGAAGATCGATCGGATCACTGATAATTATTATGTTATTGAAGAAGGGCAAAGTAGTGGTAGAGATTTCAAAAGTGGGATGTTGGGATAGATTAAT
>CM068954.1:66834355-66857586 GCA_035128595.1 Eptatretus atami
ACCGCTCCATGGAAGACAGAAATGGTGAAACGTGCCACATTGGAAGTAAGCCCAGTGAAATAAGGGTGTGTTGGGTGAGATTTCAGAGGTAGGCTGCGGAGGATGGTAATTCATAACAAATTTCTATCACTAGTTCAAACCTCTGGATCAGCTGAATCCGCGAGTTGGAACAAAGATGGAGGCGCGCAGCTAAGCATCAACAACAGCGCTTTATGTCTAAGAAATAAATCCTTGGGAGAACCGGCAGCGGCACCACTAACCTTAGCCAACAGCCACGTACAGTAGCTCAAGTCTGAGAGACAAATCAAACAACCTGTATCTCAAAAAATTCGACTCCGAAACAGCTACAACCATATGGAAGTGTCAAAGAGTTCAAACATCAATAGGTACTTTTATATCATGGCCCTAGATTTTAATTCATTGCTTTAACCGGTGCAGTGCATAGTTTGCTTCCCAGTGCGTTTCACGGCTCCTTTTGCATACCACCCGTAATATCGAACTCTTTTCTCATGCTGAACCACACATGTTCCCTTAGCTGATCCCCCGATTTGTAGTCCCACTTAACTCATTTCATGTGGAAACACCGGAGTACAACACCCACAAGAGTGACCTTTTTAACACGCCAACCACCTCACACACAAAGAACACAGAGTAGATGCTGTTCGGGTAAAGTCAACCACACGGCTGCAGACTTCCTCTACTTCGTTTATTTGAGTGACAATGCGCTCGTGATTAAAGACATGTAGTAGGAGTCATGTTTGTAAACCAATTGTTTATGAAAAGACATGCATATTGAAGTGCCCTCTTTTTTAATATATTCAAGTAACAACATAGATCCGTCGTCAGAATACGAAGCCTTTACCCTTTACATATGATGAATTCGTGATTTACATCTAGGAGAGGACCACAAAGAGCCATTAGGATATCTTCATTACAAGCAAGGATTCTTGTTAGGCCCAAAACAGAGGCCTTGCAAAACCGAGGATTAGTGCCCTTCATGTCTCTCAATAAATAGTTCGGATGTTTTTATGGACCGGCATATGAAATCGTGCTAATAGTGCATTAATGAAAATCCTGACATAATGATCCTTTACATAGAAACTCTGCATGAAATGCAACATACCACTTCATACAATCATGTAAATGCTTTTGATCAACGGATGTACCATGTGGCGATAACTTGTGTCCCTATTATATCGTTTCAAACTGCGGATAACAACGTAAAAATCAATCTATCTTAGCAATAGACACATGCATTGCCGTCTTGGACAGCCAGACCATTATTTTTAACTATTTCCAAGATTCAAAGGATTGATATTTTGAAGTTTAATACGTCAAATGCTTTATCTGATCAGTATGAAAAATTTTGAGGGTCATCTAGGGAAAAATTTTATGGGGGGAAAAAAATTGATGACGTCATCGGTCACTGATTCGGTCACATCGGTCACTGATTCGGTCATCGGTCACATCGGTGGTTCGGCAGCCACCTTTTTGTTAAACATAAAACCTTAAAAAATATTCTACTCCGAAACGGCTGAGATTGGCAATACTGTCGGTATGATGTTCAATGAGAAAAAAGGGGGGTCTATAGAGATGTCGATAAAGTCAGGTTTGGCAGCTATCATTTTTGGAAGAATGACTTTAAAAATGTTTCTCCAGAACGGCTTGAGAGAGATAGAGGGGAACTTCACAGACATGTTCCCAGCTTGGGGTGGCCAGTGTTTTCAAGAATAAATAGGTCGATGGTCCGGCAGCCATATTGGATTGAATGAAAATCTTAATATTTCTCTGAACCGTTCAATCATCGATGTGAAATGTCTTTTTGTCTGGTATGTCATGGGAATATATGTTTTAAATTTCATACATGTCAGACAATGTCTGGAGCAGTATTATTTAATATTTTTAATCTGGGTTCAGGGATTTAAATTAAACTTGGTCCAAGTATGTATAATGATGTAATAATGTGGGCAGAGCATATCTGGTGATGACATGATGTCAAATGGTGCCCTTCTCATTTATTATTATTATTAAGTTTTCAGGAAGTTTCTCTCGAGATTCACGGAGGCTCTTCCAACGCATCTTGATATGCAAGTTACCATCATAATTCTTGTCATCTGTCATTCATTCGTGAGGTTGTGATTGATTTGTTTGTTTCATCATCATTTAATTTTGACGTTGTGTAAACTGTATATGTATATATTATTATGTTTGTGGAGTAAATGGAGGAACTTCATAGTAAAGGTAGGATTGTATAGTGTAGCATGGTCTGTGGACGAGGAGGAGACATCTCAATGTAAATTAAGTATGGAAAACTGTCAGCTTAAGATTGTTAGTGTCAAATATGGGGTGGTGTCGTGTTATGTAGGTAGGGTTTAAAGGCTATTTCTCAGTTGTGATTGCCCCCTGTGACCCTTTCCTACGTTTTTGCATTTACAAAGCCGGCTATAATAAGGAACGATGCTTTAACAACTGGCAGGCCACGCCCCGAAGCTTGGGATTGGTCGGTGTGATGTGGGAGAGGTGGGCATGATCAGAGAGCAGATAGTTGGTATGAGGTACGTGGTTGAGACGGAGGGTCTCATTTTTGCTCTCCTCTCGGCACGATGAAATAGCAGCACAATTCTCGTTGTTCGTGCTGGTGTGAATTCGTTCACGTACTGAAGCTAGATGCTAGCCATCGACTGTTGCTGGGTCATGAAGGTTGTACGTTTCTGAGAAGAGAAGAAGAGCGCACCTCGTGGCCTTATCTCAGGGCCTCAGAAATCGTCTCGTCATATGGTCAAGGAGAAAGGCGGTGCCCATTTATTGTGAGTGGACCTGGTGTAAGAGGAGCGGGGTCGGCATGTTCGTTCATGAGAAGAAACTGTTCGAGGGTTTGTGGGCTCTTAACGAAGGAGGAA
The DNA here is from genome assembly GCA_035128595.1 of Eptatretus atami. NCBI lineage: Eukaryota > Metazoa > Chordata > Myxini > Myxiniformes > Myxinidae > Eptatretus > Eptatretus atami. The sequence goes on from CM068954.1 coordinate 66,837,256, forward strand.
CATCCACGCGAATTACCACGTACCATCTCAGTTTGTATTACTTTTCAAGCACCAAGGACGCATCGACTCGGCATATTTGTGGAAAATCGAAAATTATTCGCCATTTGAGTTGCATCATACAGTGATGTAACCCGGAGACAGTACGGATATGACAGTCCACTTCCTGATGCGATCTCACAGCTATTATGAAGAAGAAGGAGAAGAAGAAGAAGATTTCGACTTTGATTGCTAATCTACCGACTTTATAATTTGGAAATCTGAAAAAGACACATCATATCCATTTTGAAGTGTATCAAGGGATAGATTAGCATTGAGGTGGTCTGAACGTTTGGGTTCCCCTTTCATGAAAATATGAAATAACTAGAACAGCACACTTTCGAATGTTCTACTTGGCTGGGATGGCTACCCCAAACTTGTGTTTGTTTAAGAACTGGTTGTGTTTAATTTGGTTTTGTTGCTTGGATGTGTCTCTTTATGTCAAAATTAATAATTGAATCCCTATCAACATAATGCCAAGAGTAAACTAGAATGGTACTCATTGGAGCGCATACCTCCGCCAGGTTGAACAGTTTACGTTTTGTATCCCACTGATTAGGTTAAGATCTGCATCTTAACCTGAACCAAAATCAAATCAACTTGTTCTTGTCACATACCCAACTCATCCATCAAGTTTTGTCATAATTTTCTGGAATGTCGTGCTATTTCTCTCTCAATTGTGAAAAATTAATTGTAAAATTTCAAAACTCGTATCCAGATCTTCACCAAAGTCTAATAATTTTGTCCATCGCAGACACACAACCTGCCGAAATTTTGACCATATATATCCATAACTTTTTGAGATATCATGCTATACAGTAAACCCTAAAATACCCCGATATTCACAACCACGATAATTAAAACCAATTTCGTATGGAAATACGTTTTTGACCTTTATCTCTCAATGGTGGTGTGCTCTCAACTTTTATCTTGGGAAACATCTGACATCTATCTCAGGGTTCTTGGACTTCGATAAAATATAGAGGAAGGTGGACGGCAGCCAAAAACAAACACATCAGAATTGAAATAAACATGTAAAATAAATATAAATCTGCTCTACAATGAAGTCTCTTGCTGCATTGTAGCAGATTAAACATTCAAAAGTATGACCCTTCCCTTCTGTAATTTGTCTAAAGACCCTCCGCTCTTTCTCTCTCTCTCTCTCTCTCTCTGATGTACAAAACTCTTCACAGAGCATTGGTGCCGTCGATGCAGCTTCCTGCTCAAGGGTATAACTGGGTGGTTTGCCATTGCCTTCTCAGCAGTAGTTAGGGCAGGAATTTGTAATTTCTTCATGGTATCAGTAATCGCTCATATACTCTTCGCAAAGGACACCGTGGGGTCTTAAATGTCCACCAAGTAATGCTGACAGATGCACAAGGAATTTAGACCCCAATGGAGGCCATTCAGGCCATCATGACAACAGCAGACCAAAAAAAGGAATGTTATTTTTATTTTTATTTTTATTTATAATTTTTGTAGTGTTTTTTATTTTTGTTTTTTTTTCCAGGGGAGGGGGCATGGGCAAACACTGTTCTTGGGTAAAATAACACACATCAAACACACAACACCCCTTGATGAGACCCCCACAAACAACACTCCACACACATGCATATAATCACCCATCAATGCTCAAGCTACCTAAAAGTCCTGCCAACATTCCTGTACCCCTCTATCTCCAATAGTAACAGGTACCTATCCAGTTCCAATTTAAACTTATCTATTGTTTCTGCTGCCACTAACTTTCCAGGGAGACCATTCCATGCATTAACTACTTTCTGAGTAAAAGACCCCTGCCTTACTACTGTCTTAACTCTCCTCCTCTACAACGCCTTAAGTTTTAAGGTTAAAACAATCCTGTTTGATTGTATGTATATGCTTATTCTTATGCATTAGAAGAACGAAAATAAAGCATTAAGTAACATAATCTCCCTTTTGGGTACAGAGAAAGACAGTTTGTTGAGAAAACAGACACATTACACTTCACACACAATGGGCACAAGTTCAGTGCGCCGTGCTCGATGGAAACAAAATGGCTTCAAATTGCAAGTTCTCACTACTCCTAGTACATAGGGACTTCAGTTGAAGGCATAGGATCATCAGGATCTTACCATTCATGATTTTATTGGATGGTACTGGCTGATAAATCCTGATAAAAAGTTACAATAGTCGAGGACCTGTCACACAGAAATATGGCGGGGCAAAGGACTGAGATGCGGGTTGTATCCTTCAGCACAGCACAAGAAAGATCGTCGACCATGCTCAGAAGCCACATTATAACGGGCATCTTCCGTGTTGTGCGAAAAGTCTTCCCTAATAAATAGAAAGGCTGTATTATAGAGGAACCGCGTTAAGCAAGGACTGACTGTAGTTATGTGACATTTTTCAGTCGTTTGTTTTTATGATAGATAGGACGAACATCATTCTGCTATGCGGAACTTGTACCAATGCTCGACCAATTGTTCTCATCCATTAGCTCTCTTCAAGCCTCAACTTGGTCATCGTGGCACTGTCATGCATGTTGCCACCCAAGGTTAAGTCGAGCAACCAGTTGCAGTTATTATCGAGCTGGCCATTAGCAAAGTAGCCGAGAACAAGATATCCTCCTTCTCAAAGTGGTTGTGCTTCTATGGTGAACAGGGATAGATTGCTAACCTCTGAAACTTTTAAAACGGGACTTTAACAGCTCACCATTTCCATAATTATGTTGTTTGAAGTCTCTCCATGGAAGTTGTTGAAATTGCAAACATGGCCGACCTAAGACATCTGCTGTATCTATACGAATGTGTGTGTGTCAGTGTGTCTCCTCCATAACTCCAAAACCATGAAACCTCACATCCTGAAACCTTGCATGCATACGAAGAAAACTCCAAGGAAGTGCATGACTGAAAATTGGTTGTTAGGGTTAATTAAAACAGCCCATTTGAAGATAATTAACGACCTTATTCAATTATATCCTTCGTAAGGCACATCCTCGGTCATCACTCTCTATGGGGTCTTGAGGCATATCCCAGGTAACCTCGCTGGGGTCTGAAGCCGCCATGATTTTTGGCCTGCTCAACCATGCCTTGACTTGGAACAGGCTGCAACGATTTCTTCACGATAGTTTTTTTTTTCTTCACTTTTCTCACTCGGATTATTGAATGCCTGTTCATCATAGCTACGAATCGCTGTATACATCGCCTTTGTATGTGCTATAGTTTTCAAATTAGGAGCATGGAGCAATTTCATCCATTATATGATGTGATTTTCTACGATCGACTCTCATGGATGAATTAAAGTATATCATCGAAATATTATTTCGGCTTTGAGGATCGGATATCGTCTGGACTAATTAATAAGTGTCATAATCCGGAGTGAAATCTGATAATTAAAAAAAATGAGTCTTCTAACTAAGTCGATATACATATTTACTTTAAGTAAGCAAGGCTATGTACCCTCCTTCTCCATACATAAACAAGAAAATGTGAAATTTCAAAAACATTAAACTGATCTTTTTCTACTTTTTGGAGAATTACATTGAGTGAACAAATGATTGAGGAATGTGCCAAAATTAACCAGCTTCATGGAGCTCCATGATTTAATGCATTCACTGCTTGACCTCATACCCTGTCTCCCAGAGGGACTACTTATCCATAGCATCTGCTCGATCCGTGTCTATATTTTTGGAGGTTTCGCGAGGTGCTCTATAGGGAGACAAAGCAAATCTTGTGAAAAACTGACTTTTTAAAATGAAGTTGTAACGTTTGCGCGGACCACAAACCGATGTATCACGTGATGCGTGCACAGACGAGCAGGCAACATGGCGGATTATCTGCAATGTTAATTTCACGGGCGATTGAACTTTGCGATGTCTCCACGGTTGTTCTACATTAAACAGCAACTCTTTTGTGGATAAAGTCATTATTTTAACGAATTCATTTAATTTTTTTAACTGTTGCAGGCGTGGTGAAGACCGGCTTTAAAGTTAAAGGAATCCTATATGGTATGCAGCCACAGCCTGGCCAACCATTCCTTATCAACCATTTAATTGGAGTGCTTGCTTGAGTTCTTAAGCCAATTGCCGAGTGTCCTATAGTCGCTGTGTCATTGAGCGAATCGTTCATTCGATGCGGATGCTCTTGCCGTGCCACGTCATTCATAGCGAGTGGTTCATGCTCCGTCTTTCATAGTGAGTGGTTCGTGCTCCGTCATTCATAGCGTGTGGTTCGTGCTCCGTCTTTCATAGTGAGTGGTTCGTGCTCCGTCATTCATAGCGTGTGGTTCGTGCTCCGTCATTCATAGCGAGTGGTTCGTCCTCCATCATCCTGAGCGAGGGGTTCGTGCTCCGTCATCCTGAGCGAGTGGTTCGTGCTCCGTCATCCTGAGCGAGTTGTTGTGACATAACACCCGATTTCTGAGACGTTTGTCATAGTAACGTGTGTTTTTTTAATTACAGAGCCAAATTTTTGTTTCCACCTGTTACACGCAGCTGTTTATATAGATTAATGTTTGTGAACATATCCCTGAAACGTCTATATAAATGCAACGTTGTTTTTCAGTGAAAGCTACTCAAGGTTTTTGGGTTGTATACCACTACGTACTGTAGTCGGTAATCACACTGACTCCAATATGCCGTGTGTGTCTGTGTCTGTGTCTGTGTCTGTGTCTGTGTCTGTGTCTGTGTCTGTGTCTGTGTGTGCGTGTGCGTTTCATAAAGCATCATATATTCTCTCTGCTAACTCCCCTACAACGTCTCTGTCTCTGTCTCTGTCTCTGTCTCTGTCTCTGTCTCTGTCTCTGTCTCTGTCTCTGTCTCGGCCTGTCTCTGTCTCTGTCTCTGTCTCTGTCTCTGTCTCTGTCTCTCTCTCTCTCTCTCTCTGTCCCATCCTTGCTTTACCCTGTGCCAATACAGTTCAGTACCCCCCCCCACCCCTCTCTCTTTCTCTCTCTTTCTCTCTCTTTCTCTCTCTTTCTCTCTCTTCTCTCTCTTCTCTCTCTTCTCTCTCTTTATCTGTGTCTGTCTCTGGACATATCCAGACGGTGATTATATCTGGATGGGAGTTTGTTTCCGGACGTGTACATGCATTGTTTGTCTATGGACGGACATCTTTGCTTCTAGATGCATCTGAGCAGTGTTTGTCTCCGAACGTGTTCAGGCGGGATTTATGTCCGGATGGGAGTTTGTCTCTGTGTCTGGGCGGTTTGTCTCCAGACAGCTTGTTTCCGGACAGCTTGGCTTTGGATGCATCTGGACGATGTTTGTCTCGGAACGTGTCCGGGCGGTATTGATGTCCGGACGGGAGTTTGCCTCTGGACATGTCTGGGTGGTGTTTGTCTCTGGATGGTATTTATAGTATGACCGGTAGAAAATGGATTTCAGACATTATTTTGGTTCCATCTTCACTGTTATTCTATGCAGAAGCATTTTGATGAGACAGTATGGAATCGTAATTAATGCTCCACCGCACGTCTGCCTTCCCTTCCTCTCACCTTTTGCAGCCTTCCCTTCCCCACCCCCTCATTTCCCCCCCCCTCCCCTCCTGTCTCTCTCTCCCTCTAACTCCTCACTCCCACCCCTCTCCCTCTTCCTCCTCTTTTTCTCCCCCCTCTCAGAAGTCCCGTCAGTGAAGCGATGGTGGTATTTGCTCGTGTGTGTGTGTGTGTAATATATATATATATATATATATATATATATATATATATATATATATATACAGTATATGTATATATTTATACAAAAAGGAAAAACACGGTTCGTCCGTCTGTTAAGCTGTGTCCCGTCCATGAAGCCATGTGACTATATGTCTATTAATTACCTATTGCTTGAACCTCAGTACACACATATCGTCTATTAATGATGTAGTATTGGAATGTACCTTTCGACCATTTAGACTGCTGAGACGCCTTCGACCTTTTGAAGACCCTTTAAGACCCCGAGGATGCAGAAGACCCCTAAAGACCTCCAAGACCCTCTAGACCCTTTAAAACCCCTTTTACCTTTAAGACCCTGAAGACCCCTTTTACCTTTAAAACACTTTGAATGCTTTAAACACCTTTATATCCCTTCACCCTTTGGACCTTTTATTCCATTTAGACACCTAGAGCCTTTAGAGTTTAGACCTTTACACCCCCTTAAGTTCCTTTCGATCCCTTTGACCTTAACACCTTTTAGATCCATTATACCCTTCAGACAGATTAGACAGCTTGGACCCTTGACCATTTAGAGCTTTAGACCACTTGGACCTTTTTATATTACAAATAAATTGCAAATAAATGCAATATCACCAATATTACAAATAAATTTGTGCAAAAGAAATGTTTGTATTATGATTGGTGTCAATCGTGACAACACAGCAACTCATGTACAATCATTATCCTTGGTTAAAACAAGCCTGTGCCTCTGTAGCGACATGTTGATGTTGGTGAGGTGAACATCGGGAGCCAATCCACTCTGGTATTGAAGAATTTTAGGTTATGCTGCCATTAATAATGACGAAACTCGATATATATTTTTTAATGCAAGATCGAGGCTCATGGAAGAGTGAGGTGATAGAGGGTAGAAAGACAACAAACTGATAGTGGAACCACAGTTGGACACAAGCAAAGGAAGGAACAAACAGGAAGAGAGCAGAGGATGGGAGGAAATACAGGAACATGCATGTAAGAGAGTTGGGTTGCTTGATAAGCTAGAGCTATTGGGGGTGGATTGAAAAAATAGTGAGTATGAATAAAGGAGGGGGGGGAGGTCTACGGGGATGGTGGTGCACGTCTTCTTGAAGCCCTGGAGGGAAGAGTGAGGTTGACCAGCCTCCAGAAGACAGTTCCACAAACGGGAGAAAAAAAGGAACAAAAGAGTGGAGATGGACGGTAAGTCTGAATTTTGGAGTTTAACCAGGAGGGGTTTACAGGAAGAATGCCTGCACACTGGAGGAGCTGGGGCAGGGTTGAAGACATGAGAGAGCAAAGGGAGCTAGATTGGAGTGAGACCAACGGGCCTTGTGGTTCGGCCTCATTGAGGGAGATACCAACAACGTTGAGAGCTTGAGATTCTGCAAATTCTAGGATATGTGATTCAGGGGTGCCAGCACCTAATGGAGAGCAGTATTCCATTGGATTATGGACAAATGCCTTGTAAGCTGTGAGTAGTTCTGATTATTCAAGGTCTGACTTGGAATGGCAGAGGTTGCCCAGTCTGCGGCTGGCTTTAGAGGCCAGCTTTGGGATGTGTTTAGCAGAGGAGAGATCGTGGCTGATGGTGAGGCCTTGAAATTCAAGAAACTGAACCTCTTCCTGTGGCTCACCATGGAAATAGATAGGTGAGTTAGCTTGACGATCCTTCCAGATTGACAAGATGAGAATATGATATTTGCCAGGATTGAATGGAGTTTGAATGAATGACATATTCCATTTATCAGACCAACATTTAATCATATTCTCATGTCGCAAGGGATTTTTAACATGCAATACTCTTGCATGACACAATCTAACACGAACAGCTCGGTATGATTTTATTGATTTAAAAGATAACTATGACCACAAACATGTGAATATAAACACCACATATAGAAGATGACCACAAACGTATTCCTTGTAATTATAAGAGTGATTGTAAATGATGACGTTAAGGAGATGAACGTTGATGGAGGAACATGAAAGGTATTGAGATATCGTAAATAAAAGATGTGTCAAAACACCATACTATTAAATCATAGCGTGTGGTTCTGTATGGCACAGCTGTAAGTAAGTAACATGGCACAGCTGTAAGTGGTAAATATTGACTCTGCCAAAAATAAATTCCTTCAAGTCTCCAAAGCAATAAGTGAGGCAAAAGTAGGCTTGGAAATATTTAATTATCAAGATGATTGAGGAACTGAAGGAAATGGTATATCATGCTCAGCTTCAAGTACTAATATAAAGCTAAGAAATTTCCAAAAGAGGTGAGAGCCATTCAAACTACATGTTGGCATCTATTATTATTATTTGATTAAGTTTGGTTAATTAGAGGTTTCGACTCGATATCTTACCTTGTTCATAACCTGTGATTTGTCCTTCGCTTCCACACACTACGGTTTGTTTTTGTGCCAGGTGCAAGGGATGGCAGTTCCACAAGAGTGGCGAATGAGAATATGCTGCACAGTGAGGTGACGGTGACAGCCACGGTGTGTGGAGCACTCTCTTTCATCTTACTTGCAGTCATAATTTTGTCAATAATCTACTGGACACAGATTCTGAAGAGACCACGTAGTGGTGAGTTTTTTTGTTTTTTTTCATCTTCATTTTGATAGTTAAACAAAGTTTCACTTGAGATGATCAGCAGGTTTAATAAGCTTGCATGGGGATGTTAGCCACATTATGAAGAAGTCTCATGCTTTGACCGGTGGCATGGTTTTTCCCTAAATATTGTATCGGGCTTGATATACTTAAAAGCTAGGCTGGGATGCATAGGCAAAGCTGATATGTTTGCAAAACGCTTAAAATCTTTGTATAGACACCAAGCAGTGACTAGAGATTGGGCTCCATTTCAAGCTCATCACCAATATCGTGCAAGTATCACGTCGCTGCAAGAATTAATTGATGGATGTTAAAGTTCCCACAGTGTCATTCGGGAAGAGCAAGCGATCTTATCGCCTGCACTCTAAACCAATTCCAAATTCCTCGCTCTAACCAACAGGTGGCACTGCATCAATGGCACAGCTGCACCCCCCCCCCCCCATCCCCAGTAATGAGCTATCCTTCTCTAACCTACAGGGGGCACTGCATCAATGGCACAGCTGCATCTCCAGCAAATGATGCTCCCGGCAGCCATGTGCTCATCCGTAAAGGAGGCTTTCGTTATCATTGCCGTCATGTCAGGACGATCCACTTTATCGTCTTTCATTTCACTTTATTTTAGGATTGACATATAAAAGATCAAAGAACACCAACGTCACCAAAATATCAAACGTTTTACAACACCTTGCACTGATGTCATCGATCCTCCTTCGCTAAAATCAAATTGGGATTCAGAATAAATTCATTTCTTTGAACGGGATGGGCCCTAATGGGCTCCTGGCCACTCAGCCTCCCTGCTACTTTGCGCACAGCGAAAACGAATCTCCAGATATTCCTTCGTCCAAAGAGATACAAATCATCATAGGGTGGCATATATGTGGACAGTTAAGTGCTGAGATCCATACTGCCTTTTTTTTTCTACATGGTCTAAGGTTCATGGAGGAGCTGAAACGCAAATCGAGCACACAGCCACACATATGTAGACAGATACATGTGACAACACTGGACTTTACTTCAGTCAAACACAGTCAATGAGCGTGGGTGATGTCACTTCTCTCAGAGCACTGTAGGTACTGGTGATGCCATAGCTTTTCTCTCTGCACTCAATGGGGTAATTCAGTAGGCACATCCTCCTCCCCATGGATTCCAACAAATGGTGTTTATTTGTGCTCTCTCCTCTAAAATGTCTCTGTTCCTAATAATTTATCTCCTAATGTCTCTGTTCCCCACTGTTTTGTCCTTCCCACTCCTGCCCCTCTTGTTTCATGCCCCCCTTGCTGTGCATTGTGTGTTAGCTCTCATATGAGCCTCGACAAGGTGTATTAAAAAAAAAAGAAAAAGCTAAGCACCGAGCAAGGAAGCAGCGCACACAAATTTTTTTTTTCAAAAGTCTTTGGTATGCCTCAGCCAGAGTCGGAATCGAACAGCCAACCTCTCTGACTCAAGAGTGGATATTCCAACCATGATGCCACTGAGTCTGTCTTCTGTCCAAATAGGTCCTTTTGGAACCTCCCGGCACTTGCGTTAAGATTTTATTTTGTGAATGAATGATTGTTACGACATCTCAATTACCGATGCACAGTTCTGTTGCAATATCATTGCAATGATGCAGCGATTGTTCCACACTGACTGAAATTGTGACACTTGGTTGCACTTTTATTTTTTTGCTACCTGTCTGAGGTTGCTGTGTATCAAACAAGTACCTGGTATTTTTCTTTCCAATGTACTTTTCGTTTGTAAAATAATTGCCATATGGGGGTGGAGAGGGGTGGGTGGGGGTGTGGGGGTGTAAAAAGGCTATTGCTGTGCATCGGACATTTTGGGACACTGCTACACTTGCAGTTTAGGTACAACAATAAGTTTTGCAGTATCCACTTTTACAAGGAACTCTACCCTCAATTACTAAATGTTTCTTTGCCGCCTTGGTTCATTGAGTTATGCACTTTAACTGGTGTGTCGTGTTTTTGTTTTATCATTGTAGTGCTTATGAAACGAGCCTTGAATAAGTATCAAAAAATACTCGAGTTGGAGTTGGATCGTCCAGTTGTCTGACAGGATGGTGCAGAGTCAGCGAACTTACCTTTGAGCTGTTTAGCCTGGGTTTCACTCCCGGTTGGACGAAACCGTTGTAATGGTGTGTCACAAGCAGTGTTCTATCATGCCGTCCCTCCGATGGATGTTATGTCCCATCTGCAAGCGTTAGTTGGTGGATGTTATAGATCCCACAGTGCCCTTCATGAATCGGAGGCAAGCAATCACCAGCATCCTGACCAAATTACAAATTCCTGTCAAAATCACCTTCATTCGAATGCCAGGCCTGGCCAGCCAGTTCGTGAAAGACTTGGCCCAAATTTTCCCCCTTGACTGACCCGACACAAGAAGGTAGGATTCATTGGGGCAGTTAAAGAAGTAGCTAGCTATCGTGTGCAGCCTGTGGATGCTGGTTGCATCATTTTCTAGGGTGTTGCTGTGCTGCTGATACCTTGCCCTCTATTACCTGTTCACCAGTACTCATTTTGCTGACCTCTGAAGGATGACAGGCTGAGTCAAGCCTACCTGGTGTTAATTCAATGGCTGACAAGGGCTCTAACTCAAGATCCTAAAATCTTAAGCCAGCCACCTTAATCGTTAAGCTAACACCAGGCTTAAATAAGTAGTAGTAATTGTGATAGTGATAGTGATGGTGATGGTAATAGTGATAGTAGGTCAGTAAGGCCTGTCACTTAAGATTAAGTTCTTCTGAAAGGAGTTTTCTTTAGTCGGACAGTTAACTGCGAACTTTAAGTGTGGAACTTTTTTGGGCTCAAGTCAGATGAGCATCTTGATAAGCTCTTCGGATTGAATGGCACTCAGCAGGAAACGTGACCTCTTGTCTGTCCATTGTGGTTGCCCTCTTACTCAGCGAAACTGGAAACGAACCACCAAACAGGATACAAGGTAAATTCAAAGGAAAAGTGCCAATCTGCCCACCATTGCTCCGTGTTGAAGCCTGAATTGCGTTAATCGGCCTGGGTTTTTGCTTGTGTTTCTAGTTCTGGCTGTGCTGGCTGGGAGTGGTAAAAAGCCAGTGAACCCAGAAAACGGCGAGCAACTCGTGAAGCAAAACATGGCACAGAGTGTAACTACACCACATGCACCGGACCTTGATTATCAGCAGTGTAAGTGGTGAAATGATCAGACGATTGGACTGAGAAAGCTTGTGCTAAAACAGAGGTGGATGTGCAAAAGAGTGTGGTGGAAGTCAAGAGTTTGGGGGGGTGGGGGGAGGGGTGGAATTACGAGATTGATAATTAATGGGTTGCAAGTTTTAAAATAAAATAATTTTGTGAAAGTTGTTTATTGTCATTTGTTTTCTTGCCTTTTCCTGTTGATATAGGTGCAGGAGACGAACCTACTAGTCTACGGTCTACTCCCCCCTCACCTACTTCTTATGATAAATCTCACTTACGCCCACCACTGCCTGCAACAAAGTGACCAATCCGGAGCCACTTTACTGCCTCGGGAGGTATGATTGCATCACAAGCTCCGATGCATGTTTTTTTTTTGGTGTTATAAGTGCAACCGACTCTGAGATATATCAAATTTTGATTTTTTTTTTTAACCTTGATCATCACCCCAACTCTTATATATTTTCCAACTACAGCCAAACCCAAACTCGTACCACCACCACCCTTCTTCTTCTTCTTTTTCTTCTTCTTCTTCTGCTGCCACTATTGACCCACCTTTTTCTTGAAGCTTTGCTCGAGTCTTCATGAACCGGCTGGCTAGGCCTGACGTTCGACTGCTTAGGGCAGGATCTTGGAATTTGGCCATGGTGCCGGTGATAGCTTGCTTACTCTTCGAGAAGGACACCAGGGCATCTTTAACATCCACCAACGAACGCTGGCAGATGGGATGCCAGTTTAGCGTCCATCCGAGGAACGGTACACACATTGATGAATCACCTGCCTGTGAAACACCGGAGCTGACAGTTTATAGCTGGGTCGGGAATCGAACCCAGGTTAGTCAAGAGGCGAGTGTGCGTACCTCTCGGCCACCCTGCCAGCCCATCACCACCAACCTCCCACTACCCCCTTTTTAATGAAAACTAAACTTTCCTCCACCTTTTTGGATTTTTTTTTTAAATCATGGTCCACCCCTGCGTCTCAGCACAACTCTCACAAATTATAGCTGAAGTGGTATGGAATTACTTTGAGGGACATGTCTCATGGCCTAAAGGCTCTTGGGAAGCCCCCACATTCTGAAGTAAATTCTGGGCGGTGGAATGTCTGGTGAATGAATCCCGTTTGATTTATTTATTTATTTTCACAGCACTTTGACTTGTGGCCGATCGCATTCCTGGCATTCTTTACACTTGCTGATTCTTGCCCCAAAGAGCTTCCTTTAATCCCACAGGCATAGACTTTGTTACCACTTGTATTGCGTCGCTTCTCTCCATGCAGATACCAACTCGATCAGAGTGCGAGACACACCCTAACTGTGCCTGAATTTAGCGGAAAACTGGCTGCTAACTAAAATGGCAGTAAAGGGCAGGCAAAATAAGAAAATGCCTGAGAATACCATTTCTTCCTTGTTCGATGCTTTTCTTCACGGTTATTTTCTCCTCCAGTTTCTGCTTTTTATACTTCAACGAGATGGTAATTCCAGGATTGGACTTGGGAACTTACCCATCCGCTCCTTACTTTAGACGTCTAGTTTATCAACGAGCTCAGTTTAATATGTTAGTAGCTTTATACGAATTACATTGGAAGTAGAGTTGTTGACCATGTGATTGTCCAAGCAATATTTTTATGCCTTCACTGACGAAGTCGCTGGGGGCATTATGTTTTCAGGTTGTCTGGCTATCCATCAATCCATCCGTTCGTCCGTGATAGGTTTTCATTACCGCGATGATTTAAGAACGGCTGAAGGTATCAAAGTCAAACTTGGTACAAGTATGTATAATGATGCAAAGATGAACTGATAAGATTTTGGCATCAAGAGGTCAAAGTTCAGCGGTCATGTCAGGTAAAAATGTGTTACTTGAGAACAACTGAAAGGATTTAAATCAAACTTGGTGTAAGTATGTATAATTATGTAATAATGTGGGCCGAGGCATATCGGTCGACGTCGTGACATGGTAGAGTGCCTTTCAAGTTTGAAATGTCAACGTTGATCCCGTATTTGCTTTATCGAGTGAACGACTAATAAGCAAACGAATTAACCTAAACTAACAAATACTAATCTCTGGGATGTCGCTTACCTTCACAATAGCACTAGGAAGTATTCGTGCAATGTAAGTAAATTCTTAACCAGGCCCATTCTCCTTTATGGTTTGTAGTGGCTGAAATATAGGTGCAGTCTGTGCAAGTTTAGGACAACACACACACACACACACACACACACACACATTCTCTCTCTCTCTCTCCTCTCTCTCTCTCTCTCTCTCTCTCTCTCTCTCTCTCTCTCTCTCTCTCTCTCTCTCTCTCCATAGGTATGAGATTCAAGTCTCAAATTGGATATCCATGTTGAATGGAAACAATACTCGGAGAATAGCAAACCTTTACGACTTTTAGAAAATGCTCAAAACTCTCATTTTTCAAAAATATATAGTAATTCTCCAATTGAATCTGGAACGTCAACATTAAAGGATAAATGTACATAGTGGAATTTAAGTCAGGGCTACTTAACTACCACCGGTCCACAGTGAGCTCTGCTTGTTCCTCAGCAGGCTTAAACCATGGTAGATGAGCATTTTCACAAACTCAGATTTCAGTCTTTCAAAAGCCAAGGGATGAGATAAAACATCATGAAGCCATGAAACGACAATCCAATGACTTTTCATCAATTGTTCAATGACTCTTCATCGATTCCAAATCTTTTTTCCAAAAATAATTTGAACCGAAGCTTTAAATCATTTCACGACGTCGTCAAATTGCACATTCCTGTAGAAGAGACCCTTTGTGACTGCTCCTCAATCCTATCAAATCATTGACTCTTTTTATGGTGTAGCTACCTCTGCCACCGAAGGTGGACTGAGGTTATGTTTTCAACCCTGTTTGTGAGCAGGATATCTCAAAAAGTTACAGACACATTTGGAAGAAACTTGGTGGACAGGTTGGGTGTGTGACAAGGATGAATTGATGAGATTTTGGTGAAGATCCAGGCACTAGAATTCTTAAAGTGATTCTTCACAATTGAGAGATGGGGCCCAAAATGATATATAGCACATTATTTCAAAACATTGTGGATGGACGGGTTTTGACAAAACTTGGTGGATGATTTGGGTGGGTGACAACAACAAGCCAATTAAAATTTGGCGATGGTCCGGATGTAGATTCATCCTATCAGTGGGATACAAAACGTAAACTGTTTAACTTGGCAGAGGTATGCACTCTACCGAGGGCCATTATTGTTTCTCAGACGTTTTCACATTTTCTTCATTTTTATTCAGCTGTTTGGGTACGCAAGGCATAAAATGGAACATTGACTTCAAAACAAAATAAAATTAGAATGGCACTCAGTGAAGTGTATAGTCTCGCCTTGCGTGCTCATTCTGAACAAGAGGAGGAGATTGGGACCATACTCTGTGCAGAGCGTTGGTGCTGTCTAAGCAGTCTCCTTGGCTATTGGGCACATTCCTGGACGGGTCGCCACTCCGACACAGTACACCAGCAAGCTGGCACTCATTTTGCTGACCTCGGAATTCTGAACAAAAATACCATCGTTGACTGAACATGTTACTATTATGGCCCATATCATCCATGCACCTTTGTTATGTCACATACATTTCCATTATCCGTAGCTTTACTGATTTGTTTCTTAGGATATTTAATGACCACTTTTGTGCACATTAAGGCTAAGTTGCTCAATGAAGATTCAGAACATGAAAAAAATTAAAAATCAAACTCTATTCCCCATGGCGAGTCGATCATATGTATGAAGTTTCACATCGATCTGTAAAGTGGTTCTGGAGAAGAAGATTTTTTTTTCAAAACATTTTTATTTTCAATCCAATATGACCACCACACCACGTGATAGATGACATCATAAGTTATAATTCTTCACTCACATCGGGTCGGGGGATTATATATATGACGTTTCAGATTTTTTTTGGGATAAGGATTTCAATTCAATCAATTATGGGTGGAATACCACTTCCTTCACCAATGATATCATCGTTATCACCTTGTATAACCCATGGGGAGTTGATAACATGTTTCAATTATTTTTGTTGAGCTGTTTTGGAGATGATGTCACTTTTCGTTTTTTTTCCTTTAATCCAATATGGCTGCTATGCCATGTGACTTATAACAGAGTTGTGAATAAAATATTCTCCATGGGGAGTCCCTCCGATGTTTAAAGGCTTGCATCGATCAGACAAGCAGTTGCAGAGAAAAAAAATTTTAAAGTGAAAATATATGCACAAGGAAACACAAGGAAATTTGATGCAGGAGGAGGCCATTCAGCCCATAATGCCTGCACCACATCAACACCACACCAATTTATTTATAATTAGAACGGCACTTTGGAGAGCACATACTTCTGCCAGGCTGAACAGCTTATGTTTTGTATCCCACTGATGGGCCGGATCTGGATCCGGACGTGAACTGAAATCGAATCGATTTGTCCTTGTCATACCCCTGTTTGTCACCTGTCGTGCCCATTTGGACCCCACCTGTCTGCCAAGTTTTGTCCGAATCGGTCCATAACTTTTTGAATTATTGTGCTGTACAGTATATTGTTGTTGGCCCTATCACTCAATGGTGAAGAATCACTCAAAAAGTTCTCGTATCTGGATCTTCACCATCCGGAGTTCTCGTATCAATCTAATCATTTCATCCTTGTCACACGACCAACCTGTTCACCAAATTTCGTTTGAATCCTTCCACAACTTTGAGATATCCTTTTCACAGACAGGCAAGGGTGAAAACATAACCTCTGCCCACCTTTGGTGGCAAAAGTAAAAAGAAAAATGGGAATTTTATTTCTTTCTTTCTTTCATTGGGAGGGGGGGGGGTGGACGAAGGCGGTTCTTGGGTGAGAAACAACATCAACCACACACCACTCCTTGATGAGCTCCCACAGACAACACTCCGTACAGATGCACACAATCACCCATCCATGTTCGAGCTATCTAAAAGTCCTACCAACATCCCTATACCCCTCTATCTCCCTAACTTCCAAGTACCGATGCAGTTCCAATTTAAACTTATCTACTGTTTCTGCTGCCACTACCTTTCCAGGGAGACCATTCCATGCATTAACTACTCTCTGATAAGATGTGGACACACAGAGACGGTTACAATATAGTCTCGCATACCCTTTGTGGCATGACTAATGAGCCAGTGAACATGTTTAATATCCACACAAACAATACCAGGGGATGTTTATCATTCGCAAGCATGCGAAACATGTCTGATTGATGCCTTCCAATATCGTATCATTCCAATACGTCTCTCCAATGTCCCGTTTTGGTTTTGTTGTTCAAAAGTCCTATTTATATAAATATTCACCACTCTTCCTTTCCCCACTCCTCCCCTTCGAGTCATGTCTTTCACAAAATTAAAAATAAATAACAGCCATTCAGTTGAGTACTCGAATCTGGAACTTTCTTGGTATTTTCAAACAAACTAATGGCGATTTATGAGGTTTTATAAATGAATGGGTTAAGGTGAATCATTCCTGCAACTTTAAGAAAGACCGAGTTCATCATTTCGGAGATACCGATTCTGGCACTTTATTGGTATTTTACATGTAACAATGCTATTTATTGCAAGTATTACAGGGTTTGATCAAACTTGCAATGTTCATGAGGAATGAGGTGTTGCAGAGATACAGAATTGGAATTGGTAAAGAAGAAGACGACGAAGAAAACCATGTTTACGATAACTGTCAGAAGGCGTAAGAGGAGGTGTCTCAAAATGTCCTTAGCCTAACGTGTATGCGAAACGAATGTGTAGCTGAGATCTTTTTTGAGCTCCCCTCGTACCGATTACGGTATTTATCAATGCAGTGCCTGCCCTGAATACAGGTACACACTGCATATGTATCCAACTACTAACAACTAATCATCAACATATATTTTAAGTCACTATGGGGTTGAATGGCAGGATGGTATAACACTCGTTGAGTCTTTCACAGAGTTGTTTCCCAACCCTTTTGCCACAGAATCGTTGATGCCCCGAACCCAGCGGTACAACAGAACTACCCTTCACCTCCTCCCACGGACCCCATTTGCATCCCCGCTGCCCCGAACCGTCTCCCTCCAGCCAAGCACTGTGAGCTCGAACGCGTTACCATGGTACCATATTGTGCGGTTTCCCCTCCCCCCTCCCCCACCCTGCCCTGGACCTCGAGTCCTCGGGTCACAGGAAGAATCAGGTGGCTTTATTATTAACTGTGTCGTAATATTTAATGCATTTTAGTTTTCTGTTTTGTACGAAAGAAATTATCGACGATTTCAGTGTGTCCACCAAATTTACAGTAACTACTGGATATCATTGGGTCTGATAAATTACATCACAAAACTTTCATGGGTAAAGCTTATCACTTTATTGGAACCTCTGGCTGCAAGCAAGTTTGTCATTTTGTTCTGGTTTATAAAGCGAAACAAAAGGTAAATAATTGTTAGATCCACATCAGAGCTTGCTACATTTCGCACGTGCTTCACGACGGGGACGTCAAACCATCTTGAATTACTGAACAACACAAGTCTCAGGCCCATGATCTCTAATATAGCGCATGAGATTCATACATCTTGCAGAAGAACTCTTCGGGTTTATATCGGTCTGTGAGTTCGTTAACCTGCTGACCTTAAAAAAAAAAACTTTACTTAATAATTGAGCCACCTTCTTTATTAACCACTCTTCCTGGTGTTGGCTTAATGGTTAGGGTGGCGGGCTTTGGATCCGAGGGTCCTGAGTTCAAATCCCACTCAGCTGTTGAATTAATACCAGGTGGGGTTAACTCGGCCTGTCATCCTACCGAGGTCGGCAAAATGAGTGCCAGCTTGCTGGTGTCCTGTGTCGGAGTGGTGACCCATCCAGGATTGTGCCCAATAGCCAAGGAGACTGCTTAAGCAGCACCGACGCTCTGCACAGAGTATGGTCCCAATCTCCTCCCCCTCCTCCTCCTTCCTTATTCCAATAATTAATGAGCCATTTACGCTGTGCATAAAATGTACCCGTATCTGCTTTGTGGCCCTGCTGTACCTGTACAATGTACAGGTGTGCACATAGCTCGAAGAACCTTCTGCAGGTGAATTTGGTTAGAATTGGCTTGGACGTATGGACCGGTGGTGGTGCGGTACAGTTGGCATCGTACGAAGTTGGGATCAAGAAAATGAAGTCAATTTGAGAAGTTCAAATGAAGAAATCATTTGTTTTGACATAACCTCATGTCTGGGATGGTGTTTCTCTCTCTGAAAGATTGCAATTTTTTTTTCATTTGTCGTGATCCAATATTTCCTTTGTCCAGTCCGTAGTCATTGATAAGCCATCAATATAAAAACAATGCAGTTTATGATTGCTTGATGATTTGTTTTTAACAACCTATTTGCCAGCAGCTTGGATTAACCGGCTTCTTGCAGGCAAGGGCTCGCATTCGAGCCAGCGCACTTTTCATCCAGACACTACCAATGGATGCCAACACAGACTCTTCAATAGGCTCCTGCTCAGTGTCAAGGATCAGCGACTGGTGAATGGCATTGTGAGCACAACGTGAACCTCATTTCGTTTTACACCTTCCAATTGTTTTGTATGGCAGTATGAGCTTGTGCTCGACGTTTTCTCCGCTCGAATAGGGGCCATGAACTTAATCCCACCCTTTAATTAATTTCCTCTCGAGTACAAGCTAGCTAATGTTAGACAAGCTCGGTATACTATTGGAAAGTTTTCACTGTTTTCTATGTACAGTTGCCTGCAAAAGTATTCACCCCCCCCCCTCCCCCCAAAAAAAAGATTTCACATTTTGATGCCACCTGAGCTTATTTTATGATGCTTTCAAATAAAACTTTACACAGATAGTCTTCACAAACTACTCCAAAGTGATGAATAATGTGAATAAGTTGGATTACCAGAGAAAATCGGATGACTCTCAGTTGCATAAGTATTAAAACCCTTTGTCTAATTTACCCTAAATCACTTCAGGAGAAAATTATTTGTTTTGAAAGGTTACAAAATAAGTGTAAGAGTTTTTACCTGTATGTAGTCAGTGGGTTCACTTAAAAATGAAGCTCCCCCACTTATCTGAGACATTTTAAGTTGCAACTTACTTGGTCAAGCAACAAGGAAAACATGAAGACCAAGGAGCTTTCCGAAGAAGTCAGACATAAAGTGGTGGAGAAGCACTGTTCAGGAGAGGGTTATAAAAAGATTTCAAAGTCACTCATTATCCCTTTGAGTGCGGTGAAATCCATCATTAAGAAGTGGAAGACGTGTTATACCACCCAGACTCTACCCATATCAGGTCACCCATTCAAACTCAGCAGCCAGGCAAACAGGAAACTGGTTGGGGATGTCACTGTAAATTCAACAAAGATCTGCAAGGCTCTATATCCGAGATGGGGGGGGGGTCAGTGTTCATCAATCAACAATATCCCATTCCCTTCACAAAGCTGGCCTCCATGGACAGATGGCAATAAAGAACATATAAAAACACATTTAAAATCTATAGAGTTTGTAAAAAAAAAAAGCATCTTAATGATATTGCAGGCATGTGGAGAAACGTTTTGTGGTCAGACAAGACCAAAATTGAACTCTTTGGTCTAAATTCAAAGGGTTATGTCTGGCGCAAGCCTATGACTGCACTTCACCCAGTTAACACCATCCCGACTGTAAAACCTTGTGGTGGCAGCATCATGTTATGGGGCTGCTTTTCATCAGCAGGGACCGGCAAGCTTGTCAGGATCGACGGGACAATGGACGATGCAAAGTACAGGAGAATCCTTGATGAAAACCTGCGTGAGTCGGCCATGGATCTGAAACTGTGTAGGAGATTCACATTTCATCAGGACAATGATCTGAAGCACAAAGCTAAAGCCACACTGTAGTGGCTGAATAA
>CM068954.1:66860072-66880656 GCA_035128595.1 Eptatretus atami
GACTGCAGTAAGCCGGAGGAGGAGAGGCTGGGAGGAACATGGCAATGCGCGAATTCACCTGCAAGCTGACGAGAATCACTTGACCACAGGTGATACCTACCCTCATCAATTCCTCGTACATTAGGCCGTCCTTGGTCCACCCTCAGCGCGCACGTGCAGTTTGACGCCTTCAATTCCCTGAGCAGCTTTTCAGCCTTCTTTTGGCCATTTAAAGGGCTGGTGTGGGCTGCCCGCGAACTCCTGGTCAATGTTATGCAGTTGTCGGCTTGAAGAGACAAAAATTTTCTCAACGCTTTGGTGAGTTCCACAAGTAATCCACGCAGCAACATCAAGAATGGTGGTCTTGAAGGCACTCCACAACTCTTCAGGATTCCCCAAAGCACCCAGTCCCCAAATCCCCAGTCAGCCTGTTGCTAAACTCCCTCAGTATACCCTCTGCATCCTGACTTGCCAATGATCCGGAGCCTCGGCTGGATGGTACCATTCTCCTGGATTTATAGTGCCTTCCGAGTTACTGATAAAAAACGTGTGGTCGGTATTGGAGGGAACTGAGCCCCAGTAGATCCTGCAGTTGCTGATCATCCTCCAATCATCCTCTCAAACACAGGGAGAATGTGTCCTTTACGGTGAGATCAACTTTGGTTCAATGAGCCACATGGTCAATGCTCCTGACCACCACCACCAGCATTGGATACCAAGTCCGCGATGAGCCTGTGGGTGCTGAACAACACGAACCGGGCAACCCCAAGCCATGGACTTCTTGCAAAGTCAAGGAAATTAATGCTCATTCAGGGTTTACAGTTCCAGAGCCATGTGGACCAACACATGTCTCATAAACCGATGACCAACTTCAGTTCCAGTCGATGCATTGAAAATCCCCAATAACGAGAAGAGTAGTGCTCGCCCGTGCATTGTACAACTGCTAGAACTTGCGCGTGCATAGAATGGCGTCGTTCACCTGTTGGAGATCACTCGCCTCAGTCAACGGGGCATAAACAGAGACCAGGAAATGCGCAACAAGGAGTGACGAATCCTTCGTCTTCATAATCGCTGGGACCGTTTACCTCATTATTCATATGGATTCAGGGCTTATTGGTACACAGCTACAGAGCAAACCCTTTGGGCGATGGTAACTATTCAGAGTGACCAGACCAATTGCTGGTGTATTTGGACCACCCGCCATGATCTCGCCACTATCCTGGTCTCCGAACTCAGAGAGTGCAACAATACGCTATGGTAAAACGCTTGAGCTAAGATGTATAACAGAGACAGGTAACATCCTCTCCTTAGGGATGAGGAAGTTTCAGGCACGCCACCAAACGGACCGCCTGCAGGTTAACCTAAGGAGGACCGCCTTCTGTTGGACAACACCTCAGCACCACCTCTGACACTAGGGGCATACCGCAGACCGCATACCCGGGAAGGTTACCGGGGCCGTGTTTTTCCTCCTGACCATCAAGAGGTGGGGCCGAAGATTTTTTCCCAATCCCAGCATGCCGGGTGATTTGCCCTGTGAAGGCAGCTGTGCACGGGGAGGTACTCCCACGGAGGGGTTTTCGTTTGCTTTGGCGTTTTTAGTATGTTTTGCGGAGTGAGAGGTTACGGTGGCCAGAGTGCAAATCCTGCCACTCAAGCTCTCTCATAAAAAGTACCCCAACCTGTAAGAGGACGTCTGCAGACACAGTTGGGCACTAGAAATGGATGACTGTGCTCACAAGGAGCTCCTCCACCCTTTGGGGTGTGCCCGACAACATGAAAAAAGTATATCGACGTCATGAAATCTGCGCTCATTCAGGGGGTCTACGGGTGGGGTTTGACCCCCCAAAATAGGTTATTGCTCTATTCTTAGAAAACACACATAATTTCGATGAAACTTGACCACAACTCATCACTCATTATGTACCAAAGTTTATCAAACTGCATCAAAATTTTGCGCTCAGTAAGGGGGTCTACCGGGGGGTTTTGACCCCCGCGCCCAATAATTAAATAAATAGATATTTGCTCTCTTCTTGGAAACTACACACACAATTTCGAAGAAACTTTACTACAACTTCATCACCCATGTTGTACCAAAGTTTATCAACCGCATCAAAATCTGTGCTAATTAAGGGGTCTACCAGGGGGTTTTGCCCTCCCTCCACAAAAAGTAGGTATTTGCTCGTGCGATCTAATTTAATGTCCACTAACTTGCTGCATTTGTTAGTATAAGTATTGAATCAAGTGCAGTACCACGATGTTTTGGTTTATACTGTGGTGTACTTTTCATCGGTGCCAATTTGTTGTACTTTTACATCATGAACTTTGTTCCATTTACTTGCCAAACCAATAGCAGTCGTGTAGACATGTTGATGTTTTTAAAATCTGATTTCTAACCAATCATTTTGCCCCACACTACCATCAGGCTCTTGGACCTCCCCCTCGAAGACGAGCAGTGAGGAACGCTTGAACAGAAGTGTGACGATGCTTTCCTGCCTGGGGGCTCGCTATGTACACCGTGGAAGTGACTATGGACGTTGTTTCACTGGAGTTAAACTTAAGTTCACTGGAGTTTAACCACATTCGCGGCACAATCCTACCAGATGCATTTCCTCTCTTGGACTCAAGCGGACTTTCCATGTGTTGTTTCCTCAGGAGAAACTTGTGCTTTCTGCACCTGTAGCTGCATACGCATGCTGCGTCGCGGCTCTATCTTCGGTGGGTTTTCACTCCTTTCACCGTGGGACGACATCATTGAACTCCTTTTGGTGAGCAGCTTATTCCAGGACATTGGCCATTTAATGGACACCTGAGTCACCAAATGGATCTCAATATTTTCTGGACACAACACGGAATTAGCCCACAGTGATTCCCATTTCTTGCTTCTTATTAGTCCGTCCCCGCACAGCAAGGAGAGGGATTTTGCAAATCACGTGTGTCTGTCCAGGCCATAACTTTTTTTACCATTTGAGCTTCTGTCATCAAATTTTCAACAAGCTCTATTATGATAATATGGAAGACAAATTAATAATTTGGTCAAAAAGTCAAAGGTCAGTGCCATAAAATCGTCACTTTTCATCAATTGACGTGAAATTTTAAGAATTAAATATTGGGTCACCGAATTGGTTCACCAATCAGAAGGTAGAAGCTGATTGTTTTTTTAAGATCAAAAGGTCAAAGGTCAAGGTCGCCTGAAATTGTTTAAAAAAATTTTTTTTTAGCTGTTTTCTCATGTTTAGCAAACAGAAGAAAGAGAAGAAGTCTGAAAAAGTGGACGTGGAAGGACTTTGCATTTTCAATGCTTTCTAATTGTATCGTCACCGCTTTCACCTGCACTCAAGTTCAACAGCTTATGGGACAGACTAGACGAAATCACCAACCTTTAGTGGTGAGTGGAAGTCGATAACTGGATTTTCTAGAATACTGTATGGGCGGGCGTACCTGGCGTTGCTGGTGCTGTCCCAATCCGTTGGCATTTTGAAGAAATGTTTTTTGGGGGGGCCTAAAACACTTCCCTATAACATGGGGTCGGGGATCATTTAGTATTACCATTTCATAGCTTCAAAGGCTGAGGCATATAGAACAATTTTTTGTTTTTTATCCAAAAATATACAACTTTTTTTGTTCAAAATTTCAATTTTTTTGCCTAAAACACTCCCAGGTACTCACTGGTGAACCACTGAAATTTGACGAATATCCGTTTGGCCAACTCTGAGAAAAATGGCGACACACACACCCAGACAAACGGCTACTCTGATAGATAAGCATTTGCACCTATCACTTTGACTATCGAGTCAATCTAGTGAACAAGTTTCGGGTTAAAAAGGAAGAACTAGAACAGCACTGAATACAGCGCATATCCTCCGCCATACCGAACAGTTTACGTTGTTCCACCGATAGGCCGGATCTGGATCCAACCTGACCCAAAATCGAATCAGCTTGTTCGTGTCACCTACCCAACTCATCCACCAAGTTGCTCATAATCCGTCCACAACTTTTTTGAAACTTTCAATGGTGAAGAATCCCGAAATTCTTTTAGATGCTTGGATCGATCGGGATTTGAATCTTCACCAAAATCGAATCAATTCGTTCTTGTCACACACCGACACTCCCAACCTGTCCACCAAGTTTCGTCCGAATCCGTCCATAAGTTTGAGATATTCCTGCTCATAGACAGACAGACACATAGTGGTGAAAACATAACCTCCATGACCTTCAGTGGCGGAGGTAACAAGAAATACACAAGGAAACTGGAGTCAGGAGGAGGCCATTCGGCCCATCATGCCTGCACTACACCAAGAGAGGACCAATATATCCATCAAAACGACGCAATTTCATTGGTGGAATGGGATGAGACAATTGTGGCACATTCAGGGGATATCCCAAGGTGCTGAAATAAAAATGGTGAAATGTATTATTTTTAATTATAAAAAAATATTTTATTATTTTATTTATTGTTTTATTTATTACATGTAAAAATCGAAGATTTTTCAAGTATATTGGTTGGCCTGTTATTTATTTATTTATATTATTTAAAATTTTTTTTGAGGGGGGGGGGTGGGCGAAGGTGGTTTTTGGGTGAGAAATACACAACACCAACCACACACTATCCATAGAGCGAGACCCTCAGACATGACACTCCGCACAGATGCACACAATCACCCATCCTACTCACTCAAGCTACCTAAAAGCCCTGCCAACATCCCTATACTCCTCTATCTCCACAACTTCCAGGTATCTATCTAACTCCAATTTAAGCTTATCTACTGTTTCTGCTGTCACTACCTTTCAGGGAGACAATCAACATTCACTACTCTTTTGAGAATAGACCCTGCCTTTACCACATAACTCTCCTCTTCTTTACTATCAGGCTATATGGCCCAAATCTGAATGTGGCTAAGATCTGAGTTTTCAGTTCGAGTCCCTGTCGTGCCGTTGCAGACGTACACCAGGTGGGTTGACTCAGCCTGTCATCCTTCTGAGGTCGGTAAAGTGAGTACCAGTTACTTGTAACAGGGTCACTGCATCAGTGGCACAGCCGCACTTCCAGAAATGATCAACTAGCAACCATAGCTGCGTACAACACAACAACAAGGAGTGATAACTTTCCAAAACATCCCCCAATGAACAACGGAAACTACAAAAAAACACACCCACACCCACGTCACCAAAAACACAAAACAACACTATGCCAAACAGTATCCTGGGCAGTAAACCCCACCCATCCATAACACAGACGACTACAGTACTCTCCAGGTCCAATGTTCTTCACTTTGCACGCCTCTGCTGTGGACACCACCCACAGATCTTACACGACACACAGACTCGACGACACCATTGATGACACCTGCAACCTCTGCCAGGCCGCCCCACAAACAACAAACAAACTTATGGAAGAATGTGCGGTCCTGGCTCTGCTTAGAGAAGAGCACAACATCGTAGATGTGAGGGATGTCTGGGTTACTCCTGAGAGATCGATCGGCTATCTCCGTGCGACGATGACGAGAAGGAGGAGGAGAAGGAGTGGTCCTATATCACTGTCTATTACTGTATGCTGAAGATCTCTTTTGCACTTATTTTGTCTTTACCTTTCATTATGTTAAACATCTCTATCATATCTCCTCGTAACCACCTCCTTTCGAGTGTATAAAGCCCCGTCTCCTTCAGCCGCTCCTCATAGCGAGTATAGTTAGGCGGAATCAATCCAGTACCCTTTGCCGAACCCTCTCTATTGCAGCGACGTCCTTCCTCACCATCTACTTTGGCCTCAATCTCTTCCATCGTATTATTGAAACTCCTGGCATTGTTATAGAATATGTTTAACTTTCCCCTTACTGAAATTCTATTTCTTTCCTGGCCTTACTAATCACAATTACATCATCAGTCCTTTCTTAAACCTTCTCCACCCTCCATTGACCTAAAAAAAAAAAAGCCTGAATTCCTTCCTCAGGTCCACTGCAAACTTGCTGCCCCTTTCTATTTAACATATGACCATCATTCTGGAAACACTCCCTTTGTCCTTGAAATGATTCCCACTACTTCTTCAATGTAAAACCTTCCTCCTCCACCATTCTTCCATACATTGGTTGACTTAATCGATCTGCTCATAGTTACCTCCGCCACCGAAGGTGAAGAGGTTATCTTTTCACCCCTTTCTGTCCGTTTGTTTGTTTGTGTACGAGGATATCTCAAAAAGTTGTGCACAGATCCGGATGAAATTTTGTGGACAGTTCGGTGTGTGACAAGGACAAACTGTTTAGATTTTGGTGAAGATCCGGATCCGGATTCGACTACTAAAATTTAAGTGATTTCTCACCATTGAGAGATAGGGCTCAAAAACGATATAGTAATGTATAGTCATAATATTTCAAAAATGTTTGGCCCGATATGTTTCTCATGGATTAGGCATTACGTGGCAGAGGTATGTGCTACCGAGTGTCCTACGATTATTTCGTTTCTAATCTTGGGAAGATCCCAAAAAAACATGACCTCAAACCCTTTGCTTTCAGCCCTTACCCAATATCCTGTATCTATTTTTCAAAACCTCTGAGTAAACTTCCCCTACATCATTCGCTCCGAGGTGTACCCAACCAACTTCTTCCTACCATGATCCAATACAATACGTTTACCCTTCCTGCAATGTCCCGAACTCCTGCTCTTCAACCCGCACAGAATTCTTGTCTGTGATCCTTCCTGCAGAATGAAGAATCTACATATTTAATTGTCTATCGTCCACAAAAACTGTCTCCCATTCCTGCTATATTGCTGTACCCTCACCACTGTCAGTCGTCTGTCTGCACTCCATACACCCTCACCACTGCCTACTCTTCCGACAGCCTCACCACTGCCTGCCCTCCCGACAGCTCAACAACTGCCAGCCGCCCGACAGCCTCACAACTGCCTGCACTTCCACCAACCTCACAACTGCCTGCAGCCTCACCCCACCCTCAACGCCTGCATTCCCCTCACCCTGCCTGCACTCACCGCATCACCTCTGCTTGCACCCTCAACACTCTACACACTCGCTGCTCCCTCAGTGCCTCAACACTGCCTGCCCTTGCTGGGTCACTCAAACAAGCAATTTTGAGATTGAAAGATGGAGTTCATCGTAAAATTTATCAACACAAGTCACATCAAAAGTGATACTTCCATAAAACCAAGAGTAGTGGAATTTGACGTGGAATTCAAAGCAAATTTTTCCTGGTGTAACTGCTTACCACATCATATTCCTTTAAATAACATGGACTTGTTTCACATTGACACCAGTGGGTTTGTCAACATTTCTACATCGATAAAAAGACCACAGGGATTCTCATTTCGGTTGACAATGATGATGACTTGCTGTTGTAGAGTAAAGTCAAACTGTGTTGCGTACTTCATTATGGTGTACTCAAATGAAGTAATAATGAGGATATACAGTACAGGGAACATTGGTGTTGGTGTAGCGCAGCCATGACCGGCCAAATGGCCTCCACCTACACAGACAACAGATATCATCACCCATCCACACGTTGCTAACAAGTCCTGCCAATATCCGTACCCTTCTATCTCCAATGCTTCCAGGTACCGATCCAATTCAAATTTACACCTACTTAGTCTTCTGCTGCCACTATATTTCCAGGACAATTCCATGCATAAATTATGCTCTGACTGAAAGACCCTACCTTACTACCCTGCTCACTCTCCTCTTCTTTCCTCTCATCTCTATCAATCCCCTCGTAACTGTTTCCTTTCTAATGTACTAGCAGAGTACCCACCCTCTGCAGGGTGGGTCGAGTTTGCGCATTACATGCTGAAAAAGTATAGCCTGTGTTTTGCAAGAACACGATAGATGTTGGGTGGTGTGCGCCTAAAAAGGTTCTAGATGGTGTAAGAGTTTAAGGGTATGTTCCATATAGTAGTTGGGGTCTACGGGGTTGAAAGATCTAATCGCTCAAGCATGTCAAAAAGAGTCTAAAAAGGTACAAGTGGTCTCAAGCTCTAAATGGTCAAGGGTCCAAACTGTCTGTTACAAGTATCCCTGTATTCTTTTGTATTTGCCAATATCCCTGTATTCTTTTAAAGTCTTAAAAAAATTCTTTCTCGTAAACCACTTCATCAATTGACGTGAAAACATCAAAATTATGATCAACTCGCATAACCCGCGCTCTGCGTGACATGTTGGGGTGGGTGTGTTTGAGAAAGGAACTGATGCAGAGTATCAGCAGTAATTTTACTTTAATGCAGTAAGTGGAATACGATTTCACTGTTTCAGAACCATTTTATTTACTTTTTTTTGTACCATGCACCTCATAGGTCTTTGAGATAATGTAAGCCGAATATCACGTTACTCGAGCGCAGAACAAAGTCGAAGATAGCGCGACACGAAACCAAAACTCGGAAATAATATATAAGATGAATCATGGGGAATATGTCTTAAATTTCAACCTGATCGGACGCATGGTCTGGCAGCCATAATTATTTAATATTGTTACGAATTCTGGCCCGCCTGGCGTGCGAGCGATTGCGTAACTCCAATCGCAACCGCGTTCCCACCGGACGACAATTCAGTCGTGACCCTCCTGGAACTACCGCAGGAGCCAGTCACGGGTGGGTTTTAACCTCACCACGATCGTGCCAATTGCCCCACCCGCGCAGGATAGGGTTGCTCGCACAAATTCGACCTACCTAAGTACCTGCGCGAGTAGTCGACCGGCGCGATCATACCTCGCCGCAGGGTCGGCCTAGGACAACGAACCGCTTAAGCGGTCCGTTCCGTGCTACAGTGATAACCGAGAGGTGTTATCGCCGACCGACGGATGTGGTTCTGTTTACCGGGCGTTCAAAACCTCTACTAATTTATTCCGCGACAAGATGGCACTTTCAAAAGGGAAAAGACGACAAACGGGATACATTTCACACAAGGACATTTATTTAAAGCACATATTGCAACACACAAGCAAAGGCAGTCATGCAATATACAAGCAAGAAATAGAAAACAAAAGCAATACGACCGACTATAAGCAAGGATCAATTTACATGCACAGTTACTTACACAGTTTCACTTGGCAGGACACGGCGACGCAGCATACAAAACAACAGGAAAACCCCATAGGCAGGGAGGTAGACGGGGTTCGAAACCTTTATGGCACGGGACCTGGAGGACCGAACGGGTCCCGTGAGACCGAAGGGTCTTACCCGCGCCCTCGTGGCGCGACGGTGGGCAGGTCGCGACGTCAACCCCACGGCCTTGCGTAGCCGCGCCTGACCTCGGGCCCCTGGCGTGGTCAGCGAGCTCTCTCCGGCGTTGCTTGCTGGTGCTTCCACGACCCACGACCAAACAAGCAAAAGACTGAAGGGCAGAAGGGGCTTCAGGACCAGAGAGAGAGAAGCCAAAAACGAAGAGTCCAAACGAAGAGAGGGAGAAGAGAAGCCAAGGGGTGACCAGCGCCACGAGACCACGAACGAACGAACCAGCATGAACCGAGAAGAGACCCCGAGCCTCGCGTCTGTTCGCCTTTTGGAAAGCGGGGCTCCGCCCTTTGCCCCCCGTTTCTGGCTCCAAATCCCTTCTGGAAGCTTCCCAAAAGGGGCGTGCCCTCTCGCTCCCCCCTCCCCACGCCGTGCGGGGGACGAGGAAAGTCAGTTTTGGCTCGGGGCCAGGGAATTATTCCCCCAAAATCGACCCCTCCTTCACATGACTTTGACCCCGCGTCGGATCGCACCTCCCCACACCAAGCGCGGGGAAGATCAGGCGGGAGAATCAGGCGGGAAAAAAACCCCACAGGCTTCACAGGAGTCTTTTGTGACGAAGCGGTTGTTGAGAGCGACGTGTGGTGGTGGTTCGGTTGTGGTGTGAGCGTGGTTGGCGTTGGGCGTAGTTGGTGGTGGTTGTTTGTGTGGAGGTTTGTTGCAATGGTGGCTCAAAATAACGATAGAAAAGAAAAACGGCTATCTCAAAGCGTCGGAGCCCGATGAATCACACGATTTCCCTTTAAACAACGGTGGGGAACTATCTGCACATAAACTTAGCATCATAACTGATCTAAGGAACCTTTATGGTGTATTGCGAATTTCCTCAGCCGTAACACTACCCCCTCCTTTTTTACAGACTCGTCCCGAGTCGTCGAATTTTCGTGTGCCATCATGTGTAGTTCTCCCAAGTACGATTTACCTGGATCCTGAGTGCGACATTGTGTATTCGTGTCCCAAAATAAATAACCTACGGCTGAGTAACTAACTAAACAAACCCATCATACAGACGACTTACATAAATTGCCGGCGCTAAGACATACATGCCGGGGGCACACTCATGTACAATTACAACTTAACAACTTATAAATTTACACAACCATGGCCCAGGATCTATGGACTCTGTGGAAAAAAGAGTAAAAGTCACAAGCAGGGAGCCAGGCTGCTTACAAGTCCAAGGCTCATGCAAAATGCAGGTGACAGGGAATGTGCGCTGACACAACGCAGTCCATGGCCTCCCCTTTGAATGGGCGCAGTGAACGCAACGGTGCACGGGCTGCACAACCGCAGTCTCCGGTGCGGCTGCCTACCGGGCAGTCCCTGCGGCAGCGGAGGGTGCTGACTCAAACAACACAAGCTATGAACGGTGGATGGATGGATGAAAACAAAACACACGGCGCACGGGCTGCTGGTGCAGTCCCGTGTGTGCAGCTGCCATCAAGCAGTCCCTGCAAATTTGCCGAGGATCCTGGCGCACATGGCATGAACGGGGGGGGGAGGGAATGCAAAACAGAACGGGGCAAAACGCAGAATCGAGGGCAGCAGGCATGGATCAGGGCAAAGGTGGGCAGGCAAGGCATGGCATGGCAAGGCGTTGTAGCAAACAGCCGGCAGATGAAGTGACCGGCACAGCCTTGAAGCAAAACAGCCGGCAGACAATCGACCGGCACAGGCCTTGCAGCAACAGCCAGCAGCTGACGTGCCGGCACAGGCCCTGCAGCAAACACAGCCGGCAGATGAAATTGGCCAGCCCTTGCCTTGTTCTGGAGGTTCGTGAGGGAGTGCGGTGGTGCTGGCCACTCGGAAGGTGGGCTCGGACCTACCCTACTGTCTCCCTCCAACCTATCCTTTGCCTGTCTCCGTTCATACCCACCCCCTTAATTTGTCAAAACCAAATTAGCCCCACTTTTTTTTTTGTTTTTATTTCACTTTTATTTCCCCCACAATTAATTGTTCCTAACCACCTTTATCGTCCTTGTTCGGCAACCTATCGTCTCCTAGCCTACTCCCACCCCATGTTCCTTCCTGGAGGGAATAAGGGAGAGCAGCGTCCTGTGTCGAGGCCCAACTCAAGCCTCAGATTCAGCGATCTTTACCCAAAGTGGGTCCAGCGGCCCACAATGAGAGCGAAGGATGGATGGTGCGGAGGGGTACACTTCCTATCTACCCTAACTTTTCCTCTTAAACTACCCCGGGCTTTCAACAAGCGCCTCTCGCTTAAACTATCGGTTCTAACAACCATGATTCGTCGCCTGTGTTGGTGTTCTCACAATTTTGGGCCATGCCCCCCCCCAATTTTCTTCCGTGCCCTTGCACGGTTTCGTGGCTGGGACACGTGGCTCCCTTGGCAGGAACTACCCTCTGCCGATTCCCAACGATGGCACCCCGGGCACTACACTGCCTCCGAGCCTACCAGCTCCCTAAACACCGGGGAGTGCCCTCCATGGCGACTCCCCTGAAACGCTCACTGGGCAGGCTGGCGCCCCGGGCCCTTTCCGAGGGTTGCCCGTGCCACGCACTGCCCCGTGGCATATGGCGCCCGGGCCCCGCATCAGCGGGTCACCCGTGCCACTACGGGTGGCCCCCATCGGCCCTTGGCCTACACGGCCGACTAGCCCGGTGCCCGGGGTACCCACTCAGCGATACTCACCGTTCGCAGCCACGCTCCAGCCCGTCAACAGGGCTCCTGCACCCCTCCAAGCGGGTTTCAAGCCTACTTCCCACCAACAGCAAAACGCACCTCCATTTTGTCATTTGACTAACCCAGCTAACTCACTCTACACTGACCCCGGGGTCCTTGGCGGGAATCACTCCTCCCCCAATCACTCATCGACCATGCATTCCCCATCTGATCTTCCCCGCGCTTGGTGTGGGGGAGGTGCGATCCGAGCGGGGGTCAAAGGTCATGTGAAGGAGGGGTCGGATTTTGGGGGAATAATTCCCTGGCCCCGAGCCAAAACTGACTTTCCTCGTCCCCCGCACGGCGTGGGGAAGGGGGGAGCGAAGGAAGGGCACGCCCTTTTTGGAAGCTTTCCAGAAGGGATTTGGAAGCCAGAAAACGGGGCGGTCGCAAAGGCGCGGAAGCCCGCTTTCGCAAAAGGCGAACAGACGCGAGGCTCGGGGTCTCTTCTCGGATTCATGCTTGCTTCGTTCGTTCGTGGTTTCCGTGGCGCTGGTCACCACCTTTGGGCTTCTCTTCTCCCCTCTCTTCGTTTGGACCTCTTCGTTTTTGGCGTTCTCTCTCTCCTCTGTCCTGGAAGCCCCTTCTGCCCTTCATCTTTTGCTTGTTTGGTCGTGGGTCGGAACGCCAGCAAGCAACGCCGGAGTAGAGCTCGCTGACCACCGCCAGGGGCCCGAGTCAGGCGCGCTACGCAAGGCCGTGGGGGAAAGTTGACGTCGCGACCCTGCCCACCGTCGCGCCACGAGGGCCGCGGTGTAAGACCTTCGTCTCACGGGACCCGTTCGGTTCTTTGGTGTTGGACCCAGGTGTTTACTCCAGGGTCCGTGCCATAAAGGTTACCGAACCCCCGTCGTAACCTCTCCTGCTATGGGAGGTTTTCCTGTTTGTTTTTGTATGCATGCTTGTGGCGCCGTGTCCTGCCAGTAGAACCTGTGTAAGTAACTGTGCATGCTAAATTGAATCCTTGTTATAGTCGTCGTATTGCTTTTGTTTTCTTTTCTTGCTTGTATATTGCATTATGACTTGCCTTGCTTGTGTTGTGTGTGCAAATATGTGCCTTTCAATATAACTGTCCTTGTGTGAAATGTTATCCCGTTTGTCGTCTTTTTCCCTTTTGAAAGTAGCCATCTTCGTCGCGGAATAAAATTAGTAGGGGTTTTGAACGGCCCGGTTAACAGAACACAATCCGTCGAGGTCGGCGATAACACCTCTCGGTTTATCACTGTAGCACGGAACGGACCGCTTACAGCGGTTCGTGCCTAGGGCCGGACTGCGGCGAGGTAATGATCGCCCGGTCGACTACGCGCGCAGGTACTTAGGTAGTCGAATTTGGCGAGCAACCCTATCCTGCGCGGCGGGGCAAATTGGCACGATCGTGGTGGTTAAACCCCCACCCGTGGACTGGCTCCTCGCGCGGTAGTTCCAGGAGGCACGCGACCTTGAATTGTCTCCGCGTCGGCAACGCGGGTTGCGATTTGAGTTACCATATCGCTCGCACGCCGGCGGGCCAGAATTCGTAACAATATTAAATAATTTTAAATGGCTGCCCAACCATGCGTCCCGATCAGGTTGAATTTAAGACATATTCCCCATGATTCATCTTATATATATTATTCCGAGTTTGTGGTTTCGTGTCGCGCTATTCGCTTTGTTCTGCGCTCGAGTAACGTGATATTGCGGCTAACATTATCTCAAAGACCTATGAGGTGCATGGTACAAAAAAGAAGTAAATAAATGTTCTGAAAACAAGTGAATCGATTCCACTTCTGCATTAAAGTAAAAATTATGCTGATACTTCTGGCCATCAGTTCCTTTCTCAAACACACCCACCCCAACATGTCAGCAGAGCGCGAGGTTATGCGAGTTGATCATAATTTTGATTGTTTCACGTCAATTTGATGAAGGGTTTTACGAGAAAGAATTTTTTTTAAGACTTTAAAGAATACAGGGATATTGGCAATACAAAGAATACAGCGGATACTTGTACAGACAGTTTGGACCCTTGA
This sequence comes from Eptatretus atami, assembly GCA_035128595.1. Taxonomy (NCBI): domain Eukaryota; kingdom Metazoa; phylum Chordata; class Myxini; order Myxiniformes; family Myxinidae; genus Eptatretus; species Eptatretus atami. Next base: position 66,873,966 of record CM068954.1, read on the forward strand.
CCATTTAGAGCTTGAGCACTTGTACCTTTTTACAGACCTTTTTGACATGCTTGAGCGACTTAGATCATTTCAACCCACCGTAGACCCCAAACTACTATTGGAACATAACCCTTTAAAACTTTACACCATCTAGAACCTTTTTAGGCGCACACCACGCCAACGATCTATCGTGTTCTTGCAAAACACAGGCTATACTTTTCAAGCATGTTAATGCGCAAACTCGACCCACCTGCAAGAGGTGGGTACTCTGCTAAGTACATTAGAAAGGAAACAGTTACGAGGGGATGTTGATAGAGATGAGAAGAGAAGAGGAGGTGAGCAGGGTAGTAGGTAGGGTCTTTCAGTTCAGGCATAATTTATGCATGGAATTGTCTGGAAATATAGTGGGCAGCAGGAAACATAAGTTAGGTGTAAATTTTGAAATTGGAATCGGTAACCTGGAAGCATTGGAGATAGAAAGGGTAAGGGATATTGGCAAGGACTTGTTGCTAAACGTGTGGATGGGTGATGATATCTGTTGTCTTGGTGTAGGTGGAGGCCTTTGGCCGGTCATGGTGCGCTACCCACACCCAATGTTCCTGTGTACTGTATATCCTCATTATACTTCATTTGAGTACACATAATGAAGTACGCAACACAGTTTTGTTCCTTACTTCTCTCATCCTAATACAACATAAACCTGACACCCCCCAGTCTTACAACAGCATCATCAATTGTCACCGAAATGAGAATCCCTGTGGTCTTTTATCGATGTAGAAATGTTGACAAACCCACTGGTGATCAATGTGAAACAACGTCCATGTTAATTTAAAAGAGATATGGATGTGTAAGCAGTTACCCAGGAAAATTTTGCTTTTGAATTCCACGCCAAACTTCCACTACTCTTGGTTTTATGGAAGTAATCACTTTTGATGTAACTTGTGTGATAAATATTTACGATGAACTCCAATCTTTCAATCTCAAAATTGCTTTGGTTTGAGTGAAACCCAGCAAGGGCAGGCAGTGTTGATGCACTGAGGGAAGCGCGAGTGTTGTGAAAGTGTTGAGGGTGCAGCAGAGGTGATGGGCGGTGAAGTGCAGGCGAGGTGAGGGGATGACAGAGGCAGTTGGTTGAGGGTGGGGTGAGGCTGCAGGCAGTTGTGAGGGTTGGTGAAGTGCAGGCGTTGTGAGGCTGTCGGGCGGGCTGGCAGTTGTTGAGGCTGTCGGGAGGAGCAGGCAGTGTGACGGCTGTCGGAAGAGTAGGCAAGTGGTGAGGGTGTATGGAGTGCAGGAAGACAGACTGAACTATGGTGAGGGTACAAGCAATATAGCAGGAATGGGAGACAGTTTTTTGTGGACCGATGAGACAATTAATATGTGATTCTTCATTCTGCAGGAAGGATTCACGACATGAATTCTTGTGCGGGTTTTGAGAGGCAGGAGTTCGGGACATTGCAGGAAGGGTAAACGATATTGCTTATTGGTTATATGGTAGGGAAGAAGTTGGTTGGGGTACCACTCAGGAGCGAATGGATGTAGGGGAAAGTTTATCAAGAGGTTTTTGGAAAAATAGAACGGATATTGGGTAAAGGGCTGAAAGCAAAGGGTTGTGGTCATGTTTTTTTGGAGATTCTCCCAAGATTAGGAACGAAATAACTAGGGAACACTCGGTTAGACGCACAACTCTGCCACGTAATGGCCTAATCCATGAGACAACTATCGGCCCACAATCATTTTTGAAATATTATGCTATACATTACTAATAAATCTGTTTATTAGAGGCCCTATCTCCTCAAACTGGTACGAATCAGCTTTACAATTTATTTAGTAGTCGCGAATCCGATCCGGATCTTCACACAAAATCTAAACAGTTGTCCTTGCCACACCCCGACCTGTCCACAAATTTCATCCGGATCTGTGCAACACTTTTTGAGATATCCTTCGTACAAAACAAACAAACCGGACAGAAAGGCGTGAAAAGATAAACTCCTTACGACCTTCGGTGGCGCGAGGTAACTATGAGCATGTCGATATAGTCCAAACCAATGTATGGAAGAATGGATGGAGGGGAGGAAGGTTATACATTGAAAAGTAAGTGGAGAATACATTTCAAGGACAAAGGGATGTTTTCAGAATGATGGTCAATTGTTAATAAGAAAGGGGACAGCAGGTTGCAGTGGGACCTGAGGAAGGAATTCAGGCTTTTTTTTTTTTAGTCAATGGGGTGAGAAGGTTAAGAAGGATCTGATATGTAATTGTGATTAGTAAGGCCAGGAAAGACAAATAGAATTTCAGTAAGGGGAAAGTTAAACATATTTATAACAAATGCCAGGAGTTTCAAATCCGAATGGAAGAGATTGAAGGCCAAAGTAGATGGTGGGAAGGACGTCGCTGCACTAGAGAGGGTTCGGCAAAAGGGTACTGGATTGATTCCGAGGGCCTTAACTATACTACGGACTATGATAGGAGCGGCTGAGGAGACGGGGCTTTATAACACTCGAAAGGAGGTGGTTACGAGGAGATATGATGAGATGTTTAACATAATGAAAGGTAAAGACAAAATAGGTGGCAAAGAGACTCTTCAGCATACCATTGTAATAGACAGTGAGATATAGGACCACTCCTTTCTCCTCCTCGCTCCTCGTGCATCGTCCACGGACGATAGGCCATACGATCTTCTCGGAGTAACCCAAGACCATCCCTCAAACATCTCGATGTTGTGCTCTTTCTTAACAGAGCCAGGACCGACACATTCTTTCATATGTGTTTTGTTTGTTTTGTGGGGCGGCCTGCAGAGGTTGCAGGTGTCATCAGTGGTGTCGTCGGTCTGTGTTTGGTCGTGTGTAAAGATCTGTGGGTGGTGTCCACAGCAGATGGCGTGCAAAGTGAGAACATTGGACCTGGAAGTACTGTAGTCGTCTGTGTTATTTGGTGGGTGGGGGTATTACTGCCCAGGATACCTGTTTGGGCATAGTTTGTTGATTGTGTTTTTGGTGACCGTGGGTGCGTGGTGTGTTATTTTTTGTAGTTTCGTTGTTCATTGGGGGATGTTTTAGGAAGTTATCACTCTTGTTGTTTGTGGTTGTACGCAGCCACAGGTTGCTAGTTGCTATCATTTCTGGAAGTGCGGCCTGTGCCATTGATGCAGTGACCCTGTTAAAGTAAGCGGTCTCACTTTACCGACTCGGAAGGATGAACGGCTGAGTCAACCCACTGGTGTACGTCTGCACGGCACGACAGGGACTCGAAACTGAAAACTCAGATACTTAAGCCAACATTCAGATTTGGGCCATATAGCCTGAATAGTAAAAGAGAGGAGAGTTGATGACAGGTCGTAAGAGCAGGGGTCTATTCATTCTCAAAGAGTAGTGATGTATGTAATTGTCTCTCTGAAAGGTAGTGACCAGCGAACAGTAGATAAGCTTACAATTGGGAGTTAGATAGATACCTGGAACGTGTGGAGATAGAGAGTATAGGGATGTTGGCAGGGCTTTAGGTAGCTTGAGTGATAGGGATGGGTGATTGTGTGCTCTGATGCGGATTGTCATGTTCTGAGGGTCTCGTCTATGGATAGTGTGTGGTTGGGTGTTTGTGTATTTCTCACGCCAAAAAACCACCTCGCCCACTCCCCCCCCCCTCAAAAATAAATTTTAAATAATATTAACAAGGCAACCAATATACATATGAAAAATCTTCGATTTTTACAATGTAATAATAAACAACATACAAATAAATAATAAAATATATTTTTTTAAAATAAAATAAAGTAATACATTTCACCAATTTTTATTTCGGCACCTGGGGATATATCCGCTGAATGTGTCCACTTGTCCATCCCCCCAGCATCATTCCACCAATGAAATTGCGTCGTTTTGATGATATATTTTGGTCTGCTTGGTTTGTAGTTGAGGCATGATGGGCCGAAGGCCTCCTCCTGCATCCAGTTTCCCTTGTGTATTTGTTACCTCCGCCACTGAAGGTGATGGAGGTTATTTTTTCCCACTATGTGTCTGTCTGTCTATGAGCAGGATATCTCAAACGTTATGGCGGATTCGACGAAACTGTGGTGGATCAGGTTGGGAGTGTCGGAGTGTGTGAGACAAGAACGAATTGATTCGGATTTATGGGTGAAGATTCAATATCCCGATCGATCCACAGCATCTAAAGTTATTTTCAGAGGGATTCTTCCCATTGAAAAGTTTCAAAAGTGTGGACCGGATTTGTAGCAAACTTGTGGATGAGTTTGGGTAGGTGACACGAACAAAGCTTGATTCCGATTTTGGTCAGGTCTGATCCAGATCCGGCTATCGGTGATAAAAACGTAAACTGTTCGGTATGCGCGGAGCGATATGCTTGTATTCAGTGCTGCTTCATAGTTTCTTCCTTTCATTAACCCGAAACTTGTTCACAATAGATTGACTGATAGTCAAAGTGATAGTTGCAAATGCTTATCAATATCAGATGAGCCGTTTGTCTGGGTGTGTGTGTCGCCATTTTTCTCAGAGTTTTGGCAAACGGATTATTCGTCAAAATATTTTCAGTGGTTCACCAGTGAGTACCATGGGAGTGTTTTAGGCAAAAAAATTGAAAATTTGAAACAAAAAAAGTTGGAATAATTTTTTTGGATTAAAAACAAAATTGTTTAACATTATGCCTCAGCTCTTTGAAGCTATGAATATGGGTAAATACTAACATGGATCCCCGACACCATGTTACTAGGGAAGTGTTTTAGGCCCCCCCCAAAAAACTTTCTTCAAATTGCCAAACAGATTGGGACAAGCACAGGCACGCCAGGTACGCACCCCAATACAGTATTCGAAAATCCAGTTATCGGACTTTCCAACTCACCACTAAAGGTTTGGTGATTCGTCCTAGTCTGTCCCATAAGCTTGTTGACTTGAGTGCAGTGAATTCGGTACAGTACAATTAGAAAGCATTTGAAAACTGCACAAGTCCTTCCACGTCCACTTTGTATTCAGATTCTTCTCTTTCTTCTGTTTGCTAAACATAACGACAAACAGCTAAAAAAAAATGTTTTATAAACATTTCATGGACTTGACCTTTGGACCTTTTGACTCTTAAAAAAACAATGCCAGCTTCGTACCTTCTGATTGGTGAACCAATTCGGATGACCCAATCATGTTAATTCTTAAAATTTTCCAAGTCAATGGATGAAAAGTGACGTTTTATGGCACTGAACTTTTGACTTTTTTTGACCAAATTTATTAATTTGTTTCCATATTAATCATAATAAGAGCTTTGTTGAAATTTGGACAGAGCTCAAATGTAACAAAAAAGTTAATGGTCATGGAACAAGACACACGTGATTGCAAAATCCCCTCTTCCTGGCTGTGCGGGGGACGGGACTAATAAGAAAGCAAGAAATAGGCGAATTCACTAGTGGGCTAATTCGGTGTTTGTCCAGAAAATATGTATGATCCTTTGTGACTAGGTGTCAATAAATGAGCCAATGTCCTGGGAATAAGCTGCTCCCAAAAGGAGTTCAATGATGTCGTCCCACGGTTGAAAGGAGTGAAAACCACGAAGATAGAGCCGCGACGCAGCATTGCGTATGCAGCTACAGGTGCCAGGAAGCACCAAGTTCTCCTGAGGAACAGACACCTGGGAAAGTCCGCTTGGTCAAGAGAGGAAATGCATCGTGGGATTGTGCCGCGAAATGTGGTTAAACTCCAGTGAAACTAGTTTAACTCCAGTGAAACAAGTCATGAGTCACTTCCATCGACGGTGTTACATAGCGAGCCGCCAGGCAGGAAGAGACATCGTCACACTTCTGTTCAAGCGTCCTCACTGCTCGTCTTCAGGGGAGGTCCGAAAGCCGATGGTAGTTGGGGCAAAATATTGGTTAGAATATCAGATTTTAAAAAACATTCAAATGTCTTCACGAACTGCTATTGGTTTGGCAAGTAAATGGAACAAAGTTCATGATGTAAAAGTCGTAACAAATGGCACCGAGATGAAAAGTAACCAACAGTATAAACACAAAAACTCGTGGGTACTGCACTTTATTCAATACTTTACATAACAAATCCAGCAAGTAGTGGACATTAAATTAGATCCGCACGAGAAATACCTATTTTTGTGGAGGGAGGGTAAAACCCCCTGGTAGAACCCCTTAAATTAGGCACAACGATTTTTTGGATGCGGTCTGATAAACTTTGGTAACAACATGGGTGATGAATGTGTAAAGTATTCTTCGAAATTGTGTGTGTAGTTTTCCAAGAAAGAGAGCAAATAATCTACTTTATTTAATTATTGAGAGCGGGGGGTCAAAACCCCCCGTAGACCCCCTACTGAGGCGAAAAATTTTGAATGCAGTTTGATAAACTTTGGTACATAATGAGTGATGAGGTTGTGGTCAAGTTTAATCGAAATTATGTGTGTGTTTCTAAGATAGAGCAAATAACTATTTATGGGGGGTCAAACCCCACCCCGTAGACCCCCTGAATGAGCCGCAGACTTTCATGACGTCGATATACTCTTTTTTCATGTTGTTCGAGGCACAGACCCACAAAGGGTGGAGGAGCTTCCTTGTGAGCCAACAGTCATCCATTTCTAGTGCCAACTGTGTCGCCAACACGTCCTCTTACAGTTGGGGTACTTTTTTATGAAGGAGCTTGATGGGCAGGAATTTGCACTCTGGCCACCGTAACAACCCTTCACATCCGCAAAAACATAACTAAAAAACGCAAAA